>OZ005743.1:124915047-125515047 GCA_963930735.1 Dioctria linearis | reverse complement strand
CATCTTAAAGGTTTTTGGTACTTCGGAAGCATTTGTACTATCAATAATACTATTTATATATATGTATATATTAATTTTTTTTCTACAGAAATTATTTTTCCTCTTAATTTTTTGCATATTCAATTTTTTGAGAAGGTTCAGATATTTTTTTCTCCAATATATTATGTTTTTCTCTCTATTCAAGCACAACGTACATAAAGATTCCTGGATAAATAAAAACGTTTTGTTCCATATAATGGGAAATAGAAAAACCTAAGCTCTGGATTTTTCCTTGATGTGCTTTCACAATTTTTTATCGCACAAATAAATTTTTTTCCTTTCTTCATTTGTAATGCCATCCTACAAATTTTAAGAAATTGAAAAATCCTTTATATTCCTTACAGTCAAAACTGTTTACTGAAATTATTAAATTAAGTGCAAACGAAAGAAAAGTCCAAGATCCACAAGTAGACCACCACAATATATAATAAAAATTCAAAAAAAACTTAACGATATACCTATGCCAAAGTTAAGTTAACAATAAGAAGCAGGTAAGATTTCCGACTGTTTCACATTTAAAATGCACACGGCTTGAAAACTCGAAAAATTTCCAATTTTGTTCGGCTGCTGCTCATCTTCTTATTAGGTTATCTTTGCCTATGCTTCGCACTTAATTAAAAAACATATACATGCACGTTAAAAACTACAAAGAAATGAGCCAGATGAATATAATGCTGATTTTTGTTCTAGCACTGGGACTCTAAGCTCATTTATATACTTCGCAATTCAATGCTCATTCATTGCTCAACACCATTTATCTTCCTTTGACTTGTACATTAGATGCACTAGTTGCACTAGTCATACAGATTAGTATCCATACCAATTGATTGATGAGTTGGCGAAGAAACTCATCGAAGCGCTCAGTAAAACAGTTACTTGTCGTACAAACACGCTTGACTAAAAAGTAATGTTAGTTAAAATAAAAAAATAAAACAAACAGAAATACCAATACCAAGAAAGCAGTCTATCTTTATTACTTATTTGCTTAAGGTACATACATTAAGAAATAAAATGTCCCGCACTGAAATTACTATCGTGCATGTTTGTCAAATCGTCGTACTGTAAAACAGCAACGTGAATCTTGTGAAGTTATTTGTTCAAACTCTTTTTCACATTTCTACGACGCGTTAAATAGGAAAAGAAACAAGACAAGATTCGATTAAAATTTGTGCTGTGATATGCTATTTATTATCGAAGACAACTGAATTTTCTCACATTTTCCTAATTTTTGTCAACAGATGGCGGACCTTTTATGAACCGAAATTCTGACAATGCAGAGATTTAGCTTGCTCTACTTTCGTTCTCTATTATACTTCTTACTCAATGGTCTAGGTGAAGTAAGTTTTTTAGTTCATACACAGATAGGAGGGCAGACCCAAACGTATCCATCCTGCTCCGGGCAAAGGCTGGACAAGCACACAGAAAATGTTCGGTTGTTTCAGGCTCTCATTCCAGGCAGGGTTGTCAACAACTCCCACCCTTGTTAGATTAGCGTGAACCACAGTTTTGCATTGTTTTATTCCGAGCCCCAAGAGAAAATCTGAGAAATTCCTATAAGGCCCATCAAGAAAAAGTTGTGTATAAATGCAAGTACCCAGGTTCGCTCATTCTGCTTCATGCGAATATCCGCTTCGATGGGAGACCCGATAACCAAGGCGGCAATGCCTACCGTGGGTTCCGGTCCAAGGCAGGGAGAACCAGAGCCAGACCTGGCTAGAAGGTCAGCTCTTATATACCCCATTATTCCCATGTGTCCAAGAACCCACTGAAGGGACACTTTGTTGTGGATACACAGCTTATCCACAGACGACCTGCAGTACCCCCGTAACTTAGATGTTATCCGCGGGCCAGTTAGAGCCACAGCAGTAGCCGTAGATCGGAAATAGAACCTCGTCCTGAAGACAGCCTCTTATATCATTCCTTCCGAATGCCCCGAGGAGAAAAATATTGACTTAGCCAGATCTCTTTTAAGAGCTCGGGTGATTACAGGATGTGCTATCAAAACCGCTCTCTATATCAATAAAGCCTAGTTGACATTATGCTGATTGAAAAGCGCTGATGCATCAGCAGCTAAAATCAGCTCAACATAAGCACAGTGTCAACAACAATGCTGATAGTATCACGTGCTAAATTTACCCGCGTCGATAAAGTCAAACTAATTTAACTTTTGCATCAGTGCTGGTCAATCAGAACAATGTCAACTAGGCTTAAAGGCAGCAAATATTTTATTGAAAACAGTCCCCTAAGGCCTCTGAGCTATGCAATACAGTTAACCTAGATTTTTTGTTTGGTAAGCATTCCGATAGTTTAAAGAGAAAGAGAAGGGGATTGCTTTAACCTAATGGCCCTATTAACAACGCTGTATTGTTTTCAGAAGATACAATTTTAAGATTGTTGGCCTATATGACAAAAAGTACAGTCCTGGAAGCATAAGGTATACATATACCCAATGCAAATAACAAACAATTTACATATATAGCTCAGTTTTAGTTTTTTTTTAAAGCAGAAATGATATTTCGTATTGATTATACATAATAAAGATATCGACCAAAACGGACTTAAAGTCAGATAACGAAAATCCAAGAAAGTCCTCATGTTGCTATAATATAAATATATATCCGACATTACCTTTTATTTTACAAAAGGAAAAGAAGTTTTTTACAATAGTCAATTTCAATGTGTGATATAGCCAAATCATAAACTCGTTGTCTAAATTGGTACATTATGCGCAAAGCGTTCATTAGAAGTTACAGTTCTACATAATATATTGAATGCGATATCTATTTCGGTACCCTATTTCTGACATTTGATATAATTTGGATACCTAATACTATATATTAAATTATTAATTTTAATCTTACTATTAATTATAACGTAATACGAAACAATAAAATTTTCATTATTTTTAGCTGCTGAGCATGTAACTGGTTGCTCTCATCCACAAAAATCTGCATATGAGGTCATGACAGCTTTGGCAGCGCACGATACTAAACATGAAAAAGAAAGGAAGCTTTTCTCAACATTAATAGATTTACTGAGCTATGAAAAAATTATCTTCAATGGTATTTAATTAAAATTTAGATTATTTATCCCTTCTACTCTATGTGATTGAAATTGTAGAGAGAATTATTTCATATAAGTCAGAACGGATAAGAAATTTTTTAGATCCGTCTAATGAAGAAATTAATATTATTGGTAATTTGCAAAAATAAAAATTTATTTATAAAAAAAAAAAATCCATATTTGCGCGTGACTTAATGACAGTGTTCTATATGATTTCACTTTAAAGAACGTACAGAGACATCAAGTTCTTTTATATGGAAGTGAAATTGTAAAATAAAGCTATTTTCAATATGTGCTTTTTTATCAAAGAAACATATTTTTTTACTAATCAAGTGTATATACTAATTATATCTCCCCACAGATCTGCAGTTAAAACCATATCGTACCGATGAGTATGTGCATAGATTGTTTTACGAAACATCACGTTTCTCTGCCTTCAACAATCAGTGGGTTGTAAAGGCCCGCATTAATAACAGTCAACGTGACCCACATTATTCTAATGAGAGGCTCATCACTTATCAGGTATAAAGTTGCCAATTACCGTTTTAGTCGGTTAATAGCGTTAATGTTTTATTATAGTTGATTCTTAAAACAAAGACAAGTACACCGTTACCTATACATTTCTTTGCTCTAAAGGGGCCTTTTTCAGACATGAAAGTAGACACTCAAATTTATAGACACGAGTTCACAGATCAAGTAAATATTTGCTGGTGTTATTATTGTGGAGATATTCTCAGATTTTTATGTTTTCAGAGCAATGAAAGTGAATATTACGTGTTACCGCTGCCAGATGATTCGGAATGTAATCGTTTATTAGCTGCAAAGGCCATTAATTTTAGGTAAGTACCACTATAAAATTCATATAGTGCTAAATATCTGATATGTATGCCAATTCTGTTCGTGTACTTTGCACTATTTTTTAGTTTAATGAATAAGAAAAAAACCTGCGATCTTTTTAATTTCGTCCCCAGTATAAATTCACTAAGCCTTTGATTCGTTTAGTGATATTTCGTACATCTCTATGTTGTGTGGTAACGAGGATATTTCGTACTAATTGCTAAGTCGTATTAGATATCTCAAGAGAAATGATACATACCATCTGGTAAAAAGAAATAATAGGATTTTAGATAGCTGAACTTAGATTATCCATTTTTGCTAGATTAACTCTTTTCATATCGTTTGTCAGTAGCCATTTCCTTAAAGTTGCCTCTAATTTTTGTAGGAACATCTTCAACTATCTACAGAAAGGTAGTTTTTATTATACCCTGCATAAAATGTATAGCGTATAGAAAGTTTGTTATTCCTTTTGTCACGCATAGAAAGGATTCTGGTAGAACAAAATAGATGGACACCCACTCATAATATTAAAAATTATTTTGATTTTTGCATGTCTGTCTGCCCTCACAATAACTCAAGGACGAGTTTTTATAGTACTTAGAGAGATGAAATCTTGCACACAGCCTTTTCAATAAAACTGTAGATTTAAGTTTGAAAATTTCGTTTTTGACTATATACTGCTTACGAACGCCGACGTAGAGAACTGAAATTTTTTTACACGCAGTTTTCATAAAAGTAGTAAGTACAATTTAAAAATTGGACTAAATCGGCAACCCGTTCATTGTGTTGTTATACAGAAATTGAGGTTTTTTACGTGGGCTATGAAAACGATCAGTCGTTGACGTTTTTATTGTACTGAAGAGTTGTTCAGAATATAAAATCCTATGAAATTGGTTATAATTATTTTTTCTGCCCGACGAACCGTTCTAGAATTAGTTGCGAAAATCCACATTAACAATCAAACTGATTATACGAAATTGCATACGACAATTCATCGTAAGAATTGGTCTTATACCAATTTTTTCTTGTGTTTAATAATTTTATTGATTTTTTCTTAGTTGGGATGTCCGCCCATTCGTTTGCTATAACACACTGTGTCCTGGAACACAGCGAACTGTGATCGTACTTCCAGCTGAAATCAAATACGAATTCCGTTGAATCCTTTTATCTATTTTAACGAGATCATATTGGAAAATACCTGTCTGAGAAAATAACTACTGATTCTCCCGTAGTCCCTCAATAAGTAAATAACGAAAGAACTAAGTTCTTACCATGTTGCCATTAGACATGCACACATTGTTATACCATATACACTTATGTATTCTAGTCTGAAAGACAGATCTCACAGCTTACCGCTTTATCAGTGTATTAAATGGAGCTTTTTAGTTGAGAGTCTCCTTGGTATATGTTACATTTTTGTTAAGTGTAATATTTTTCTGCAATTACTGAATTCTTCATGACATTATACTTCAATTGGCCCCACACATTTACTTACCATATTGCATGTAACAGTTTTTGAAATAATCTTGCTTTATTTCCTGGTGCTGTTCGAATCATTTTTTTCTCATACATTGATTTTGAAAATGATTGGTATCAATTGAAGAAATTCTTGAAATTTTTTTTTTCCTTTTCCACCACCCTCTTTGTGCGCAATCCGAATGTGCTTGGATTCTATTTGGTTTGCACACTGTGTTTCCAGTAAAAGAAGTACCTAAGACAAATTATTGGGTGCAAATTTAAATTCAGGATACGAGTTCTTATGATGATTATACTGCTGCAAAAAGTGAGAAAATTTTCCTATCTTCGTGCCTCTTATTAATTGTAAAGCGGGCGTAACTGATTTCGATCATATCAGTGATTCCTTTTACTATTTGATCCGAGCCATTGATCCCGATGAAATTTAGATTTTAGAAATACAATGAATGTGATTCCCATCTTTTGCCACCATGTAGCAGATATTTGGAAACACTGGTTGTATTTTATCAAGATATTGATAAAAGGAAAAAAAAATTAATGTGTTAAGATAGAGTAGGAAATAAGTTGCTTATTCTGTATAGTGCTTACAATATTTATTAATAAGCATAGTCGAACTCATCGCCTCACAGCAGCGCAAATATTTATGTAGGCGATATTTTGTAGAACCATCTTAAATGGTGAACCTATAAGATACAGTAATGTTTAGAGTATATAGATTTTGCAGGATTAAGGATTTTAAAGGATTAAGTCAGGGTCGCGCTTTTTTGCCATACAAGCCAACAAAATTTCAAAAGCTTTTGTGTGTCGCAGTCCAACTACATTGTATTTTTTTTTAAATTCTTATAATCAAAAATTGATCGGAATCTGTCAATTAATGTCAAGCCAAAAACATGTTCCCAAAATTAACAAGATATGACCATACCATTCAATAAATAAATAATAAACAGGAAGCGGCCTTGACTGTAAAAACAGTGTACGTGAATAAGCCACTCGGATTTAACTTAATTTGTATTTTCCTTATTAACTTTCCTCTTCCTAGTAATATGATTTTGAAGAAAAAAATTTTAATGCAGCAATTCAGATATAACAAATTATATAAATATTTCTTTTTCACTTCACAGGTTGCTTATGTTCCTGCTGGCCAAGTAATCAGATATTATTGTACTCGAAATGAATGGGGAGCTTATCTAAATCTTGACAGACTTTTTATTTGATAAAATTTATTTAAATATGTTTTTTTTTATTTTCACAAAACATTATTATATTTTTTTCATATACATACATTATTATGTCTTCTGATTAATTTTTATAAAGAAAGTGTATTTTCTAGTTCAAATTTAGTGATACATTTTAATATTGTGTTTTAGTTTTATGTAAAAATTATATTAATATAATATTATGCGTATTATAAATAAAAAGGCTGTTTACTCAATATATTTGCCATTCCTTTCCTATAATTAAATAGAGCAAATAAGAACGACACTATTTTCTTAGGGCCTGCCCGAATCCAAGTCTTCGTGTTCGAATTCGTCTTTTTATAACAGCCAGTGACGTCACACAACAAACTCAGCAATTATAAGAATTAGGCGAAGCTAACCTGCTTAGGCTTGATATTTAACTTTTGTTTAAGAGCCTGTGCTTGTGCTGTTTTACATGATGTTTGTATTCCTCTCCGCGTGCATTAATCAACTTGAATACATGCGCTCCTGAAATGCAAAATTTGTTTTGGGTATAATCACAAAGGAGTCATATGTATAACTCTAATGCAATTAGTTAAATTCACCAAAAAATGATAAATTTTATGATATTGTACTTACTACGATAAGCTATAATGCTAAGAATAAAGACTAATCTTATTACAGCCACAATTATGACTACTTTATCAATATGAGCCTAATAATTTTCTTTTTAAGAAATTAAAACCGTAAAAAGCCTGCGCAATATTTATGCTTCGTTCTGTCAGCGATCGCCATATGTCCATCAAGCTCAAGACGAAGTTAACCTGTCTGTAATCGTTTGCTTAGCTTGATTTCGTAGTCATCAAACAAACGCATCTAGATGTGCAAAACCTCACAAAAACGCGGTCCAACTAAAATGAGCTAATGACCCTCTAATAGAAAGCTCTACACATTCTCTCTCTCTCTTGCTGTATTATGCTACATAAATTCCTCGCAATGATAGCTTTCTTTGGTTGAATAAAAAGTTAAAGGGCTTTCAAAAAGTGTTCCGGGTTTATATGGAGCTTTGCACATCAAGTTGTAAGTTGTCTCAGCAAACGTAAGCTCACAATATCTTGTTTATTTGAATAAATCAACGGTGATTCTTGACTCAGCGTTCAAACTAACCAGTTGTCTAAGCTGTTTATAAAGTAGCAAAGCTCGGTGGCATAGACATGAATTCGGAATAAATCTTGACTCGGTGTTACGTCACCAGCTGTTATAACAAGACGACGAAGAAGCCTTGGATTCGGACAGGCCCTTAAAATATTTTTTTTTTATATTTCAAATAACATAATTATTGAGAGTAAGTTATGTTGAAAAAAATAACGCCTACATTTTGCTCCATAACGACGTTGCAGTATTAGCTGATGTGACATTGCTGCTTTTCTGATTTTCTTTTCATAAGTTTTGAAAAAAATTGAGAAATTTAAAGCAATGTCTTGTGCCAGAAAAAATAAGGTAAAAAACCCGAAAGCAAAGCCCATTAGCAGACGCAAACTGCAATATAAACAGATTTGTTTCCTTGCCTTTCTGGAAATATCATATTTCCCAGAAAGGCAAGAAGGAAGCAAATTTGTAAAGGCTACATCATTTCGTATATATAATGTGACCCCCATGTAAACAAAGATGAAGCACCAAACTGTAACGACGGACGTGATAGTGATTAATATCAGCATCAAGAAACGACCTTGGTTTCACTTAGTACAATAATTGCCGGACTTTTGGATTTAAGGTGGCAGTAAACCGAAAACCGATTAGCTTTTTATCCACGAATGTTGCAGTAATCTAAAATAAAATTCTGCATGCTCAAAGCAGAAAAAAAAGAGTGACACACAACAACAACACAAATGTAATTGGGCGCCGCCAGCTGGCCAGCAGCAGCAACCGACACAGAAAGGTAAAAAAACCAACAATAGTGTTATGCCTATTTAATGCTTTCGTTAACTCTGACTGTAAAGTTCAATAGCCACAATTGGGAGCAACCGTAGTACAGATCAGTAACAAACAAGTGCAAATGCACTTACACTGATCACGAACGAACAAATGGAAAAAGAAGATTGTTGCCGTACTGTGCAGATGGATTAAATGATGATCATAGGATATAGAAAAGTCCTTTACTTGGCTATATGAGATTATTTAATGAATTAATTATTTAAATCGCGCCGGATTTGGTTAATTAAATGGCTTTATTCAGTTATAGTTTTTTAGGCACAATAATGAAAATATTGCATTTAAAAACTGCACTGATACACAAGGAAACGATCGACCCAGTAGGCTCCACGCACTCAACTGTAAAAACTATATGAAATCCCATTATTTAAATTGGTCATAATCATTTTTATTGTCCGACGAACAGTTCTAGAAATATATGCGAAAAACTACTTCAAACGGAGAGGTGACCATACGGAAATTCATTTGGTCTTCGACCAATTCTAGCTTTTTTACTTGTTGTGTTCTGGCGAAACAATCAGTAAGTTTACATGAGTAGTTGAAGTATACTTCAAGTAGGGATGAAGTAATCAAAATATCATGTAAACGCGCATTGACTTCAAGTATACTTGAGTCAATTAAATCACAAAATTTTGTTCGATTTACTTGAAAAAATTCATGTAAACGCTACTTCAGTACTTGAAAATTTTTCATTTCTGTGAGATATGAAAACGGCAAAGAGGAATAAGAAGAAGATTATTGTTGATAATTCAGGCTGTGATTTTTAGTACTTTTCTCAAGATATTTATCTTCAAGTAAATTAAAAGACAACCAAAAACCCTACTTGAGTTTCAAGTGGATTTCAAGTCAAGTACTGAAGTATTCATGTAAACGTACTGAATAATATTATGACCTCAACTCCATAAGGAAATATCTACATATATGTATAACAAAAATTATATCCAAGTGTGGAATATTGACATACAATACAGACATAATATGTATTTACATAACTTAATTATGAGGCCTCCGATATGTTGTAGGTACTACCACCAAGCATAAAATAAATAGAGAATTCATTTAGAAAGAAAAACTTGTAGACAATCTTTTTGTTTTTTAATACCGTGGCTCCCAACAAAGAAATCTACATATGTTTTATAGATTTTATACTTTTTCCATATTAATATTAGATTCATTGGCATAAAATAGGAGGCAGAACGTAATATTCAAGGAGAAGAAATTAGCTGTGGAAGCCAAGGTATTTAAGAAGAAGGCATTCAATTTTATCGATAAATTTGTCTTCAAGATGACTTCTCTATATACTGTGTAATGCTTAGTGATATTGCATAGATGAATCGATAAGTCCAATTTTTTATTAAATACAGTTTAGACGTTTTTACAAACGAATAATTTTATATTCCTTCAATTCATTAATTTTATACTTGAATGAACAAATAAAATAAATAAATAAAAACTATTAATTATTATATATATATCGACATAAATATGTAGCTAATTAACGGTTAAATTGTGAAAATTTTGTTTTAAATAAAAACTTTCAAATTACTTTTAGAGTTTCCGGGAGATTTATTTAAATAAATTTGAAAAGAGCACCCCGCGCACACAAAACAAGGAGGAGCGATTTCGTGAAAATAACAAATAAAACGGTTTTATCATTTAGAGCAGGATCTTAAAAGTGCTCAGTATAACTAACATACTTCTTTACTGCCAGACGTTTAATCCTTTGCCAACAATCAATGTAATATCGCCAGGAATCAGCTGGTGTTGTTTAATTTTTTCAATTTTCCTCATGTTTCCTTTCTCATCGTGATTTGTAGTGTACTACATTAGTGTATAATGCATTACTGCAAACTTAATTTCAATAAAGACTTCACAGAATGGAAGCTGAGTAACTTGTGCTTTATCTTATCAGATATCACACCATAATTATAAATGCAGGCAAATGATTCCTATTAGACATAAAACCGAAGATTCACATTTGTAATTGCGAATCAAGTGAACGGTTTTGTTGAGGCAGACTACCATTATTATAGTCAACATCACTACAAGAGTGTTAAAACTAAAATTGCGAATGCTTTTAATTAAAAGTTTAAGACGAAACCAACTTCATGGGAAATATATGAAAGATTTCAAAATAATAGTGATTAGAATACATTGTGATGACATGGTAAATTAACTTCAGATATACGCGATCAATTCGGCGTTTATCAAATCTTGATCAGAAGTACTTGAGAAAAATGATGTGCAAATAGTCGTGTATATGTCGAAGCATTTGGTGATACGGTAAAACAGGAATTTATTGTAAAGTGGACAACTTCATCAAAATTTATTAACGAGAAATTTTCGACTATATATGTATATGTACTTAAAAAAAAACAAAATAAAGAAACGCATTCAAAATTGGTCTTACTAGCTGCCTAATAAAAAGTAAATAGTGAGAAAATTCACATATATAAAAATGTTATTATACAAGTCAAAGGTCGATGGACGGACGGTGCCCACCGTTTAAGGACGTGACCTTGGCCAGGATCTTTCAATAAAACATTTTTGTATTGTATTGTACACATGTCTAGATCGGGATTTCGTGGTAGGAGAGGTCTATGCTGGTTTTAACCACCACCGATTTAATGATTCTTGAACGAGAGATTTTCTTTGATAAACTTAATCAAAAGATTATAGTGTGTATATGTATGTGTACCCAACGGCGCTAATTATACGCTAAGTTGGCAATTTACGCAGTACTCGACTTTACATTCATACAAAAGTTCAAAATGAAAGTACTGAGCATCTAAATTAAATGAGAAGAAATAAAAAGGTAAAGATTTTTTTTTATTTACATAACAGTGATTACTTCCAGGAAACATCTGGATAGTTTCAATCAATGTGAAAAAAGCAGGGACCGAATTAGTTATGACTTTTTACGAAAAATGCTTACTTTACTTGTTATTCCTGACCGATAATAGTTTGAAGCTAAAAAAACTAAGCTGGAAAAGCTTATTATTTTTTCTGGCAAAAATAAAATGCCAGCTTGGCTTTTTATTTTTTTTTTTATGAAAATAAAAAGCTAGCTTGGCAAGAAGAAATAAAAAGACGGGCTCGCTTTTTATATTTTTACCGAAAGTATCAAGCCGTTGCGCTTGCTTTTCTAGTTTCAAAACTATTACCGGCCATGAATAACAAGTAAATTAAGCTTTTTTCGTAAAAATTCATATAACTGGTTCATTCGGTCCCCGAAAATAAGAAGCCAGGTTGGCTTTTTATACTTCCGGCTTCAAAACCTGTTACTTCCAGCTCAAAAAAATAAAAAGTCAACCTGGTTTTTTTATTTTTGCCAGAAAAAATAAACCTTTCCAGCTTAGTCGTTTTAGCTTTTTTTTTAAAAAGTTAAGTTTTCAAAAGCTTTACAGGAATCGAAACGGGTTTCACGAGACATCTTTTGGTATATTCCACTAAATTCCACGATCATAATTTATCCAAGCTTTTTTTGTTTAAAATTTTCAAAATACCAGTTATTTTCGATCCCTGGAAATAAGTGCAATAACTACTTATAGATTGTCTCGTATAAATTTTGTAAAAAAAAAACAAGTAAAAAAGCTAGAATTGGTCTAATACCAATGCCCTTATGAAATTTGGTATAGTCACCCTTCTGTGTAAGTTTGATTTTTGAAGTGGTTTTTCGCTTATATTTCTAGAACGGTTTGTCGGACAGAAAAAATGATTATAACCAATTTTATAGGATTTCGTATTCTGAAGAAGTTTTTAGTACAATAAAAATGACTTGGACTGTCGTTTTCACAGTATACGTAAAACACCTAAATTTTTATAAGGCAACACCAAGAAGGAGTTGCCCGATTTAGTTCATTTTTAAAATTTTATTTGCTAGTACAATGAAAACACCATGTACCAAATTTCAGCTCTCTACGTCGACGCATTCTTAGGCAGTGTCCAAATATACAGTGAAAAACGAAATTTGTGTATGGCAACCCCACGAAGAAGTTGCGCGATTTGTCTCATTTTCGTACTTAATTTTACTTTTTTCTTAAAGTCCGTGTACAAAATTTCAGCTCTCTAAGTATACGCGCTCTCGAGTTATCGTGCGCACAGACGGACATGCAAAAATCAAAATAACTTTTAATATCATACGTGGATGTCCAATCCATTTTGCTCTACCGTCATTATTTCGGGGTGTTACAAACGGAATGACCAAATTAGTAACCCCTGTAGATTTCATCTAGGGTATAATAAAAGAGAATGATCAGCTTTCTAAGTACTTTTAATCAATTGATATAATGGAAACCGCGCACGATTTTGGTTATTGTTAATGAAAGCTTTTTGTGGAAAAAATGAAGGGGTTTTTTGTTTTGTTACCTGTAATTACCAAGCAAAAAGGATAATCCTTTCATTTGAATAACCCTTCAAGTAGAGTAAAACTTATAATATACACAACGGGAAGATGTAAAAAATCTGCTGCTAGGCGGTGCAGTTTCGCTTTGTCAGGAAGCACAAATTTTACCCGACGTAGAACACGGGAAAGAGCCGCTCTGATAGTCGGGTTTTAAGGTAAGGGGACAGGAGATCCCATCCCAAGCACGGAGGCCATGGCGGCCCATTGTGCTGTCATGCTAGATGCCCATTTATCAAAACCTTTCTGTCCTCTCAATGCAGCGCATCAGGTCTTGGTGAGGAAGGTTTTTTAGCTCATCTACAGATAGAAGGGCAGACCCTAGAGTATCCATCCTGTTCCGGGCGAAGGCCAGACAACCACACAAAAAGTGTCCGGTCGTGACAGGCTCTCTTTCCAGGCAGGACACACTCAGGGCTGTCAACAACTCCCATCCTTGTTAGATGAGCGTGTAGCGAGCTGTGGCCGGCCTTGATGCCAACCACAGCTCTATATTGGTTCCTTCCGATCCTCATGAGAAAATCAGAGATATTCCTATTGGGCCCACCTCCTAGTACTCAGGTTCGCCCATCTGTGCTGATGCTTCTTTTGAACATCCGCTTTGATGAGAGACCCGATACTCGAGGTGGCAACGCCTACGGCCGGTTCCGATCCGAGGTCAGTATTCGCGTTACTGAGCTTAAGGAGAGATGTACCGCCATACGCATACACCGTATAGAGAGTAAATAGATGATTTTTTCCCGGCGGCGGCGCATCTTTTTTAATTAGAAAAGTACTGGTCTAGTAGTGCGCTTGTAGGGATATTTAAAGGGGATTGAAAGGTATGTATGTATGTGAGAAATAACAGGGCCCTGTTGTAAGACAGAAAAGTAAAAACAGCAATTTTTTCTTTCTCAGTGATATACATAAAAAAAGTGTCATTGCCGAGTTCAAACATTTAAAGTCAAACGAGATGATATAATCTTAAAATATTGTTAATGGATATATTCAATTTTAAGATTTGATCTGAGCTCTAGCATTTCTTATTTTGCAAAGAAACTATTCTTGTGTATATCACTAGGAAAGAAAAAACATATATTTTTTACTTTTTAGTGCAATTTATTTGCAAAAATTTTTTAAATATTTTATTTTCTATTTTCTTCTATATTGAAGTTATTACATTTTCGCTAAAAACTCATATAACGGTACATAATATATCTGACATATGCATATTAATTCGGATCTATACATTCTCTTGCGATCGATGTAGGCAATTTTCTTTTTTTCTGTGGTAAGTAATTTAGAAGATTATCCCACTTTAATGTAAGTACTTCCATGTAAAAAAATTTAGATGAAAAAACTGAAAAAATTTATTTCACGTCAAAACCCATATAACGATTAAATGTAGAAAATTGAAATGTTCCTATAAATATGTAAAATATTATGGTAAAGCATGGTAAAAGCAAAAACAGACCCCACACCAACCTACACCCCTCTGTGACTAAATTCAAAAATCACGCATTTTAACGATATTCACATGTCTATAATCAAATTTCTTACAGAAAGTAAACAAAATGCTATTTAATAGCACTTAGAAAGAGCTTTAATTTGATATCACACACAGCCCAAATTGGACAGCTCCAAAGGGTGTAGTTACCCCCCCCCCTGCAAGACCCCTCAAAAACATAATTTTGTTTACTCTATCGGATACTCTATCGGAAAGCTCCCCATTTACTCATTCTCAATAAAAAAAAACCCTATGTAAGAACATCCACGTTTACTACTTTCGCCTTACGGACAAAGTTATTTAGTCAGGGATTTGAGAGTAGACAAAAGTTATTTAATAAAAAGGAAACAATTTTACAAGTTAGAACATTTATTTTTCTAGTCCTCTGGTATATCTAATGTGAAATGCAATAGCTTCTCGAGGATTCTTTTTATATTCGGGATCCTTCAAAAGGCTTTCGAAGCATTGATACCGATTCAAGAATTCTGCCTTCCGTTTTTTGATTTTGTCTCTTTTGCGAATGGGCTGTGATTCCTTTTGCTGTTCATGCTCTGCAATACCAATCCTAATATCCGCTGGTTTCAACCTAAATAAATCATCAAGCGATGGCAGAGCATCTTTAAGTGGCTTTAGGTCACCTATGATCACCTGCTTTTTTGGTTTAAGGAATGATGACTTTTCACGTTTCTTTTTCTGTATTACATCTTTTTTTTGCTCCTTAATCAGATCAATTTTGTTCATAAGATTTTTATGTTTTTGTTTCAACTTTTCTTTCTTTTTCTTGTGAATTTTATTTATTCCACCTTTCTCAAAAGTAATTTTTTCATCATTCCTTTCGACCGTTGTAGATTTTTTCACTTTTTTTGAAATAGTACTCTTCACATTTTCGGTAGTGGTATTCGAACTTACTGCTGACTTTATCTTTTTTATCTTTCCCATTATCTAGAAATACAATTAAAAATAAATATTTTAAGTTTTGTAAATAAATTATTTTTATTGTGGATTAAGAATTTCAAATTAAATCTTTTAATCGGTAAAAAGATAAATTATATTTTAGCTACTCAAATTCTTGGGTTTGCTTAACATCAGCTGGAGCATCACAACAGATGCAAGATCACGAACATGCAATGACTTGAAGTTTGCTGATCGACACGATAGCCACATAATTTAGGTCTATCTGGTAACTTTGGAGGAAACATTTTTGCGTAAAAATCAAGTAAAAGCTTTTAGGCGGAAGAGGTATAACTTAAGAAAAGTTACCAGGCATTCTCGAACAAATTTTGTTAAATATCTAAATCTAAATCGCAATTCTTTAGGTCATCACCTTTACATTTATTGGATAACGCAACAATCAGCTCAACCTCAAAAGCAATACTTTTGACAGCTCAACTGATTTCATATCGAATTGAAGTTGCACATTCGTGTGAACAGAAGTAAAAATGTGTAACTTTGCGGAAGAGGAAAAGCGTATCAATTTACTAGATTTCTACAACCCAAAAAGTTAACAGACGGTTTGTGAGCAAATTCGAGTAAAAGTTTTATGCAATCAGTGATAGTTTGTTACCCTACGCAGACATCAGAATACCTCTGACTTCATAACGCTCAAAAATGAACTCAGCTAACATAATTCAGTTGCCTACTGGGTTTTGAAACGATTGAAGTCAGCTATAGTTAACAGAATCAACATAGATTGTTACAGTAGTAGAATAAAGAATAAACTATAAACTAACAGACTACCTCGTAGTCTAATATATTCAGTGGTATTAGAATCAAAAATATTGGCATAGATTGTTACAGGAGTAAGACCAACAATAAAAATAAATAAATGATATAGATATTATAGCAATTGGACCTTGACCCGCCCTTATAGATTTTATACTGCTTTACAAACGATTGTTTTTTTAGAGCCGGTTAGATAGGCGAGACTGACCTACAACCGGCATTAAACAGTTTTGACATAAATTGTTACAATAGCAAAATAAACTATAAACTAAAAGACTGCCTAGTAGTCAAACATTTGCTAGCATTAGAATCAAAAACATTGACATATATTGTCACCAAAGTAAGATTAACAATAAATCAACAGTAAAAATACATGATATAGATATTGCAGCCAGGATTTTTTTTTCGATTTGACCAAGGAGCCTCTCCTTGAAAACGTCCTCGTTGAAACAGCTTAAGGAGATTGCACTTAATGAACCTATAATGTTTGTTTCCCTTTTTCGATTGCACATACTATTGCTGGGTTACTCTCTGGTTTCGTAGCTTGCTTTCAATACATAATCATTTAATATTTTCATCGCAATTGGCTATAACTTAGAGTCTTAATTACCTGAACTTCAAGGTCCAATTCTTTATTTTATTGTTCAAAATCCAAATCCCTTATGAATCGTTAACTGTTTCTTATAACTTCACATTCACAATCCCAATTTTGACCCCCAATACTGTTGCCAAGGCTAGCTCAACTGTTTTTAGATATCTTCATCATCATAACTGGGAGCTTTATTGTTCCTTATATACATAAACGACATAAATGGTCCAATAAGTTTCTGTGAGATTAACTTATTTGCAGTGTACTGTATATTAAAGGTAAAAGTTTACAAGAGTGTAAAACTAAATTAGAACAGGACTTAGAACAATTGTGTCTGTGCTTCAAGGGAAACAAATTGAAGTTAAATGTGAACAAGATCAAACTTTGGACGGGTAATTTTAGAGATGAATTTGAAGTAAGAATTAATGCAGAAACAATTAAGAATGAAAGTGAAGTGAAATATTTAGGAGTGATAGTGGATAGAGATTTAAGTTTGAAAACCCATATTGACTAGACTATTTATGTAAAAAGATAAGTAAAAATGTAATTTTTTTTTAAGGATTAGAAAACGACTTATCTTATTGCGTTCAGATATATAATGCAATTATTAAACCTCACTTTAAGTACTGCTCGACAATTCTATACTTAAGCACTCAAGGTAATATTGAGCGAATTCAAAAGCTTCAAAACAAAGCAATGCCGGTAATTTTACGGTGTAATAGATACACACCAATACATTGGATGCTAGAAGCATTAAAATGGTTTACTGTCAAGCAAAGAATATACTTAAACGTACTTTTGTTCATACATAACATAAGAAACGATAAACTCCCCAACTTGAGTGATTTTGTACAATATGTTGGCAACGTTCAACCCTATCAACTAAGGAGTAACCAAAACTTTCGACTTCCCAGATGTAGAAGTGGAGCAGCGCAAAATTCATTATGATATCGGGGATTTTTATTATTCAACGAACTACCTGAAGAAATAAAGAGTGAAATTAGATTTAGTCAGTTTAAAAGAAAATGTATTGAATTTATTAGAAGAAGAACTTGAGTGAAATACTTTTTAGGTCTGATAGTTATAGTATTCAATTGTTAACAAAAAGTATGTTCTATAATAATAAAATTATTATTATTATTATTATTATTATACCAATGTTCATGGCTAGTTCCGCCATCATCCTTTTTTATGTCATATCGCTTAAAATCCTATTACTTTTGCTAATTTTCTGTGCACCTTCATATTAAGATAGTTTCTGCCTCAATATGGCCGTTTAATGCTCTTTTGTTAGTTTTCTTTGCAATTCCATATTTAATAGTTAAGTTAAGTCTAATTACTAGTGTGTTAATTTAAGCTCTCATAAATTAATGAATAATGTTTACTTCTAGTTTGTACTATATTTTGTAGCTTGAAGTTTCTAATGTTTAGTATTTAATTTCATAGTTCTGATGCTGATTTTGAATTTAGTACTGTTCTTATGGTTATCCTATTTGATGGTTACTTTAAATCCCATAATCGTTCTGTTACATCATGTTTATTTAACCACATTTGTCTATTAATAATAATAATAAGCAATTTTGAATTGTATCAGGAATTACCCTGCGATTACACGAAGTCAGTAGAACTGACGCTCCGTACTGACCAGACTGATATAAACCCCTACTGACTAGTCTTTTTTATTCACTGAGACTAGTCAGAAAGGTTACACGAGTCTGGTCAGTTCTATTGACTGCCATTTAAATATTTTGCACCCAATGTAGGTACCTGACGTTGTAACGTAGGGAAAGCCGAGTTTCTTAATAAATGTTTTTCTATTCTAGTTAGATTTAAGGTTGGAGTTAGTGTTGTTCTATTGAATTTCAGAACTAGTTGTATAATTAGTAATCTGAAGTGCATTATTTAGATTCAGGCTTGGTCCCCGTTGGACTTAAGACTATTGTTTGTTTGTTTGTTTTAAAATTAATGTTGGTTAATATTAATTAATTTATTAATTATAAATGTTAGTGTATTTCATATTATTGCATTCTTTGCTACTTTTTTGTTTTTTCCTATCCTGGAATTGTTAGGAATTAAAATTATTATTTTAAAAGTTGCCAAATCTGGCTTTCTGGTAAGTTGTTTCTATCAACTTGTATCTTCTGAATCACATTGTAAGTGATGTATTATTCATCTTTTTTTTGTTGTTTTGCATTCCTCTAATAATTAACTATTGTCAATCTATGTATCCACCGTTTATGGACGTGGCCTAGGCAATACAGCATTTTTGTATTGTATTAACTTATTTATTTCGTCTACCAATTTACAAAACTCATAGATAAAAAAAAGGAAAAATAGGCCTTATAAATAAGCATGCACTAAAACTATAAATAATACTTGCGTAACTAGAAAATTACATTTTGCGTCTACCAAAAATACAATCTATAAATAACAATGAATGTTATAATATTACTGGTTTCTCAAAACCAATTTGACTGGTGAAGCAGAACGCGTAATCAAACATTTGCAAATATCAGGCGCAAACTATTAGAGCTGGGATACCCTTACAAGACGATACAACAAAAGGTTGCTGACCAGAACATTATTAGAAAAGTTATTAAGACAATAAGTCACCACACCAGACTCTCCAATATCAATAAAGAGACTACACGACACTACAAAGGAATATACCATGGCATTGAACAATCTTGGAATCCAGACAGATACATGGGATCCAATATTGCTGCACTTGCTTCTAAAAAAGGTAGACAAATCATGCCATTTTTATATCAGAAAGGATTAGCGGCACCCAGAGATCTACAATCAGTAGAACAGTTCCTTAAGTTCTTGGAACTTCGGTTTCAAGCGCCAGAGACACTAGGGTCACAGGAATCAGACGGTAAATTCATTAATAAATCATCAGTACGGGTCACACGAGCCAACTCTTCCCATTGCAAGACGGCCTATCAATTAAAGGTGTGCACAAATTGCCTGAAGAGTTCGCAACAAATAGCAGATTGTCCGGCAAGAGGGTGCCTAAAATGTAATCAGAATCACAATACCTTACTTCATAAATAAATTCAAAATAAAGAGATCTGACGATCAGTCAGTTGAGAGTATCATCGTGCAACCAACATCAAGTTTGGCAGCAGGAACGAAAACACTTAAGAGAAATTACGTACTGCTTGGAACTGTGTTAATAATGGGACCAAATAACAAAGGTGAAACAATCCAATGCAGAGCAATTCTCGACTCAGGGTAGCAATCAAATTTCATAACAGAGCGTTTGGAAAGAGTATTTGGTCTACGAAAATCATCAGAAACGATGCTCATATAAGGTATAGGAGCAATCAAGCAACGCACCCAACATAGAATAAACGTACAAGTTATGTCACGAATCAACAGTTTCACAGCACGCATCGAAGCCTTTATTCTTGCAGAAATAACTTCTGCATAGCCAATTTACGAAATAGAAACTAAATCTTGGTCTATTCCTCGCAACATAGAATTAGCGAAACCAAGCTTCAACTGTACAGGCAAGATGCCATTTTGTAAAACACTGTTTTTGGTTGGGTAGCTGCAGGAACAACACCCCATTTATCGCAACAAACTTTAACTTGTGGCATTTCTACAGCAGAAGATATTAATCTAGAGACACAAGTGGAAAGGTTGTGGCAATTAGAAGAAGCACAGAATAAACTTGGTGTATTAAGTAATTACATTTATAAAGACAACTTTGAGATAATAAAAGACACTTGTTCGTCAAAGTCTTGTCGGTTATTTTAATTCAATATTCTCGTCGATAACATATTAAGGTGAGTACCTTAATTGATAAAACAAAAAAGAAGCAGGAGGTAAAACAAACGAAGGAAGATTTTAGGAGAGAAGTTGATCCCAGCCATTTCAAAATTGTTGGAATGTCAACTGAACACAATGGCAATGTAATGATTAAAAGTGCTAATACGGACTAGTCGAAGAAAATCAAATCTGCTGTGGAAAGTAAACTAAGTAATGAATATGAGGTAAAAATATTGCAAACAAAAAACCTAAGGTGTTTGTAGTAGGAAGTTAAGGGTAAATACGAAAATTATTACAATGCGGTGATAGAAGTGGACATTGAAAGCTTTAAAAAAGTTTTAAAGGAAGAGACGATTAATGTAGGCTGGGATCGGTGTAAGGTTTTGAATAGAGTAAGCGTGATGAGGTGCTATAAATGTAAAGGATTCAATCATGGAGCGAAGATTTGTAAAGGTGGTGTAGAGGTCTGTGGGAAATGCAATGGAGCACATCGTACGAGTGAATCCAAAGAAGAAGAAATTGTTACTAAGTGTTTTAATTGTCAACAAGCCAAGAAAAAATTGAAATTAAATTTAGATGTTAATCACAGTACCATGTCTCGTGAATTCCCAGTTTATTTATATAAAATGAAAAGAAGAAATGTGGATTTAGAGTATAGCAATTAGCAAGTGTTAGTTTCTTGTACTTGAATATGCAGGGAATATTAAACAATTTTTGTGACATAGAAATTGTACATAAAAGCAAAAGAGTTTATGGGCTTTTAAATATCTAAAACACATTTAACAGATAAAGTAGACGATTGTGAAATATACCTACATGGATATAAAATAGTGAGCTTTGACTCAAAATCTAGTCATACTGGTGGGGTGCTGCGTATATACGGGAGCAATGGCAATTCGAAATCCTAAAAAATGTGGGGATAACTCCTTATTGTATGTAGTTATAAAGTGTTCAATGCACAATAATTTTTGTGTTACTGTCGTTGATTTGTACAGATTACCAAGTGGTTCAGAAATTCAATTTTGTAACCAATTTGAAGAACTTTTAGAGTATCTGAAAGATAGGATTGAAGAAGTGATAATTTCAGGTGATTTCAATATATTTAGATTGGAAAATAAAATAATAGATATAAAGGTATATTGAAAAAATCTTCAAGGAGAAAAATTCAAGTACAACCAATCAGATTTTAACATGGAATTAGTTTGTAAAAATATTATTGTAAACTTTGAACAGGTTTCAGATTGCGCGAGCGAGCTAGATAGAAGATTAGGTGAAGTTTATAAAAAATACACAGTAAGGAAAGCGGTAGGAGATAGAGATTATGCCTGGTATAATCAAGAATTAAAGAGGTTGAATGAAAGAAGATAAAATTATTCATTAAAACAGAGCCCGAATGCTAGAAGTAAACAAGAATGGAGAAAATATGAGAAAATTAGGAACATTTACAAAATAAGTATAAATAAAGCAAAAAGCAGAAATATATAATCCAGAATAAGTAACCCACATGATGCCAAACATATGTGGAAAGAAATTAAGTGGACAGAGCTAAAAAATAAAAGCAATACAATACAATGTATAGAATTTGGAGATAGTAAGATAACGGAGAAAAACGAAATTAAAGATAATTTCAACGAATATTTTAAGACTATTAACAATTCATATGAGATGACCGCTATATATTTAAATTACTAAATGATAGGGAAATAATACAAACTTGTAAAAGTTTCAACCAGAAGAAAGACTATAACAAACTTAGCCCCAGAATTATAACTGGAAATAGGGAATTAATATCGGTTATAACTAGTATAGTTAATAGATCTTTATTTAGTGGATAATAGAAAAATCAGTGCAAGTACAACTAGAAAAATCTATGGAGCCTAACAACTTATTTTTAAAGGCACAGTCGGGTTTTCATAAGATTCATTCTTGTGAAGTGGATAACAAAAAAGTTCGCTTGATAGTGTTTCTGGACTTAAAACGAGCTTTTGAGATGGTTGAATCATGTATATTACTAAACAACTTAAAAAATATGGAGTTAACAAGAGTTAAAATGGTTTGCTGATTACTTAAGTGATGGCTGTCAAAAAACAAGAGTTGATAATGTCTTATCGGAATTAATGTATAACAGACTGGGTGTGCCGCAGGGTTCGGTATTGGGAATTCTGCTCTGCTTGATATATATAAATGATATTCAAGATGCAGTAGTATATGGTGAGCTTTTCGCAGATGACTGTAAGGAAAAATTAGAGCAAGATTTAAAAAACCTCAACAAGTGGTTTGAAGTTAACAAACTTAAATTGAATGTGAGTAAAACCAAATTTATGACTATTAACTACAGGCAAGATTTCAATATAAAAATTAACAATGAGACGATTAAAAATGTGACTGATGTGAAATAGTTAGGGAGTGATAGTGGATAGAGACTTAAACTTAAAACATGTAGAGTATATTTGCAAAAAAATCGGTAAAAAGGTGGGAATCTATAGAAGAATCAGGAAAAATATATCAATGAAAAGTGCAATTGACATATACATATAATGTTATTATAAAACCTCATTTCGAATATTGCTAAACGATACTATTCTTAGCCGCACAAGGAATGATTGAACGTTTACAAAAGCTACAGAATAACGCAATGAGGATAATTTTACACCAATACAATGTATGCTCCATGCTTTAATGTGGTTGAATGTCCGATAGAGACTGCAATTGAATATTCTTCTATTTATTTACAAAGTGAAGAATCAAAAAACTATTTAGATACCTAAATGAACTTATATAATATATGGGGTATGTCCAACAATATCAACCAAGAAGAAACAATAATATAAGACTGTCGAGATGTAACAACAGTGCTGATCAGAACTCACTGATATATAGAGGCTTCCTACACTTCAATGAGATTCCTAGTGATATAAAAGATGAAACAAGATGGAATTTTTATAAAAAAAAATGTATAGAATTTGTTATGAATATTAATTAAGTGAACACTGAATAGTTATCATGATTATATAGATTACCAAGGCTTAAGTATTTACATAATGTACCTAATAGATGTGTGAAGAGGGTATATATCATACTAATAAAGAAGTAATAATAATAAATTACTATTGAGGTTGAGTACCTCAATATGCTTACTTCATCAATACAACACCGCTTTAAGGTTGAGTACCTTAAAGCAGAATTTCTATCAAGGCTGAGCACTTCAGTATACCGGAACAACCGTCGCGCGGGCAAGCAGAAGAGCTTGATCGCAATATGAACAATAGGGATCGGTGGTCGCAAAATTCCGCAACACGACGCCTGACAAATCAAAGACGAGAAATTGCCTTGTTCTCAATAAAATCAATGTGCTGGAAGATTGCCATACGAGGACCTACTATAACACCGAGATCCAGTCGGAAATTACATTTAGAAAAAGGAGATCCGTTAATGATGAAGCCCTTCACGATAAAGTCAGGTACTTACATTTAGATAAATTCAGAGATAAACGATTTAGGCAGCACCAATGAGTAAACCTATCAACATCCATTTTAAGGTTGGCTGTATCGTGAGCATTACCAATCTTGATGAATATTTTTAAATCATCGACAAACCCAAGGCATGAAGTAAAATTGAAAATCTTAAAAACATCATTGATAAAAATAATGGCTGCCCTGTGACACACCAGAGGGTACACGAATGAAACCAACTTCTATATATTCTATACATCTGGAATATAACGGGATGTCACAACCATTTGTGTATGTTTTAATAGCTAAGTAGAAATCCATTTATAAAATACAATAAAAAATATTTTATTGAAAGACCCTTGCCACGGCCACGGCCTTAAATGGTGTGTACATATATCAAGAGTGGTTACTTAATTATTAGCCTAAACACTAGCAAACTACAAAAAAGAAGGTAAATAGTATAACACTTAAGTAATTGTGCAGGTAGGAAGGAAAGCCGAATATACTCAGCTTTCCAAGCAGCTGTTCATGCCTGAACCCCTGGCTAAGTTCTTGGAACTAGAGTGTCATGCTTCATACACAAAGCTAGATGGTGCTCACTGCCGGACTACTTAAATCAATCGCTCAAATGGAGCAACCTTAATGATCTCAGAATTGTCCTACATAGAACCCGCACTCGATTTGGGTCCAACGACCTCTTTGGACAGGGAGCCATTCTATGGAACTTTAAGAAGTTTGCTTTATGTCACCTCATGTATGTGTGCTTAGAGTATGGCAAACTATTAACCAATTCGGTTGTGGTGGTAGGGCAAACATTGATGATAGATAAAAAAAACAAAATTCAGTTGATGAGTTTTATCTTACTTTTAATTTCTTTTTTTCTTTAATTTTGAGTTTTAAGTTTAAGCTATCTACTATCAGCTGTTACTTTACTTTTTCATTTGTTAAATGGTGTTTGCCATTCTACTTCTATACTTTACGTGCTTTAGGCTCTCTATTGCCTGACTTCATTATTGACTATATAACTGTATTCGCTTTCTGCCGCAATGAGTCTGTTCATTGCTCCTTTTTTAGTTTGCTAAACAACTTTGTATTTTATCGATTATACCAACTAAGCATTACTTACTCGATGTACCTAACGTTGTAACGTAGCGTAAGCAGATTCTTTAATAGATGATTTTTCTATTCTATTCTTTAAAAGCTATGTACTATTTACCTTCTTTTGCTAATATTAGTCCTCAAATGATTAAATAACTATTGTCGATCTGTGTACCCACCCGTTTATGGACGTCACCTCGGCCAGGGATTTTCAATAAATCATTTTTGAATCGTATTCGTATTTCATTGCAAATGTTGATTTACAAAGTAGACCAAACTTCCTAGGAAATATATAGTAACATGATCCTAGGGTTGGCAGATGGAGTCCGAAGACATATGAGCAAAGGAATGTTAATATAAATCCTTAAAACAATTAGTTCACTTAAGCAGGTCATAAATTATATCTATACCTATAACTTTATTGTATTTTTGGTTATATTTTCGGTGACTGTCTTCTCTAGGAGCGGATAGTGAATACCGAATAAATGAAATGGACTGACCTGTCATACCAGACCAGAAGACAAGCTATTTCCATTAAAATGTTGGCACATTGCATTGCAGCTGACGTAATTCTGTGAGAGGATACAGAATTTCTATGTACCGTACTTTCCTATACATTTTCACAATATTTCGTCACTAATGGCGGAACGTGGTTCATAATGCTGTTATAGAATCCCAAGAGCACACTCAATGGGCCGTCGTACACGTAGCTGTTACACAGAACGCGCAAATTTGCGAACTTGTGCCCACACTTGTCATCACAAAGCTTTGCTACGCTGTACTTCCTTATATGAATACCGAGTTTAATTGTGTACGTGTTTGAATTGAACAAGCTACAGTTTCTGATATAATAATTACTGAACGCTTATTGAAGATTTGTTTAAGTTTGTGACAGCTGAGAAACTCCCTGGATATATTGGCGCAGTGGCAGCGACTAAGAGCATTTTCGGTGGGAGCAACTGCAGTATTTTCAACCATATATCTTGTTGCCCCGCTCTTATTTTTTATTCTACTAGATGGCTGTACTGAGCTTTCATCAAAGCGGCCACAGATACTAAATCAACCATAATTCACTACGCCAAATTTGGCTTATCACACTTCCTGAACTCTCTATATTCTAAGCATTGCATTTCCGAACGAAATAGGGTTTGTTCGATGAAAACACCGGGTAAGCCCCGGGCTACACCGGGCTGTACTATCTTGTTTTTTGAAAATCCTGGGCTTACACGGGGTTACGGAAACTTGTTCGATGAAAGCCCGGTGTTTCTGATTTCGTGCCCCGAACTTGCACTAAAAATTTCTAGGGGTAAACGTTTGACATTTGTGAACTGTCACATGGAATTTGATCGGTAATTGCGGTTGAGTGATGATAAAAGTGAAAAAATCGTGGAGCTCATACCAAATTCAGATTAAATAAGGAAGTTGGATAAGAAATTAGATGACACAATACCCATCGATAATATGCACAAGGAAATTCGAATGAAAATTATAAGGGGATGATATTTGAGGTGGCGATTAAGGTCGAAGAACATAAACATAAACATAAACATAGGTCGAAGAACATGGATAAAATCTTAAGATCTGCCTTTCTAGTAAGAAATTTGATCGTAAAAATGTTTCTTTGCCATTATTAACAAGTAATTTTTATAGACTTCACGTTATCCCTGCAGCTACCAAGCAAATAGATTTGAAGAAAACAACATTTAAGAAATTCTATAAATTCTTAAATGGGATGTCAGGAAAGGGTTTAATAGTGGCTCGAGAAGAAGGCAACGGGATAGAGAAAATCATTTCTGTAGATTTTGATCATCCAAACTATTAATTTTATACCTAGTGACAAAACATCTGATGATAAAAGTGAAAATAGTGCAGCACAACTGTTTCTTACAGAAATGATGGAGCTATATGTGGTGACAGATGAACCAATTGTCATTTTTTCAAAGTAAAGTTACAGAAAAGGCGATAATATCGATGTAAAAAAGCTAATAAAAGAATATGTAATTAAGAAAAAACTGAGAAATATTTTTTGTGCATTTTAATATTTATTTATTCTTAAATTTTTAATTATTTCACATATTATATAAATAAATTTTCACAAATCACTGGAAATTAGAAGTTAAATTATGCTCAGGAGAACTATCAGGAAAATGTCATTATTACATTAGATTTACCTGGTGTTTTAAAAACTTGTTCGATGAATGCACAAAACCCGGGAAAATTGTGGGAAATTTTGCACGGTGTTTTCATCGAACAAACCTAGCAACATTACAGCTACCATAGCCGGCTGCAGCCTACTTTATGAACGTGCTCCGGCTGAACGCACGAATTATTGCAATATTTGACTTTTCAATTGTCATGCCAAATGACAAATGTCAAAAGAAAACTCAAAAGTCATAGGGCCAGAATACTACTCTTCATTGGAAGGTGGTTTGTTTTATCCGCGTTTTCGTATTGTCTTCATGTGTACCGTTCTTAATTGCTAAAAAGTGAATCATAACAATTGTTAAAATTAAATTAAATATTGTTTAGAAAGTGTTATGCCAGTGTGTGAAAGCACAAAAGAATAATTATTTACTGTGTAGTGGACTTGGACTGTATTACGCGAATATTAAGTGTTTCCAACAATTGTTTCTATATCAGTTATAATAGCAGTAGTATTTTGAATTTTCAATTCTAAATTATGTCTCAATCAGAGATAACGGATCATCATGGTAAGATCTTCAATTAATTAAAATTTTGAATTATTTAGCTATCTTCATTTTGGAAAATATGTAATCAAAGGATTGCGACTTTGTTTTTCAAATCAATTCAAATAAACATAGCCTCGTGCAGCGTTGGGCACCTTAAACGTTAATGTAGTGTAGGATTATAGACAGAAATTTTTGGTAACATCATATGTATACTACCGAAGTATATTTGTAAAAATTGCGGATGGAGTAGCAGGGATAGATGTAGAATTATTCTACCCAGAATGCGGAGTCAGTACGGTGGAAAGGGTGTCTTACCTCAAGGTGCGTCTTTATGGAAATCTTTTCCCAATGCTATTTGGAAGTAGTAAACTAATGGTTCATTCAGTTTCGATCTGCCTTTAATTAAATATCTATTGACGATCTAAGTACCCATCGTTCATGGACGTGGCCTTGGCCAGGTCTTTTTATATCGGTTTTTGTATATCTAAAATCTTTATACATGCTAAAAAGTAAATAACCAATATGGAAATGTTAGAATAGAATAGAATAGAAAATTCATGTATTTTCCCACCCCGGCCACTTAGCCACGTCCTAGGACATTGGGTCTTACGATGTTACAAAGATTTACACTTAACGATTCTTATACTAAATACAAAATAAATGGTGTGATTAAACGATAGCATAATATAGAATAAGATTTTTTTAGTTGTGTCAACGCTACCGAACAACCATAGAATGAAAAAATTCTTAGCCATTGGGTTTAACATTTTAATTGTTTCCTGGCTATCCAAGAGATTATAACAACTTAAAGGCATACGTTTTTGAGTTTTAGTGATACGGTAGGTGGCAGGATTTCTGTCTCTTTATTATTTGTACCCGCAGTCTAAAAATCTAGAGATACTTATAAAGGTGCGACCTAATTGAGTACTGTGGCTGCACAGCGAATTTCTGCCTTAAATTATATATTTGCTACTTGAAACCCTCGTCCAAGCATATATTTTATATATGTGAAACTATTAAAAACGAAATGTCATCTCATTTGCCATGATGGTTGTTCTCTATAAATCAAACAGACTGAGAAAATTGATCTGAAAATATCCTATACATATGTATGTCTAGACATTTGATGCAACTTAGCATTTCACGAAAAGTCTAGGCACTTGATGAAGTGTAGGCAGATAGTGTAACAGTTTACCGTTTACACTAAGTGGCTGAAATTTTTAGTCTTCATGAAGTGTTACGAGGTTTTACGCCGATGGTGTAATAGCAACCGATAAAACAGAATACTAGGAAAGGGAGGACACACACACACACACACACACACACACACACACACACACACACACACACAGAGAGAGAGAGAGAGAGAGAGCGAGAGAGAGAGAGAGAGAGAGAGAGAGAGAGAGAAAGAGAGAGAGAGAAAGACAGACAGAGCTGTTTATGACATAATAGAAAAATGCTTTATTGATGATTATGCCATGGACTCCCCCCTCACTACCACATGAGAGCCCCAACGGAGTCCTAATATTTTACAATATTTGCAGTTTTCTTATGTATAACTGACAAAAGTTTGATTTGAATAGCTCCCGCCCTAAACTACTATTCATACAGAAAAATGGTGTTCAATAAAAGTTTTTATTTTAATGACTACATATTTTCTAATTCTTTGTATCGAAAATATCTAAAAACACCATTTATTTTTGAAAAATATTGTATCTTTTGCAATGATCAATAAATATTTAAGCTGTTGTATGACCATATAAGTAGAAACGTGTTTTATTAAGTGGATATTTGCACACTCGACGTCGGAATGAAGACAAATCTTAAGTTTTTCTTCCTAATAAGCTTTGAATAAACAACTAATAAGGAAGCAAGGTATCGGGCGAATACCGTCTACGTGTGTAAGCAATTCAATGATAGTCGGATTGTACTTGGTTTAACTTGCTTTTGACAGTTCTGAAAGTAATATTTCAGAGTTCCGGGAGTTCAGTTAACTTTTTTAAATATAAGTATTGTAATAAATATTAAATAGGTATTGAAATTGTGTTATTTCGGAAGCGTTAGGTGTATATTTTCATTGAGTGTTTTGTGTTTTGTGAAATTAAAGCTGTTAAGCTATTAATTTAGAGTGATGAGCTATGACGCTATGCCGTGCAATGTTGCAGAAACAATCGCCGAGATTCAGGCGGAAAATAGTTTTTTAGACAAATGAATATATTTGAAAAGAAATATCTTCTTGTTTTTTAATTATTGTTAAAACAATTTTTTTAATCATATATAACAGAAACAGAAATATACGAAAGTTTAAGATTAAGTGCGATTTGTTTATTTGAGGAACGTCAGAAGATTTTTTCTTTTCAATGGCAGCCTTTTAACTAAAAAAGGGGACTCTTACGATTTCTTTATTTTACACAGCATTTTTGATTATGTGCCCCTTCAAAATGTCACGATTTCGCTACTGCCAGGACGAAACGAATACAAACACACCACACTAATACATTTCGCGAGTGACTTACGTTTTCATCCGATATACCGCTTCCTTATTAATTCTTTATTCAATGCTCATAGCCTATCATTTTTATACCCTAGATGAAATCTAAGGGGTATTCTAAGTTTGTCATTCCGTTTGTAACACCTCGAAATAATGATGGTAGAGCAAAATGGATTGGACACCCATTCGTAATATTAAAAGTTATTTTGATTTTTGCATGTCCGTCTGTCCGTCCGTCCGTCCGTCCGTGCGCACGATAACTCGAGAACGCGTATACTTAGAGAGCTGAAATTTTGTACATGGACTTAAAAAAAAAAAGTAAAATTAAGTTCGAAAATGAGACAAATCGGGCAACTCCTTCTTGGTGTTGCCATATAAAAATTTAGGTTTTTTACGTATACTTTGAAAACGATAAGTCCAAGACATTTTTAATGTACTAAAAACCTCTGCAGAATACGAAATCCTATAAAATTGATTATAATCATTTTTTCTGTGCGACAATCCGTTCTAGAAATATATGCGAAAAACAACTTCAAAATCAAACGTGAATAGATCGGTGACCATACGAAATTTAATACGGGCATTCATCTAGGGTATCATAAGAATTGGTCTTAGACCAATTCTAACTTTTTTACTTGTTTGTTATATAATCTAAGTTTCGATCACAGTCACAGGAGCGTCGTGCAAGACTAGGTTCAGCGGGCTCCCAAGATTTATGAGCTGGACTGTCCTTTTGACCATTACTGGCACCGGCTTGTGGATTCATAAATCTGAGCATCGACGATTGTGTTCTCTTGAGCTCGCCTTCCATGGCTTTCGCTTTTCAGTGCCACTTTTCTGACGTCTCTTCATTTTTCTAAAACCAGCAGCAGAAATGAGATAAATTACTTCAAAATCAAGTTCACAAATGAAATCTGTTGATGCTCACCAGAAATTTTCGTACTGAAGCATAAATAGGAAATTGAGAATTAGACTACGTATGTAGATTTTTTAGTTCTATCACTACCAAGCCAAGCCTTTATTACTAGTGCTACAAGTTGCAAGTTGTAACTTCATTATTACGAGCTCAAGATTCGATGCTCAAATTTGTGAATCCACAAGCCTACTATGGCTATTTGAAATTGTAACCATAAAGTTTGTTATTAAAATTGAGCTACCTGGCCTTTTTATTAGAATTAACAACTACGAGTACTCACAATGATTTGTGGGCAAACATTTTAAATTCAGCAAAATATGCGATAATACTGTAATTTAAAAAAAAATGGTCCTCCTTATTATGGCACCCCGAGGCGCCCCCCCTCCAGCCGCCTCATCCTTGCTACACTACTGTCTCTACTCTTTACGTCGCACAGTGGGGCAGAGGCCCTTCAAATTTGGCCATAAATCATAAGGCATAATGAATGGATTCCAAAGCTGAATATTTCTTTTTAAGGGTGTTATTAAAGGTATATTCGATACAACTAATAATCTACGTGTTTCTAGAATAATTTAAAACACCTAATAATCAACGGCCATTTTATGTTGCAGCAATGATTTAAAAATACATACAATTATTTGCTAACAATGGTTACTAAAATGATATTACATACTAGAACTTGAAGGTTACGTAATGAAAGAGTGGAATATTTTAGAAATTGAACTCGCACAATAAATGCACAAAAACAGGTAAACAGGTAAAAACAAACGATAATATCACACGTGTAGTCTCCGCAAACAAATGGCTTCTACTGAGTCATCCTGGAGAGGAACGGAACTGAGTTGATGGCCGTACGCTTTCGGTTTATTGTGGGCAGGACAGTTAAGTGATAAACACAATTCGATCCGTTACGTGCAAGAGCACAATTGTTCCGTTCAAACTTACCATCAGTTTAAATTTCTTATTGAAATTTTTCCAGATTTTGTCTTTTATTTTTATATCCATGTAAAATTTGTTGCCTTTGTCATAAAGGTCTTCATATTTTTTAATTTCTTCAATAAAAACTTCTTCATCCATCTTGAGTTATACACAAACATTGTACAGGTAATTTTTCTAGGTTATGTCATCCGTAAAAGTTGAAATTTGTTCAACTTCTCTGTTTCGATTCGATCCGCTTCGATCCATTTCGCTGTAATGTGTCCAGTTGCACGTACGTCTCACTGACTTATAACAATGGACTGAGCGTATTGTCATTTTCCCATAGGAAAGCATGGCACAAGTTTTATAGTTCTCTCTTTCGCCCTATGGCAGAGTTGGAGCTACCAACACAAAATATTGCATTCTGGAACGATTGCTTGTGCCATTTGATGTTTTTATGTTGGCTACAGACGCAATCACCTCAGAAGGAATAAGGCAGAGATAGTGTTTACCATGCTCCGTCTCTCTTGCCCATAAGCAGGATTCAGTTACGAATAACTTTTGAAAATTAAAGTCGGAATGAGTTTAATTGCTTATAAGCGATTAAAATATCATTTGGGCATAAGAAAAAATATTTTTTTAATTAAATTCGATTTACGGGTGTAAAATTTCATGTGATTGGCTGAGTTTCACATGTTTTTTATGTAATCGTGTTAAAGGGTGCTCTAACGCTGATATACAGAAACACAATATTTTTTGTGCCACATGAAATAGCAAATCGCTCAGTCCAGTGTTATAAGTCAGTGGTACGTCTCATATAAGCAAATTTGACATTTGTACGTATCGGATCGAAACGGTGCAATTGTGTTTCCCACTTAAGATATACGAAAATAATAAAAACTATGGCGCTGTTTCATTTTTTGATTTATGGCCAATTTTATAGGTCGACGGGCTCTCAGGCAGTGCCCAAATATATAATGAGAAACAAAAGTTTTGTATGGCAGAAATTTTGTACACGGCGTTTTCATAAAAATAATAAATAAAATTTCAAATGGACTAAGTCAGTCAATCCTTTTTTTGTGTTGTTATACAAAACTTTGGTTTGTTTCGCTTTTATTTTCATTTAGGGTATAATTATTGGTCTTATACCGATTTCCATTGATCATGTTTTCTAGCAGAAATGTATCACTTTTCTTGTAGTGCTACACCAAAATTGTTCCATTGACCTGCACTGCTAGAAATGGTGTACGTCAAAACGCCTGTGGTGCTACACTCGAAAAATCGGCGGTGTTACACCGGAATACGCACACATCTATCTGAGAAATATCACAGCTGAATTTCATTGAGCATCACATATCAATCTTCAACTACTACTCTACCAAATTCATCCGCAATCACGCCAAAATCTTTTAAATTACAATTTTCATAATTTTTACGTTATTCGTGATGTTATTGTTCCCAGAAAATTTCAATTTGACAAATTACACGGATATGAGCTACTATACATTCTCATCGCGTCAAAAGTTGTTCATTGAACTCGTTTTTCATTGATTGACGTGCACTTTTCTTAAAATATCAATGGAAATCGTCATTAGACTAACTTTTTCTCTTGTTTAATATACTGACTGGAGAAGTCATACAATTAGATTTTGACAGTGACCGTAGACCGTGTACTTTTTAAGATACAGGGTGGTTTTTTCTTAATCGCTTGACGCTTGATATGCCCCTTCCCGCCCTACAATTTTTTGTTTGTTTAGGTAACTACTATCTATCACTTCCTGCCCTATGGACCCCCATGGCGGAACATCTTGTATGTACACATATAGCTTCTCTAAAAAATATTCCACTGCATTTTCCAACCTCCGAAGTAGCTTGAAGCCTAAAAATACAACTTTTACATAGTATCATTATTGTCATTCCAATATTAATCGATTTAAGGCTCTTTCACATGAACTCTGATTACGCTCTCTTATAATTTGTTTACATCTACGGGTAAATCTATAAATTTATTTATTTGGCTACGCATGATGTTCTAAAACGTCTCATCTATATCAAGCACATTAATTAGTCGAAATTCTTTGGAATTTATTGTATCGGTTAGCTTTTCAATTGGAATAACTTTCAACTGGTTTCAGCAACAGTTTAGACAAATTGATAATCTTCATTAGAGCATGGCCTTGTTATTTCTAATGATGGTTTTCTAATTGGATAGCAATTCTAACCAAAGGCCGTCTTTTTATTATATTATTGCTCTGTTTGATTAGATAACATATTTAAATTCATCACATCGAATTGCATTTTCAAAATACATACTATACAACATGTAAGGTATGCAGTAGCTGAGTATGGTACGGCTGTTCCGCTCGGTGGTTTTTTGGTCTCATGTCATTTAGTATGGCTGTTCAAAGGCGGGGAATTTTGAGAGTTGTTAAAGTTCAATGATAATACCAAAATAAAAAGGACGGCATAATGTTAAGAAATTTTCAATTAATTAATTACTTTTGTATTTCTGAACATAAATACAGTATTCAGAAAACACGGCTGAAAAATAAACAAAAAGATTAGAAACCATTTTTGAAGTACATATGCAAATAATTTAATTTTTCTGACAGCAGTAAGTTTATTCTGCTCTTCATTTTTAAAATCAATTCTCTTTAGTATTTATGCATACAACAAGAAAAAAAACGATTTTACGCTTCGTCTTGTACAGAAATTCATATTTTTGGTCTGATCAAAAGCTTGACATTCAGATATACCGGGGAATTCTATGCACTTAAGATCCAAATAGAGATCCGAACCATTAAATTTGAATAGAATGTTAGAAAATATTTTCGATCACATTTTTGTGATCGAGTTTAAAGCGGAAAAACGATTTGAATCTATTTTTATACCTTAGATGAATGAAATCTAAAGGGTATATAAGGGTTTCTCATTCCATTTGTAACACCTAGAAATAATGATGGTAGAGCAAAATGGATTGGACACCCACGTATAATATTAAAAGTTATTTTGAAAAATCAAATCCGTCTGTCCGTCCGTTTATCCGTCCAACCTCACGATAACTCGAGAATGCGTTTACTTAGGGAGTTGAAATTTTGCAAATATAAATTTAAGTTCGAAAATGGGACAAATCGGGTAACTGCTTCGTAGGGTTGCCAAGCAAAAATTTCGTTTACTACATATTTGGACAGTGCCTTAAATTAGATTACATTAGATTTGTGAAGGGGTGTGTAGGCGTTTGCCTCGCTATCACTGCGACCTGAAAGATGTATTGTGAGTCCCCGTTGCATTTACTCCCTTTCTAGGTTCAGATTGTTAATAAAGTCTAGAACCATTCTGGGATTGGGGTTCCACACATTGGTTGGTGGAGGAAAAGCATGTTCGAGGTGGAGTAGTCTCCGCCTAGCCAATGCTTCGCAGTTGCAGAGCAAGTGCTCCGAGGTTTCGTGAGCAGCCTGACAGAAACGGCAAGATGAAGTCTCAGTCAAGCCCAGCTTGTTTAGGTGATACCTTAAGGGTCAATGGCCTGAGAAGAGCTCAGTAATAATTTTGAGGTCTGTTCTTCTAAGGTGTAGGAATTTTTTTGTTTTTCCGCCAGAGGTGTCGATAAACTTTTTTGCCTGACGAAGTCCTTGTAGTCTTTCCCATTACATTGATTTTTGTTTATTCTCCCAGTCGGTTAGGGCAGCTCTGAGGTAACACTTTGAAGTGGCACAAAATGACTCTGATCCGACAAACTTAGTTTCCGCTCCTCTTTTGGTTAGGCCATCAGCAATTTCATTGTCTTTGTGGTCCTCATGTCCAGGTACCCACATGAGGATAACTTTGTTTCTCCTTGGTAGGTTTTTGAGGGTTTTTAGACATTCCCAGACTATCCCTGACTTGACAGTGTAGGACTTTAATGCCTTGAGGGCAGCTTGATTGTCCGAGAGTCTATTAATGGTTGAGCCATTTATGGCTCTTTTAATGCAGATATTGGCACATTCTATTAAGGCCAATACTTCAGCTTGGAATACGGTAGGAGTAGATCCCAGAGCCCTTGACATATGGCATTTGGGGCCGTATACGCCCATTCTTGAACCGTCTACATACCGCACCATCGATCCTTGTTGAAAGGACGGTTTAGTGGAACGCCATTGTTGTCAGTCTCCCAGAACCACTTAGAATGGTCTTACAAAATCCACCATGGGTGTGATTATATCAGATATTGTTGTCATTTGCTCAAAAAAAATCTGTTTTAAGATACTTAAATGACCAACCAGATCGCCTGGACAGTGCCTTACAATGCGTCGACGTAGAGAGCTGAAATTTTGCACACAGGTTTTTTAAAAAAAAACGTTGAGTTCGGAAATAGGACGAATCGGGCAATTCCTTCGTAGGGTTGCCATACAAAAATTTCGTTCTTCACTATATATTTGATAAATAAAAAGATTACTCTTTTGGACTTTTTACCGGGTTAAACTTAATTTTGTTCAAGAAAGAATTTTTTGGGATTCTCCGGTATATAGCAAAAGCTAACAAATGTTCTAATTTGTTATTTCATCACACAACCCATTAATTTTTGGTGACAAGTTTCAAGTTTTGGTTTGACTCATCAACAGGTCCCAAATAGCGATTTGAAAAACAAATGAAAAAAAATGAAAAAAAAGAAGAAAGAAATGAAAAGTTTGAGAAAAATAGAAAAAAACATTTATTTTATTTATTATTCTTCTTCGATTCGTTTCGAATGAATCTGTTTCTTTAAATTTTTTTTTTAATTTTTTTTTAATAAACCACCACCATTAGTGGACGCAATGTTATATATATAGCCACAGACAACATACAACTAGATAAAAAAACCTAGACGTAAACCCGGATCACTTTCAAAATTCCTTTACTTTACATGTATAGAGCTTTCTATTAGAGGGCCATTAGCTTATTTTATCGGTTTATGTCTTATCAAGTTGTATGTGGTATAGAAAGCACAGTACAGAGAACACAATACCCTTTCTACTCTCTCTGTCTTTTCAATAGAAATGTATACACATTGGCGCACGAAATTTCGTCACAGCTCATGTATAAAAATTTAATGAGAATATCTTGTATTCTCTGTGCCGTGACTGGTACCAATGTATATAGAATACAAGTATTCCCATTAAGAACCACGTTCCACCACCATTAGATGACGAAATATCGTGGAATGTATAGGAAAGTACGGTGCAGAGAACAAAATTCTCTCTCTTTCTCTACTCTCTGACTTTCCTATAAAAATGTATATATATTAGTTACAAAATTACGTCACAGCACATCAGCTGCAATGTGTCAAGATTTTAATGGGAATACCTTGTCTTCAATATACCTTGACTGATACCAATTGTCAATCGAATCGAATATCTTTGAGTGAAGGTACCGAAATCGATCCAATAAATTCCCTGGTGGAGCTAATTATTTTTCATTTCGTACTGAACAGTCCTTGTTACTCTTTAGATGTCGGCCTGAATAATATCTTTTAGTTTTTCATTGCACAAAAGGTATCCCACCTAGGTATATATTTGTAATTCAAAATTATATTTAATAAAACGCTCAACACTCCCGAATATACACTAATACAAAGGAAATTCTGCCGAATTATATAAATCTAGGGTAGCAATTTGATCGGTATTGGCAGTGGAATCGAAAATTTTTTGAAGTGAAAGAACCGAACGAATCGAATTCTGTGGTAGAACTTAATTATTTTTTATGACAGATATACTGAATTGTTTCCCGGCTTAGAAGGCATAAGAACATTTGATATATATCTATGTACATTTATATATATTTTCATAATAAAGGTGCATTCATTTACTATTCTATGTAATTTTGTCAACAGATTATCTTTATATGTATATATAATCATTGTGCGTCTGTTAATGATCGTGTAACTTCTGAACGACTTGAACAATTGAGGTCATATTCGCAAAATTTATTTGTTTTGTCGAGACGATGGTTCATAGCTATGCTATTCGATAGGTAACAACTAAGCTACAAAACATTTACGGTCAATTCGCAAGAATATTACTTTATTCTGAAATTCCAACATATTTTACATGAAATAAACCGTAAGAAATGGGAGCCACGCATACGAGGTGCTGCTGTTATCGCTTATAAAGCAATATTTGCCGGAAATACATTACTCCGATTCATCCAAAAAAACGTGAGTGCTTTTATTTACGATTGCTATTAATAAATGTGTGCGGACCATCATCATACGAATATTTGAAAACAGTGGTCAATTATACGCTACAAATTATGACGTTTTCCGAGAACTGCAATTGTTTAAAGGTGACAACCATTGGAATACAACACTTGCCGATGCAGCACTTAGCTCTTCTCCACATCAAATAAGTCAATTATTGCCCATATTGTTGACAACATGTTTTCCAATAAGCTCAACTGAATTATGGGTAAAATATAAAGATTGAATGAGTGAAAATAAGTATACTGCACAGAATTCAATTCACACCAGAAATGTATAACAAAACATTGGTTATGGTCGAAGACATGTGCATATACTTATCACGAATGAATCACTCATAAATTTGGAAATGCCTTCACTAAATCGACCAGCAACGTGAAATTCTGCTCTTCTAGCTAAACTTCAGGCATTAGGTCTAGACTCTCTTTTCTTAAAATGGATTGAAAGCTTTCTCTGCCGCGCGCTGTTCAATTCAAGTTATATTGGACGAAGTTACTTCTGATCGTTTTATAATCCATACCGATGTACTGCAAGGCTCTGTGCATTCTCCTACTCTCTTTCTCATTTTTGTTAATGATCTGTTAGCTGTCACTTTCAAACCTATTCATAGTTTTGCAGACGACACCACCCTTGGTTTCGTGTACTCGTTCGATTCTATAGCTGATTCCCGTGCGAATGTTATACCTGACAAACGAAGCCATATGTTCATTTCACTAAACTATGACCTCACAACAATACTCGCTTGGGCAGAGCGAATCGGGTTTTGTTTAATGCTACCAAAACGCAATATTGTCTCATATCACTTAAACATCCTCCAACTTTCACTCAACCCATTTCCGTCGATTGAGAAGATATCTCGAACTCACCATCCCTTAACATCTTAGGCATTGAAATATCCAACTAACTTAGTTGGTCTGAATCCTATTTTTGGTATTGCCGAAACAGCGATGAAATGCCTGGGCTTCTTGCAAAGATGTAAGAAATATTTTACTCCATCAGACTTGGCGCAAATCTACAAGTCTCATATCAGGACTAGATTAGAATATAACTCCCATATTTGGGTAAGGGCTGCGCGCACTGCATTGTTCGCGTTAGACAAAGTCCAAAAGAAGGCCTTCCGGCTTATTAGCGATGACATATCAATAGCAACTATGTATTGATTCCCCCAGAGAACCGACGTAATGTTGGAGGTCTGTCTCTCTTTTATCGGTACTTCTATGGTCATTGCTCTGAGGAAATTTCTAGCCTGATCCTTTGTAGAATTCATCCTATGTGCACCACACGAGCTGTATCCCGAGCTCATCCTTGCACCATTGAAGTAAAATTCGGCCGTACCGCGAAATTCCGGAATCCTTCATAAGCAGAATAGTACGCACGAATGTGGAACAGTTTGCCATCCTCTTCCCCCCCCCCCCCACCCCGAAACAAACATTCAAGCATAGTGCGCCCCGTCACCTACTTGTCTCAACCCAATAATCCTCAGTTCCCTACCCCTTATTCCTTTTGCTAAGGCTGTGCTACGGCATCATATGATATTCCCTGAGCTTTGAGAAAAAAAAAAAAAACTAGAATTGGTCTAATTGTCAGATCAATTCTTATGATACCTTAGATTAATGCTCGTTTGTAATTTCGTATGATCACCCATCTGCGCAAGTTTGATTTTTGAGGTGGTTTTTGAATATATCTCTAGAACGGTTTGTCGCAAAAATGATTATAACTAATTTTATAGGATTTCATATTTTGAAGAACTTTTCAGTACATTAAAAACGTATAGGACTGATCGTTTTCAAAGTATACGTAAAAATCCTAAATTTTTATATGGAAATATAAAGAAGGTGATGCCCGATTTAGTCCATTTTTGGAATTATGTTTACTATTTTTATGAAAACACTATGTATAAAATTTCAACGCTCTACGTTGACGCACTCTCAGGCAGTGTCCAATATGTAGTGAAAAACGAAATTTTTGTATGGCAACCCTACGAAGAAGTTACCCGATTTGTCCCATTTTCGAACTTTTCTTTTTTCTTTTTTTAAAGCCCATGTGTTAAATTTCGGGTCTATAAGTACACAAGTTCTCGAGTTATCGTGAGGACGGACAGACGGGTCAAAATAACTTTTAATTTTATGCATTGGTGTCCAATCCATTTTGCTCTACCATCATTATTTCATTCTAGGGTATAAAACAAAAAAAAAAAAATAATTAAGATATGACTTTGTATCTGTGAAGAGAAATTTGTGACTTTTTATAAAGTTTGTTTGCGTTTAACTATTAAAATAACATAATAAATAAAAATAAAAGGTTTTGAAAATTTAATTTTCTTACGGAGTTTTTAACCCATATTCGTACAATATTTTATTAAAAAGTGGTACCTTAAAATCATAAGGAACTCTCCTTAATCTTACTTAACTTTTTTCATCTTTTAATATACCTCTCGGAAGTTGATGAATGCTAGAACCGCAGATGTAGATATTCATTTTTATACAGCGAGGGACCAAACTGTTCATACATTGAAATGAATTAAGTATTCTGTAATTCACAATTTTCCACTATTGGTTGCGAAAATACCTCGCTATGGTATTTTTTGACAAAATAATTAAAAGTTTTGATGTAAGTTAACGAAACAGATGCTGAACTAATTTTACTCACTATTGAAAAAATAACAGATCGGTAATTTTACTTTAATTTCATTAATTTCAAGTAATTTAGTTAAATATGATAGTTTTAATGCTTTGTAATAAATTACCATAATATTCAGTAACATTTTGGCGCACTTAAACAGCTAATACCAAGAAGCCAATGGCGTTTATTACTGCGGAAATTACTAACAATTGCGAAAAATGTGGCCAGAACTAAAAAATACAATATTTTTTTACAGAACTATTCTCCTTTGCCCCACTCGCTCCATCCTCTAGTCGGACTATTCATTTTTCTTGTATGACCTAATTGGGCATCTTCACAGATAGCCAAGGGCTGGTATTAGTGAAGAGCACTTCTCCTATTTTCAAATTCTCTTTTTAGTCACTAGTTATCTTTGTGACATAGTAATCAGTTTACACATCATATACTATTGCAATATTTTCATGTGAAAAATTCTTTATTAATGCAGGTTTATAAGTTATTGCTACATTGTGAACATGTTGTAAGTAATTGTTAGTAGTATAAATGAAATGTAGATTAGGATTCTCATCAGATAATTAAAAAAAGGCTCTTCTCATGATATAAGTGGTATCACTTTTTTCCTCACATATGTAGTGTGTTGTTTCCAAGTCGGTTTATCATCCATTATCATTCCCAGATATTTTATAGAATCAACTCCTTTAATGATATCTCCTACAACTTGTAGTCCAATGTCCAGCTTTTGCTTGCCTCTCTGTTGAAAAACGTTGTAGCTTGTTTTCGATGTTAGTTTACTCCCATATAACCATCTTGTGTATCGTATTAAGTCCTCATTTACTTCCCTCTGTAAATCATCGCCATTCTTCTCACTGCACACTGCACACTGCGGCCAACCCAGCTTCCATTAAATTTTAGATGTACAGAGAGTAGAGGAGCGCACCTAGAGTTGATCTCTGCGGGACTCCAATACTCATCACTTCTTTCTCTATATAAATGTTTCCCACTTTTGTACAACACTGTTTTGCTTGGAGATAATTACTTAGTAACTGGTTTGCCTGACCCTTAATTCCCAATGCGCTTAATATTTCTATTCATTATGATCTACAGTATCAAACGTCTTCTGCAAATCAACACGTACTCAAATAACATAATTAAAAACATCGAGTTCTTTATCAGTGAACTCCATTACATCAGTCCTAATAGCCGCTGTGTTGCTTTGCTTTTTGAATCGATATTGTTTTTTATCAAATCCACCATTACTTTGGATAAATACTGTAAGTTGATTATGAAGTAGTCTGTCATATATTTACTGAATACATTGGGGATCGCTATGGGACGGTAGTTATTTGAATCTCTTATATCCACTTCTTCGCAGGTTGGCACTATGGCTGGAATTTCCGCCTTTTGGATACAATTATTTATTATTCTCGTTAAGGGTTCACTGATTATAAAGGGTTTTCCAATAAGAGGTGTTATTTTAATTAGCCCGCTATTTCGGTAGATGTCACTTTTGGAGCTGCCATTTTTTGACATTTGACAAGTAGAAACTACGCCATTAATAAAAATGGAACGATACACGATTCAACAACGCATTGAAATTATTAAAATTCACTATAAAAATGGTGAAAATGTGGCAGCGATGGTTCGTACAACTCGAACATTTTTGGGTCGTCGTGAAGCACCTTGTCGGACCGCAATACAGAAATTCGTAGAAAAATTCGAGCTGTCGGGACAAGTTAGTGATGTGAAGAATAAAACCCGTGCACGTCGCTCAAGAACAGCCGAGAATATTGCTGCTGTAGCCGAAAGTGTTGAAGAAAACCCAGGTTTGTCCATTCCTCGTCGTTCTTTGGAATTAGGCATTCCACAAACGTCATTACACCGTATTTTGCATAAAGATTTGTGTCTTAAGGCTTATAAAGTTCAGTTAACACAAGAACTCAAGCCGGCCGATCATCAACAACGTCGAGTCTTTGCTGATTGGTTTCTTGAAATGCATGAAAATGATCCGGAATTCCATCGAAAACTCATCTTGAGTGATGAGGCCCATTTCCACTTCGATGGCTTCGTAAACAAGCAAAATTGTCGCATCTGGGGCTCGGAAAACCCAAGAGTTATTGTTGAAAAGCCTCTCTATCCTCAACGTGTGACTGTTTGGTGCGGTTTATAGTCCCGCGGGGTCATTGGACCTTACTTTTTCGAAAATGAGGCTGGAGCAACAGTTACGGTGAATGGATTGCGCTATCGACAGATGATTAATGATTTTTTATGGCCGGAATTGGATGGTATTGATCTGGACAACGTTTACTTTCAACAAGACGGCGCTACGTGCCATACAAGCAACGAAACCCTTGATCTTTTACGGGAAAAGTTTCCGGACCGGAGACTCGAAGAGGTGATCACAATTGGCCACCGAGATCTTGTGACTTAACACCTTGCGCCTTCTTCCTTTGGGGCCACGTGAAAGAGAAGGTCTACGCCAACAGCCCAGCGTCGATTCAATACCTCAAAGATGGAATTCGTGAGGCTATCGAGGACATAGGGCAGCCACTTTGTGATTCGGTTATGGAAAATTTCATGAAAAGGATATGGTCCTGTAGGCGTGGTCGTGGTGGTTATTTGGCTGATGTTATTTTCCATTATTAACCTTCCTCTTTATAATGAAATAAAGATCCGATCATTTATCTAAAAAAATGGCATTTTTCTTTGAATATCAAAATAACACCTCTTATTGGAAAACCCTGTATCTTTGATGTCCTTCGCGTTCTTTATTCTTATTCCGTCTAATCCTGTTACTGACCTTGACCTTGAATGTCGAAGGACGATCAAAAAGATTGTCACAGGAAATGAATGATGAAAGTGCAGTAGATAATGCGTCGAATGTAAATAAAATCATAAGAACTACATTGAACACTAACTTGTTCATCATAAATATTTGCAGAGCTCGATATTGTGGTCTTAAACTTAGAGTAAAAGCTAAAGGAATCACTGTTGATTGAATGCCGTATAAAAATCTGCGTAGGAACTTGCTCTTTTGCACAAGAATCGTATTGATTTATTTAGTTAGACGAAATAAATATGAATTCATTGGTATCAGATTTGGACATGGGTTAATAAAAAAATGGAAAGAGGGAAATATTCAGCTAACGCTGAAATTGAATCCAGGATTGGTAATGTATGATATTTAGATTTTTGAGAAAATTTCGAAAATAATGGGATAGGTATATAATATACATACCAAATTTTAGAATTTAGTCTAACACCAGGTATTGAGCAATTTGATTATGAACCAACGAGTCTCACATCCAGGCAGGAATGTGGATCGAAACATACAGCCAGCATTAGGTTGTAGTGGCTCTCCGATAATAAAATATCTGTTCTCAAATAGCCTCCGGATTCTCAAAGCCTTAACCCCATTAGGCACTTTTAGGATTCTACATATAAAAATGAAGTTAATCCTCCTTATCTACTCTATTCAATATCCAGAAATAATGGGACGCTTTTTTTACAACTTGTTTGATAAATAAATATATATTCCTTTGAAAGAAAAGCGAGGGCATCCCATGGTTTAATGAAGAAATTAAATTATTTATTACAAAGAGAGTAATTGTATCACTGTTATAAGCGATTCTTATCCTGCTCTGAGAGGAAAATTCCTATTGAAGATCAGTGAACTTTAAAAGTTCAGACTTAAAGACTTAAACTAAGACGTAAAGAGTCCGGCTGCTGCATAACAGAAGGTCACATCAGAATACTGAAAATCTGTCCTGGAAACTGTATACGGGGAGCTACGGATAACATTGTTCCAAGACTAAATTTTAAGAAAGCGTTCTCAACTAGCATTCCTAGAAGAGAGGAGTGGGGTGGTAATCTCCTGGCAATTGTCTTTACCGACATGGTTCGAAAATGGATTTGTTAGTGGACGGGGTGTACTCAGCACTCCTTCAAATACAGAAATCGTACCGCCTACCGGACCACTGTAGTGTGTTCCAGGCGGAGGTCCTAGTCGTTTGCAAAGCAGAAGGTTGCTGCGTACAACTTATGACGTATCTAGCGACCGAGTTATCAGAATTTGTATTGACAGCCAAGCTGCAATTAAAGCTTTAGACTCGAGCACTATTAGATCATGCCTAGTGCGATGGTGTCGCTGTGAGCTCGGGAAACTGTATGCTAAACACAGAGCTATTCTCTGCTGGATGCCTGATCATAGTGATGTACCTGGAAACCAGGCAGTGGATGCCCTGGTCAGAAAGGGTTCCGCTATGAATATGTGTCTAGTAGAGGAACCCATAGGTCGGCCCCTAGAATCAGTGAAGAGGACTCTAGATGTACAGGCCTGCAAGCTGGCAAATTCAAGGCAGCTTTGGCCCGAGATTTGTCCTGTGAAGACTAATCTCTGCTGAGGAGGAATCGGAATGATGTGCGTAATCTTACTGCAGTTACTACGTGACACTGCCTCTTTGGCAAGCAAGTAGAGCGCATGTAAGCTCCATACAATGACTTCTGCAGAAGCTGTATGGACAAGGAAGAGGTAAGAACGTTCAGATCTGATGTGCGAATGTCCTAACCTTGCTAAGCATATGAAGAATACACCTGGTAGCTACTTTTTCTGCGAACTGGGGGAATTAGCATATAGGGTAGCTCGTAATAGAGTACACGTGATGCTAAGCGGTATTTTTGCACTAAATTCGGCACAAATTTACCACTTAAAATGGAGAAATGTGAAACCCAAGAGTATCTATGGCAATGATGTTGTGTCTATTCCTATTTTACATCTTCGGTAGCCTTACTGATAATTTTTTGAATCGGAGCCTAGTTTCAGGAAATTCTTTTATATGTTTTCTAGTAGGACTTGATTTGCAAAAGCATCGGCTATTTCATTCGCAAGTTCTTCTTTATCTTCTCGAGAGCGTGTGTACTTAGAGAACTGAAATTTTACCAACGGGCTTTTTTAGAAAAAAAGTAAATTTAAGTTCGAAAATGGAACAAATGGGGTAAGTCCTTCAAGGGGTTGCCATACAAAAATTTCGTTTTTCACAATATATTTGGACACTGCCTGAGAACGCGTAAACGTAGAGAGCTGAATTTGGTACACAGTGCTTTCATAGCAATAGTAAATAAAATTTTAAAAATGCACTAAATCGGGCAAGCCACTCTTGGTGTTGCCATATAAAAATTTGGGAAATTTCATACTGGCATTCATCTAGGGTAGCGGAGCCCGGGGCATAATGACGAACTGGGCATATTGACGAATAAATATTATCTGTTATAAGCTTTATTCTAAACAGTGCGCTTTGATACCCAGAATGCAGGGTTAAGTATTGCCAACATATGGTCAACATTTTTTTGCACATTAGTTTATGTTTGAGGGAATATTTTAGGCGTTTTGATTTGAATGGTGAGTAAGTCTGGTTAATTATGGTGTGCAGTTTGTTGGGATAATAATAGATTTCATATTGTTTTACGATAAATTTTGCATGATATTTATGTCTGAAAAAGACTAAAGTGTGGTGGGGCAAAATAGCTAACTTTTTACGGGGCATAATGACGGGCGAGTGTTTACAATAATATAAGATGCTTAATCGATAATCAACGTGATAGTTTTTTAAATTTCATTAACGGATAAGCATCTTTTGGACACATATGTATTATTATAATTAAAAATAAATTGACTGTTTTCCCAAATCCGTCATATTCTTCATATATTCCGTCAAATTTTCAAAAATATCACATCTTCATCAGTATAACGTAGAGAACTATGCAAAACAAAACACAAATACATCAAAATCAATGTGCAATAATTCCACATCAGTGCGTGAAAGACATGTAAAACGAAAAAAAGAAGATAACAATGAAGTCTTATGTTTAAATCAGTCATTTCATTAAATAGCTGTTATTATAGTAATTACCATAAATACCTAGTTTATTTTTTAATCATTCCTACTTAGCTTTAATTTAAATGACATTTCATTGACGAACGGGGCATAGTGACGAATGAATATTATCTGTAATCAGCTTTATTCTAAACCCGCAGTCATTAATTAATAATAATGCCCCCGTATGTGGGGCATAGTGACGAACTGGTCATCACTCCACTGAGATCAACAGCGCACTTCATAAGGATGCTAGCCGGTAATTATCTATATCACATGTGTTGTGCCTGATTGACCCTAATTGATATTGGTATATTCAAAGTTTCAAGAAATTGATTCAGGGATTTAAGAAAAATCTATAGATAAATCGTTCATTATGCATCGGGCTACACTATCATAAGAATTGGTCTTAGGTCAATTCTAGCTTTTATATTTGTTTTTTCTTAAGAAACTATTATAGTTTTTTTACTTGAAAGTCTTCTGATTGAGTTGTTTGACCTGCATATCAAAGATTTTTGTGAATGTAGTAAGTTCCATAGTTAACAAATAAAATTATAAACTTGTTTATTTTGTATAGCAATTGACCCAAATCGCCTGGCCCTATATATAATAGAGTAGAGAATAACAAAATAGCGCCAAAAAACTTTTCCTTTTTCTGTGTACTATGTGGGTAAAATCTGAAATTGAAATGATACATTTCAAATTAATCAATTCCACTACAAACAGTTTTTAATTGAATGAAGTATCCTTTGCCCTTGGTAAAGCCTCACAGTTTTAGGTAAAACAACTCAAGAAAAACGTGTGTCTTACAAAGGAATGAAATAATCAATCAATTTATGTATTATTCTTTGTCAGTAGCCATACCGCAGTACCGATATTTTCGACAAATTATTTAATATCGAAAAATTTAGAAAAACTTGACCTCTTGCCCCAGTTAACAATTTATTGAAGTTGCCATAGGAAAATTTAAATTTTTTACTCCTATAGGAAAACAGTCGAGTATCCCGATGTACTGAAATATTGTTCGAAACGTAAGAATTTATTATGCCCATTTTTACAGTCCGTTCACATAATCAAAACTGACATCGTAATATGCTATCGCGCATTTAATTTAGAAGGTCAACAAATTAGTCTAAGCTTCTTTGATCGTTTTATTCTGTATGGAGGACCTTAGACAAATTATATCTTTTCTTCTATGTTCATAGTTCTACCAAACTTTTTCTTCTGTATTTCAATTTTCATTTCATATGACATTGGTGTGTAATGTAAATAAAGCACTTTTCCGGGTATTATAATACCTTCTTTGCTTAAGGCGCACAGAAAACTTACAAGTTTAAATTTGTTTTTTCTTTCTACCACTTGTGTTATTGATTTCAACTACAACAGTTTCTTTATAATACACACAAGCCTGGGTAAAGCAGATTCTCAGAAAATTTTTTCCTTTCTTTTGGCACTTGTTATTGTCTTACGAAATGTTCTTTACATGCTTAATCTGTAGGCATATAAGTACATAGTAGCTGATAACGTGCCAATTTTTTTCAAATGAAATTCTACTTTGATATGCCGGTATTTTCGTAAGAGATTTAATATCATATATATACCTACCCCGTACGCGTACATAAAATTATTCATTACTCTTGACAAAACTTCCATTTTGCAATAAATGAATTTTGTAGGTAAGGCCCATTGACTTACATACATAAGTATTATTAAATTGTTAATTAATTTTCCTGTTTTGTTTTGAAAGCAATTACCAAACAATTAAGACCAACAGCATCGTAGAAATCGTGGCATCGCAAGCAACATAACGATTAGTAATCGTTTATGTTAAGTTCTATGATACTGCAATTTTGCTCGATGAAGATATGTTAACAAAATATAAAGAAAAACTACCAAAATTCTTAAACCCAATTAATTGTGGAGATGAAAGGTTCCGATAATAGTATTTTACAGTGGCGGAGAGTCAATAGAGTATATTCGCTGGCGCGATACATTTTATGTATCCCAGAATCTACCGAAACTAGTGAAAGGTGGTTCGGTTTGGCAAATCGAATATTAGAAGAAAGAAGGAGGGGTAATTTAGAAGGGGAAAATTTGGATCCCATTTTATTTTTACATTCTAAACAAAAGATGTAAAATTTAATTCTTTGCTTCTAATTCAATATTTTACTCATAGTTTCTAAATAAATATATTGTTTGCCTTCATTTCAATAATATTAATTACGATGCCGGTTACTAATCATTAGCAATGCTACGATGCCGATTATTACTTGTCATATTTCACATTCTTACGTATACGATTACACTGTGTTACAGCGAAAATATACTTTTGACGAGACGTAGTGTAGGTTGTAGGTCTAGTGCAGGGCTTCTTAAACTGTGGGTCGCGACCCCAAAAGGGGTCGCTTAGCGAAATCTTGGGGGGTTTAATAAATGTAATTTTATATTTTTGTAGGTTTTTAAACAAATTCTGAAACTATAGTTTTTCATATGTACATATACTACTGATAAAAAAAAAGTGAGCAGAGCAAAATATTTCAAAATTCTTTTGATTATGGTAAAAAATGGCACGAAGTTTTAATATAAAGAATCGGTCGCGTAAAACTTTGAATTACTTTCGTTCCAAACATTTTCAACAGCTGTTCAAAGTTCGTGAATATTGCGAACATGAGTTTTGTGAATTTTCCTATTGATGTGGTACCAGATATTTTCGATAGAACACAAATCCAGACTTTGAGCAGGCCTGTTTGTTGAAAATTGTATACGATTGTGGTCTTGAAACCAGATATTAGTCTTCCGGGCCGTATGATATGGTACATTATCCTGTTGAAATATGTATTCATTTCTATTCTGAATATCTTTCAAAGCTATTAACAAACCTTTTTCAAATATCAAGCAAATTTTTTATCAGTAGTGTATATGTCACACGCGCGGCGCGTAAACGTAAACGCTTTTATCATTTCATGAATTAACTAAAAATTTCAGCCACATAATGTAAAAAGTGGCTAAGTCAAAACCGGTACACTATCTGCCTACGAAACAGATGCTGAACTAATTTTACTCACTATTGAAAAAATAACAGATCGGTAATTTTACTTTAATTTCATTAATTTCAAGTAATTTAGTTAAATATGATAGTTTTAATGCTTTGTAATAAATTACCATAATATTCAGTAACATTTTGGCGCACTTAAACAGCTAATACCAAGAAGCCAATGGCGTTTATTACTGCGGAAATTACTAACAATTGCGAAAAATGTGGCCAGAACTAAAAAATACAATATTTTTTTACAGAACTATTCTCCTTTGCCCCACTCGCTCCATCCTCTAGTCGGACTATTCATTTTTCTTGTATGACCTAATTGGGCATCTTCACAGATAGCCAAGGGCTGGTATTAGTGAAGAGCACTTCTCCTATTTTCAAATTCTCTTTTTAGTCACTAGTTATCTTTGTGACATAGTAATCAGTTTACACATCATATACTATTGCAATATTTTCATGTGAAAAATTCTTTATTAATGCAGGTTTATAAGTTATTGCTACATTGTGAACATGTTGTAAGTAATTGTTAGTAGTATAAATGAAATGTAGATTAGGATTCTCATCAGATAATTAAAAAAAGGCTCTTCTCATGATATAAGTGGTATCACTTTTTTCCTCACATATGTAGTGTGTTGTTTCCAAGTCGGTTTATCATCCATTATCATTCCCAGATATTTTATAGAATCAACTCCTTTAATGATATCTCCTACAACTTGTAGTCCAATGTCCAGCTTTTGCTTGCCTCTCTGTTGAAAAACGTTGTAGCTTGTTTTCGATGTTAGTTTACTCCCATATAACCATCTTGTGTATCGTATTAAGTCCTCATTTACTTCCCTCTGTAAATCATCGCCATTCTTCTCACTGCACACTGCACACTGCGGCCAACCCAGCTTCCATTAAATTTTAGATGTACAGAGAGTAGAGGAGCGCACCTAGAGTTGATCTCTGCGGGACTCCAATACTCATCACTTCTTTCTCTATATAAATGTTTCCCACTTTTGTACAACACTGTTTTGCTTGGAGATAATTACTTAGTAACTGGTTTGCCTGACCCTTAATTCCCAATGCGCTTAATATTTCTATTCATTATGATCTACAGTATCAAACGTCTTCTGCAAATCAACACGTACTCAAATAACATAATTAAAAACATCGAGTTCTTTATCAGTGAACTCCATTACATCAGTCCTAATAGCCGCTGTGTTGCTTTGCTTTTTGAATCGATATTGTTTTTTATCAAATCCACCATTACTTTGGATAAATACTGTAAGTTGATTATGAAGTAGTCTGTCATATATTTACTGAATACATTGGGGATCGCTATGGGACGGTAGTTATTTGAATCTCTTATATCCACTTCTTCGCAGGTTGGCACTATGGCTGGAATTTCCGCCTTTTGGATACAATTATTTATTATTCTCGTTAAGGGTTCACTGATTATAAAGGGTTTTCCAATAAGAGGTGTTATTTTAATTAGCCCGCTATTTCGGTAGATGTCACTTTTGGAGCTGCCATTTTTTGACATTTGACAAGTAGAAACTACGCCATTAATAAAAATGGAACGATACACGATTCAACAACGCATTGAAATTATTAAAATTCACTATAAAAATGGTGAAAATGTGGCAGCGATGGTTCGTACAACTCGAACATTTTTGGGTCGTCGTGAAGCACCTTGTCGGACCGCAATACAGAAATTCGTAGAAAAATTCGAGCTGTCGGGACAAGTTAGTGATGTGAAGAATAAAACCCGTGCACGTCGCTCAAGAACAGCCGAGAATATTGCTGCTGTAGCCGAAAGTGTTGAAGAAAACCCAGGTTTGTCCATTCCTCGTCGTTCTTTGGAATTAGGCATTCCACAAACGTCATTACACCGTATTTTGCATAAAGATTTGTGTCTTAAGGCTTATAAAGTTCAGTTAACACAAGAACTCAAGCCGGCCGATCATCAACAACGTCGAGTCTTTGCTGATTGGTTTCTTGAAATGCATGAAAATGATCCGGAATTCCATCGAAAACTCATCTTGAGTGATGAGGCCCATTTCCACTTCGATGGCTTCGTAAACAAGCAAAATTGTCGCATCTGGGGCTCGGAAAACCCAAGAGTTATTGTTGAAAAGCCTCTCTATCCTCAACGTGTGACTGTTTGGTGCGGTTTATAGTCCCGCGGGGTCATTGGACCTTACTTTTTCGAAAATGAGGCTGGAGCAACAGTTACGGTGAATGGATTGCGCTATCGACAGATGATTAATGATTTTTTATGGCCGGAATTGGATGGTATTGATCTGGACAACGTTTACTTTCAACAAGACGGCGCTACGTGCCATACAAGCAACGAAACCCTTGATCTTTTACGGGAAAAGTTTCCGGACCGGAGACTCGAAGAGGTGATCACAATTGGCCACCGAGATCTTGTGACTTAACACCTTGCGCCTTCTTCCTTTGGGGCCACGTGAAAGAGAAGGTCTACGCCAACAGCCCAGCGTCGATTCAATACCTCAAAGATGGAATTCGTGAGGCTATCGAGGACATAGGGCAGCCACTTTGTGATTCGGTTATGGAAAATTTCATGAAAAGGATATGGTCCTGTAGGCGTGGTCGTGGTGGTTATTTGGCTGATGTTATTTTCCATTATTAACCTTCCTCTTTATAATGAAATAAAGATCCGATCATTTATCTAAAAAAATGGCATTTTTCTTTGAATATCAAAATAACACCTCTTATTGGAAAACCCTGTATCTTTGATGTCCTTCGCGTTCTTTATTCTTATTCCGTCTAATCCTGTTACTGACCTTGACCTTGAATGTCGAAGGACGATCAAAAAGATTGTCACAGGAAATGAATGATGAAAGTGCAGTAGATAATGCGTCGAATGTAAATAAAATCATAAGAACTACATTGAACACTAACTTGTTCATCATAAATATTTGCAGAGCTCGATATTGTGGTCTTAAACTTAGAGTAAAAGCTAAAGGAATCACTGTTGATTGAATGCCGTATAAAAATCTGCGTAGGAACTTGCTCTTTTGCACAAGAATCGTATTGATTTATTTAGTTAGACGAAATAAATATGAATTCATTGGTATCAGATTTGGACATGGGTTAATAAAAAAATGGAAAGAGGGAAATATTCAGCTAACGCTGAAATTGAATCCAGGATTGGTAATGTATGATATTTAGATTTTTGAGAAAATTTCGAAAATAATGGGATAGGTATATAATATACATACCAAATTTTAGAATTTAGTCTAACACCAGGTATTGAGCAATTTGATTATGAACCAACGAGTCTCACATCCAGGCAGGAATGTGGATCGAAACATACAGCCAGCATTAGGTTGTAGTGGCTCTCCGATAATAAAATATCTGTTCTCAAATAGCCTCCGGATTCTCAAAGCCTTAACCCCATTAGGCACTTTTAGGATTCTACATATAAAAATGAAGTTAATCCTCCTTATCTACTCTATTCAATATCCAGAAATAATGGGACGCTTTTTTTACAACTTGTTTGATAAATAAATATATATTCCTTTGAAAGAAAAGCGAGGGCATCCCATGGTTTAATGAAGAAATTAAATTATTTATTACAAAGAGAGTAATTGTATCACTGTTATAAGCGATTCTTATCCTGCTCTGAGAGGAAAATTCCTATTGAAGATCAGTGAACTTTAAAAGTTCAGACTTAAAGACTTAAACTAAGACGTAAAGAGTCCGGCTGCTGCATAACAGAAGGTCACATCAGAATACTGAAAATCTGTCCTGGAAACTGTATACGGGGAGCTACGGATAACATTGTTCCAAGACTAAATTTTAAGAAAGCGTTCTCAACTAGCATTCCTAGAAGAGAGGAGTGGGGTGGTAATCTCCTGGCAATTGTCTTTACCGACATGGTTCGAAAATGGATTTGTTAGTGGACGGGGTGTACTCAGCACTCCTTCAAATACAGAAATCGTACCGCCTACCGGACCACTGTAGTGTGTTCCAGGCGGAGGTCCTAGTCGTTTGCAAAGCAGAAGGTTGCTGCGTACAACTTATGACGTATCTAGCGACCGAGTTATCAGAATTTGTATTGACAGCCAAGCTGCAATTAAAGCTTTAGACTCGAGCACTATTAGATCATGCCTAGTGCGATGGTGTCGCTGTGAGCTCGGGAAACTGTATGCTAAACACAGAGCTATTCTCTGCTGGATGCCTGATCATAGTGATGTACCTGGAAACCAGGCAGTGGATGCCCTGGTCAGAAAGGGTTCCGCTATGAATATGTGTCTAGTAGAGGAACCCATAGGTCGGCCCCTAGAATCAGTGAAGAGGACTCTAGATGTACAGGCCTGCAAGCTGGCAAATTCAAGGCAGCTTTGGCCCGAGATTTGTCCTGTGAAGACTAATCTCTGCTGAGGAGGAATCGGAATGATGTGCGTAATCTTACTGCAGTTACTACGTGACACTGCCTCTTTGGCAAGCAAGTAGAGCGCATGTAAGCTCCATACAATGACTTCTGCAGAAGCTGTATGGACAAGGAAGAGGTAAGAACGTTCAGATCTGATGTGCGAATGTCCTAACCTTGCTAAGCATATGAAGAATACACCTGGTAGCTACTTTTTCTGCGAACTGGGGGAATTAGCATATAGGGTAGCTCGTAATAGAGTACACGTGATGCTAAGCGGTATTTTTGCACTAAATTCGGCACAAATTTACCACTTAAAATGGAGAAATGTGAAACCCAAGAGTATCTATGGCAATGATGTTGTGTCTATTCCTATTTTACATCTTCGGTAGCCTTACTGATAATTTTTTGAATCGGAGCCTAGTTTCAGGAAATTCTTTTATATGTTTTCTAGTAGGACTTGATTTGCAAAAGCATCGGCTATTTCATTCGCAAGTTCTTCTTTATCTTCTCGAGAGCGTGTGTACTTAGAGAACTGAAATTTTACCAACGGGCTTTTTTAGAAAAAAAGTAAATTTAAGTTCGAAAATGGAACAAATGGGGTAAGTCCTTCAAGGGGTTGCCATACAAAAATTTCGTTTTTCACAATATATTTGGACACTGCCTGAGAACGCGTAAACGTAGAGAGCTGAATTTGGTACACAGTGCTTTCATAGCAATAGTAAATAAAATTTTAAAAATGCACTAAATCGGGCAAGCCACTCTTGGTGTTGCCATATAAAAATTTGGGAAATTTCATACTGGCATTCATCTAGGGTAGCGGAGCCCGGGGCATAATGACGAACTGGGCATATTGACGAATAAATATTATCTGTTATAAGCTTTATTCTAAACAGTGCGCTTTGATACCCAGAATGCAGGGTTAAGTATTGCCAACATATGGTCAACATTTTTTTGCACATTAGTTTATGTTTGAGGGAATATTTTAGGCGTTTTGATTTGAATGGTGAGTAAGTCTGGTTAATTATGGTGTGCAGTTTGTTGGGATAATAATAGATTTCATATTGTTTTACGATAAATTTTGCATGATATTTATGTCTGAAAAAGACTAAAGTGTGGTGGGGCAAAATAGCTAACTTTTTACGGGGCATAATGACGGGCGAGTGTTTACAATAATATAAGATGCTTAATCGATAATCAACGTGATAGTTTTTTAAATTTCATTAACGGATAAGCATCTTTTGGACACATATGTATTATTATAATTAAAAATAAATTGACTGTTTTCCCAAATCCGTCATATTCTTCATATATTCCGTCAAATTTTCAAAAATATCACATCTTCATCAGTATAACGTAGAGAACTATGCAAAACAAAACACAAATACATCAAAATCAATGTGCAATAATTCCACATCAGTGCGTGAAAGACATGTAAAACGAAAAAAAGAAGATAACAATGAAGTCTTATGTTTAAATCAGTCATTTCATTAAATAGCTGTTATTATAGTAATTACCATAAATACCTAGTTTATTTTTTAATCATTCCTACTTAGCTTTAATTTAAATGACATTTCATTGACGAACGGGGCATAGTGACGAATGAATATTATCTGTAATCAGCTTTATTCTAAACCCGCAGTCATTAATTAATAATAATGCCCCCGTATGTGGGGCATAGTGACGAACTGGTCATCACTCCACTGAGATCAACAGCGCACTTCATAAGGATGCTAGCCGGTAATTATCTATATCACATGTGTTGTGCCTGATTGACCCTAATTGATATTGGTATATTCAAAGTTTCAAGAAATTGATTCAGGGATTTAAGAAAAATCTATAGATAAATCGTTCATTATGCATCGGGCTACACTATCATAAGAATTGGTCTTAGGTCAATTCTAGCTTTTATATTTGTTTTTTCTTAAGAAACTATTATAGTTTTTTTACTTGAAAGTCTTCTGATTGAGTTGTTTGACCTGCATATCAAAGATTTTTGTGAATGTAGTAAGTTCCATAGTTAACAAATAAAATTATAAACTTGTTTATTTTGTATAGCAATTGACCCAAATCGCCTGGCCCTATATATAATAGAGTAGAGAATAACAAAATAGCGCCAAAAAACTTTTCCTTTTTCTGTGTACTATGTGGGTAAAATCTGAAATTGAAATGATACATTTCAAATTAATCAATTCCACTACAAACAGTTTTTAATTGAATGAAGTATCCTTTGCCCTTGGTAAAGCCTCACAGTTTTAGGTAAAACAACTCAAGAAAAACGTGTGTCTTACAAAGGAATGAAATAATCAATCAATTTATGTATTATTCTTTGTCAGTAGCCATACCGCAGTACCGATATTTTCGACAAATTATTTAATATCGAAAAATTTAGAAAAACTTGACCTCTTGCCCCAGTTAACAATTTATTGAAGTTGCCATAGGAAAATTTAAATTTTTTACTCCTATAGGAAAACAGTCGAGTATCCCGATGTACTGAAATATTGTTCGAAACGTAAGAATTTATTATGCCCATTTTTACAGTCCGTTCACATAATCAAAACTGACATCGTAATATGCTATCGCGCATTTAATTTAGAAGGTCAACAAATTAGTCTAAGCTTCTTTGATCGTTTTATTCTGTATGGAGGACCTTAGACAAATTATATCTTTTCTTCTATGTTCATAGTTCTACCAAACTTTTTCTTCTGTATTTCAATTTTCATTTCATATGACATTGGTGTGTAATGTAAATAAAGCACTTTTCCGGGTATTATAATACCTTCTTTGCTTAAGGCGCACAGAAAACTTACAAGTTTAAATTTGTTTTTTCTTTCTACCACTTGTGTTATTGATTTCAACTACAACAGTTTCTTTATAATACACACAAGCCTGGGTAAAGCAGATTCTCAGAAAATTTTTTCCTTTCTTTTGGCACTTGTTATTGTCTTACGAAATGTTCTTTACATGCTTAATCTGTAGGCATATAAGTACATAGTAGCTGATAACGTGCCAATTTTTTTCAAATGAAATTCTACTTTGATATGCCGGTATTTTCGTAAGAGATTTAATATCATATATATACCTACCCCGTACGCGTACATAAAATTATTCATTACTCTTGACAAAACTTCCATTTTGCAATAAATGAATTTTGTAGGTAAGGCCCATTGACTTACATACATAAGTATTATTAAATTGTTAATTAATTTTCCTGTTTTGTTTTGAAAGCAATTACCAAACAATTAAGACCAACAGCATCGTAGAAATCGTGGCATCGCAAGCAACATAACGATTAGTAATCGTTTATGTTAAGTTCTATGATACTGCAATTTTGCTCGATGAAGATATGTTAACAAAATATAAAGAAAAACTACCAAAATTCTTAAACCCAATTAATTGTGGAGATGAAAGGTTCCGATAATAGTATTTTACAGTGGCGGAGAGTCAATAGAGTATATTCGCTGGCGCGATACATTTTATGTATCCCAGAATCTACCGAAACTAGTGAAAGGTGGTTCGGTTTGGCAAATCGAATATTAGAAGAAAGAAGGAGGGGTAATTTAGAAGGGGAAAATTTGGATCCCATTTTATTTTTACATTCTAAACAAAAGATGTAAAATTTAATTCTTTGCTTCTAATTCAATATTTTACTCATAGTTTCTAAATAAATATATTGTTTGCCTTCATTTCAATAATATTAATTACGATGCCGGTTACTAATCATTAGCAATGCTACGATGCCGATTATTACTTGTCATATTTCACATTCTTACGTATACGATTACACTGTGTTACAGCGAAAATATACTTTTGACGAGACGTAGTGTAGGTTGTAGGTCTAGTGCAGGGCTTCTTAAACTGTGGGTCGCGACCCCAAAAGGGGTCGCTTAGCGAAATCTTGGGGGGTTTAATAAATGTAATTTTATATTTTTGTAGGTTTTTAAACAAATTCTGAAACTATAGTTTTTCATATGTACATATACTACTGATAAAAAAAAAGTGAGCAGAGCAAAATATTTCAAAATTCTTTTGATTATGGTAAAAAATGGCACGAAGTTTTAATATAAAGAATCGGTCGCGTAAAACTTTGAATTACTTTCGTTCCAAACATTTTCAACAGCTGTTCAAAGTTCGTGAATATTGCGAACATGAGTTTTGTGAATTTTCCTATTGATGTGGTACCAGATATTTTCGATAGAACACAAATCCAGACTTTGAGCAGGCCTGTTTGTTGAAAATTGTATACGATTGTGGTCTTGAAACCAGATATTAGTCTTCCGGGCCGTATGATATGGTACATTATCCTGTTGAAATATGTATTCATTTCTATTCTGAATATCTTTCAAAGCTATTAACAAACCTTTTTCAAATATCAAGCAAATTTTTTATCAGTAGTGTATATGTCACACGCGCGGCGCGTAAACGTAAACGCTTTTATCATTTCATGAATTAACTAAAAATTTCAGCCACATAATGTAAAAAGTGGCTAAGTCAAAACCGGTACACTATCTGCCTACTTTTCATGAAGTGTCTAGACTTTTCGTGAAATGCTGAGTTCCGTCAAATGTCTACGACATATATATTGTTACCTAATAAATAAATCATCACAAACTATTGTATTTATATATCTTTATTTTATATATATCTTTTTTTGGGTTACGAAAAAAATACAATCATAAATGGGGTTGAGAATGAAAGTCATAATCATAAAAGGGGTCGTGAATGAAAAAAGTTTAAGAAGCCCTGGTCTAGTGGAACTAAAAGTAGTGGCATACTAGAAATTTCTCATACAACCTCAAAATCTAATTTTAGATACAAAAAACCGTTTTACCGGTTTATTTTTTTTTTGTAACACAGTGTTATCGTACTCACCAAACGCGTAGTTGTAATCGTCAAACATACCTGTACTTGGATAATTCCGTATTTACTCGTTCAAATCTCTACTTAAAGGCAGTTTTTTCTTCAGTATAGATGGGCATAAGCAATTTGACACATGAAAAACTTTTGTAACTTATGTCGATTTCGATGGGACCATTTCAGTTTTGCACTTTTTCTGGCAGCGGAGAACTGGGAGAACTGAAGTCCATCGAACATATTTCTGTCATATTCCTTGTATTTGTGGGCATACGTATTATATACACGGAACTGTCAAAGGTAATAAATGTTGTTTATTGATATATAGAAACAATTTTTTTCTTAACTTAAGCCAATTACCCAAATAAAAATGTTTAATTCATTTAACTCCAAAATTTCACAAATAATCGCGACAGTACACTTTGACAGAGCAGATGACAATTCAACTTGAATATGTATTTGTAACACCGAGAAAATATCCGGTGCAAAGTAGGGGAGGGAAGTGAGTGCCAAGCTTGTGTTGCACTTCTGCTATAAAAATTGTCCCATCGAACATTTTCAGTGTTGCACTGCTGGAAAAAGTGCAATACTGGTGTTGCACCGAAGTCCCATCGAAGTCGACATTACATATTCTAATGTCGATTTCGATGAGGCTTCTGTGCAATACTGTAGCACTGCAAATGTTTGATGGAACAACTTTTATAGATAAGTGCAACACTAGGTTTGCACTGACTTCCCCTATTTTGCAATGGATGTTTTCTCGGTGTTACTAATACATATTCAAGTAGAATTGTCATCTGCTCTGTCAAACTGTACTGTCGCGACTATTTGTGAAATTTTTCAGTTAAATGAATTAAAAGATTTTATTTGGGTAATTTGCATAAAGTTAAGAGGAAATTTGTTTCTGTATATCAATAAAGAATATTTATTACGTTTGACAGTTCCATGTATATAATACGTGTGTCCAAAAATACAAGGAATATGCGAGAAATATGTTCGATGGACTTCAGTGCTCCCAGTTCTCCACTGCCAGAAAAAGTGCAACACTGAAATGGTCCCTTCGAAATCGACATATGGTTATTGCACGGATATTAATATTATTGTCTTCAAGTTTCGCGAAAAGATTGATTTTACTGTTTATACCCTATAGGGTTTCTTCGATATAAACAATTTCTATGAAATGATGTGTACTTTACATACGGTGACATTATTGTTGCGACCGCCTTAGTTCGCTATTCAACACACAATATTTCAAATATAATTCACAAGTTCTCTTTATTTCACTATACTGTTTACTTCTATATAAATCACAAACAATTACTAATCAACTGTACTTTAATTGTCGCTACTACTGTTCTTCAAATTATCGCAATCCAATTACAACACTTTCGCCTGCTAAATACACGTTCACTTCACTGTCTAAGACAAGACTCACTCCTATCGGTGACAAGTGCTGTATTTATACTCTACAAATTCTCCAGAACCTTCTCGAAAGTTCCACTCCAGAAACATCGAGATGTCACTCAACTCTTTAGTTATCACTAGTACTGTACCTCCAAATATCGCAATCCAAATAGGTTACTTCGTGCACTTCACTCGCCTCTTGACGGTGAAAAGCACCGTATTTACATACTACAAACCGTCCTAGAGCCTTCCCGATGCTTCTATTCTAGAAGCATCGATTCTCCGAACCCAAAGTTGCTTATATCCGTACTTAATTACTTATTTCGCGCGACGTGTGCATTTGCCATATGTGTCTCTTTTTCTATTTCTATTGCACGTAACTCTGCTCCCTTCTTAAAATTGTTCGTCCCGAACAACAGGTGGTCCACGGTCTTGATGCTCGCAGTATTGACACAAGCAATTCAGATGAACGATTTTTGCCTCTTGTACGAGTACCTCGTTGAATCCTGTATACTATACGTCATTAATTCTAGTTACCACTGAATACGGTCCTTCCTAGATATTCCACAAATGTTTTGTTCAATCGTTGTCCCATGCCATCGGATTGCGGGTGTAGAGGAGTTGTTCTGGTTTTTCTTATTTCCAGCATTTTACATTGCTCCTGGAAAGTCCGCGATTCGAAGTTTCGTACTTGATCCGAATGAGGTTCGTGAGGCACACCAAACCTGACCCAATACGTTATTAATTTTTCCGCAACTGTGGTTGCCCCTTCATTAGGGATTGCATAAACTTCAGGTGATTTACGGAAATAGTCAATGGTAACTAATATGTAAGGGTTACCGTTATCCGTTTCTGGAAAAGGTCCAGCGATGTCTACGGCTATCCTTCCAAATGGGACTACTACGTTATACCAAAGAACATATAACTTAACAAGAAGCTTCATCTGGCCTCTAAAAATGCCCAAGTTGTATGGTTATTTGGTAATGCGGTCGGGAGGTAACAGACGGGAAGAAGAAAAGATTTGAGTTTGAGAGAATATTGCTCTGTCCTCTCTGTACTATACACGCTATACACACGCCGACGCCAGCAGCCATGCACAGTTTTATGTTTCACTATGCTGCTTAGCTGAAAATGCGAGCCGGTTTTTCTATTAATTTAGGTACTCGAAAATTTTTCCTAAGAACTTTTGGATTGCATATTTTGACTACCTACATTCATGAAAATGCTTAGCCCAAGCACACGAATCAATGCACAGTGATTGTGACTAGACTGCTTGTCGCCCACCAATTCCTATCACATCCGCTCATGTTACTATTCTTCTCTCAAACAAAGTATTCTTGATGAAACCGGTTTCTTAGAGAAGAGGTAAAAGAAGCAAAGAGAACACGCAATGCAATGCATGGGCATAACGCGGACTCCGGCCTGGCTCTGGTGCTGTGCTGGTGCTTTGACGATGACGATGACGACCCGCCAGCCGCCACTCACCGCTGGTGGCTGGCGGCGGGCCGTCATTCAAAGCAGAGTTTTCGTAAAAATTGTGAAAGCGGGTCGTAATATCACCACGGGTGAGTGGCGGATCGTTAACAAGCAGAGAGTTCTTATACAATTTGTGAGAGCGGGTCGTAATGGAACGACCCGCCATATAAAACATTTCAATATATGAGATGCGTATTCTTTCTGTTAGATGTTCTTTGGTTATAATTATGCATTTCTCCCTTGCTTTTGCGTGGCGGCTCTATGCGAGAAGTAGAGACAGTACATCAGCGGCACCACGCCTCCACATCCTCGCGCATATGTAACCAATAAAACCTTTCTAGTATTTTGGAATTGTTTTGTTCACCCCCAAATGTCCTCCACATGATCCACTCTGCATTTCTTTTAGAGCATCGCTGACTTTTGCAAGTCCATTATCCGGAGAGATAAATTTATTTTTGACCAGAATGTTAGACAAAGAATCTTGGAAAGCCGTAAAGGCAGCAACGGTTTCTGGTCCCTTGTCAAAACAGTCAGGAACAACTTCAGCATTTCGTCTATACTTTCATACTTTCACTGCTTAACAAGGATGAAGTGGTTGTTGACTTCCTGGATAAAGCTAATATTTTCGCTGCTAGATTCGCTCCAAATTCTCGTTTTCCACCCACTTCACAGAAACCTGTTTCGGATGTCCCATGTGGATGTGTACAAGAGTCAATACACATCCGTACGAGATATATGTTCAAGGTTCTTAAGGAGATCAACGTCTCCAAAGCCGCAAGTCCTGATGCTTTCTCGCCCTTGTTAATTAAAACCTGCGCTAAACCTCTGCGCAAACTATTCTACTTGTCTTCCTCGACAGGAAAATTTCCAACTGCTTGGAAACTAGCCCATGTTCAGAATAATCCCAAGAAAGGAGAGGATAGCGATCCCTCAAATTATCGACCAATTGCAATCACTTCGATTCTTTCAAAGGTTTTTGAATCTATGATTAACTCTAAATTAATGAAGTATCTAGAAACCAATCAACTCATCAACAATCGCCAATACGGTTTCTGGACTGGACGCTCATCTGGAGACTTGTTGGAACCGTAGTCTTCACAACTTTGGTGAATCCAAAGTCGTTGCCGTAGATATTTCGAAGCCTTTTTGATAGAGTCTGGCATCCAGCCCTTTTGGCTATACTTAAAGCACTTGGTCTCTCCACTCCTTTTTCTATTATGGATTAAAAGCCTTTTATCTGGCCACCTGTCATCGATGACAGCACCCTTGATTTTGCTTATTCTTCTGCCATTTTTAAGGATTCCAGAGGGAATGCCACATCTGTCAAACGAGATTACATGATTAGAATATTGAATAACAACCTTGATAATATCCTCGCTTGGGCAAATCGAATCGTGTTGTGCTCTCATATCCTTAAAACAAGGTCATATTTTATCCACTCCTGTTTCTTTTGATGGAGCACTGATTTACGATACACCATCTTATCTCGCATACAATCTGCGAATGTTTAAAAGTGACATACATCGGTACCTTCTCCACTCTCCTCAAGTTCCCCCATTCCTTTCCCTTTATCCTTCCCGACGTACTGTGCTTTGCATCATAAGGTATCCCTGAGCTGTAAAAAATAAAACGAAAAAAATCAAGACATTCAAGTTATCGTACGAACAGGTTTATGCCTTATGCTTAAGCGTAGTGTAATATATAATCTATGACTTTGTCTATGGTATAATAAAAAGGAAAGGAAGGAAAAGGAAAACAAAATTGCAGTTTCACCGATCTCGAATTGTCTGGAAAATACCGATCTAATTCCATTTGTACGGAAAAAATTTCACATATGTATCTCGACCAGTATACCTACCTAAGGCTGAAATTGTTAAATAAAAAAGTGGAACGAAACATTTTTTAAATTTCTTAAATTTCAATTTGCGTCATACACAACTGTTTACATAGATACGAATCTAATTTGCAAAAGATGTAGATGAGATCGTTTATTTTCTGTTGTCACTTTCCCATATTTAAGTTAAAAGCACGTTTCGAGAGAATTAATTTAAATTTGTAGCTATTGGGCTTGTAAATATGTCGACTATGAGTAAGAACTTTATCAGCAGTATAAGTCCCATTAATTCCAGCTCGACATAGTTACATAATTGAGACACAGATTCACGGTTTCAATTTTCCAATTGTGAATATACAATACAAGTAGGTATGAATTATATTTACATGTAAATTTTTCTCCATTATTATTGAGATGGCACATACTGCAGATCCGGAAATGTAATAATTCACTTTAAGGCTTGTATACTTCACACTTATTGCATACGACCACATTATACTAGATATTATGCCGTTGACATTAAATAAATCTGTCATTGCTGAATTAAAATAATTTTAAAACACAACGGCATTTAAATGAATATTTCGAATTAAAAAATTACTTTCGAAGATACTCTGGGTGTTAGATAAATCTATAAGATCGACGGCGCGCACTTATAAGATCTGCTTTAACATACATATAGCTAGGAATGGTGGGACCTAGCGAAGCAGAGTCCGTACTAGGGATTATTGGTACAGGCTATACCTCAGAAAGAAAGGCTTATCTTTTTCAGAACAATAGCTGAAGTCGAGATAAGCTACACGATCATCTAAAAAAAAAAAAAAAAAAAAAAAACTGAAAGTGTCATATAACGCAGAAAGTCCCGTATGACGTGGCTGGATAAGAATAATAATATAGAAAATAATCTTTGAATGCTGCAGACTACTAACAGATGTCTACAAAGAACCGATGGAGAGCGGTGGCTATAAAGGTACGCGAGTGTTGATAAAACACTAAGCAACTGATGTAGGTAATGATAATCTTCAACATATATTTTTGAATATGTAATGACAGCTGGCTGATAGCGATGTATAATCATGATTTAATATAATGTACATTACTTAATTCTTTTCTGGTAATTTGAATGCCAGGACTTTGAGAAAAATCAACTTATGTTTGAATATTGATGCGTAAAGGCAAGGTAAGGTTGAGAAAAATTGACTTTTTTAATTCCATAAATTGAAGAACCATAGATAGTGAAGAGCTATGGCTCAACTAAGCAACCAAAAAGGCCAAGCATTTCTTTACCGAGATACAATAGGATAGGAACCAGTAAAAGATACAAAATCCAAAGGTTTGTCCAAGTGATTCACTACATATTATAGACACATACATATGGTCATCCCAGTACTTATTTGTTCTATAGACAAAAATTTGAATCTTTCACTTTTTTGCATCTTCCACCGTTTTCGATTGTGATCTTTCGAATGATGGCATCGACAATGCTCTATCTCATATATTCCCTGAGATATCGAATGCCTAATTGGTTCTATGTACCTACAATTTTTCACACTGCCCATTCTGATTTGTTCTTTGTAAATTATGCTTTGAACAATAGTATAAAAAGGTTTACTTTTTTGTTAAGTCATGACTTATTTATTCTATATCCAATTGGTAACCTAAGCTAAGACATTATATTCCCCAACAAATACTGAATGTTTGAAGCTCGATAAACATAAATAAAGCAATGCTGCTGCCAAGCTTGAAAGAGAAAAGGATATCAAGTTAAGATCAATAGGATTAGATGTAAAAAACAGCTACCATATCATATGATTTACAAAATGTACTGGAGCAAACGCAAGGCGCTAACATCTTAAACTTTTTCTATAAGCGCAAATTGAGCGTATACAATTTAACAGTTTAAACAAATTGACATACTGTACGATGAGAAAACGATATTGCCAGTGCCTTGGCTAACATTTTGGAGGGAGTCTTGGAAGATATTCCAGAAATAACTGAAATTGTATTGTGGTCAGACTTTTGTGTCAAAAAAAACAAGAGCAGATTGACATCTTTGGGACTTCTGCAATAAATAAATAAATAAAAATAATCCGCAAATTAAAAGTATAACACATTGTGCATTGCAAGTAATTTTATCCGGTATTTGGTTTATGTTTAGTTTAACATGCTGGTTCTAATATTCAAATAATATTCGTTTTTCAAAGATAATGTAGTCACTTACGATTTGTGGTCAAACACTTCAGTTATGAAGCCTTAAAGTTGAATGCTTACAAATTTGTTGTGTTATCCTTGATCCCGTAAAAGTTGTCACCAAGCACAACATTCTTTTCTTCTAAAATGTCACCCGTTAATATTCCTTTAAAACAAAAGAGAATTATCTTCCAAGCTCTGTTCCTTCTATTTAGGCGTGTCACAAGGATCTATCTTAGGTCCTCTTCTATTCAGTCTATACGTAAATGATCTGCAAAATCACATTAAACATTTTTCACTGCAGTACACTGATGATGTGCAACTTTATACATCTCCCCATCGATATCGCCCAATTACTGAGCTAAACAAAGATCTTCAATGCATAAGTAGGTGGATTGAGCTTAGCAAGCTCAGGCTCAACCCATCCAAATTTCAGGCTATACTCATTTCTTATCTTAATTTAATATGTACTGACCTTCCACCAGTTATTATAAATGGTACGATTATACCACTTTCAACTAATGCTCGGAATTATCTTGGAGCGACCACATTGACGTTGTTGTAAGTAAGACCTATATTATGGCGTCACTCTGCATATACGCCACAAATTATACGGGCTCGACTTGTATACTGTCACTTACATTACTTGAGTCGTAGAAAATTAAAATGTCCTGATCAGAACTCTTTTGTTCTGATAGGCGATGCAGTCAAGGTACATAAACCTTGGCTTGTACGACGATAGTATAAATGGTTCTGTGTACCGCTATACTCTAGGACTGTTTTGCACCAGAGTGCCCTTCTTCGGACCTTCCAATTAGTCAAGGTACATAAAAACCTTGGCTGATACGATGATGGTGTACATCAGTTCTCTGTATTACTACACCATCGAGATGTTGTTAGAAAACGAACCCACAAAATTCAAATTAAATAAAACTTTCCGATTCACGGTTTGAACAACAATAATTTATTTTGCCACAAATATCACTTTTTAAATATTATCTCCTAAAGCTAGATAAGAATTGTAAAATGCTAATTTAACAAAAACAAAAAAATGAACATAAAATTTCTCACGTAAAAATTCTCACGAGCGAGAATCGAAAAAAAAACAAAAGTGTCCAGTTACGTCTGGGTGTAACGTGAACACTCTTGAATTCGCATTCTTTAGAGAATATTTTGTGAGAAACTAAATGTGCAACTCACATAGATGCAACACGAAATTATGTTATGTTAATTTTGATGTTACGATAATTTTCCGCGTTTGTTCTAAATAAACGTGTCACATTTAACTCATGTGCTCGGTTTGTCTTTTGTACTCAAGGAAGATTCTCGGTTGCGCTTTGGATAACTATCTGAAATTCCGTATTTGCTTTGTGATATTTAAGATCCTTAACTGTCATTACCCAGATACCCCATCATAGAATCTCGATTAGCTCTCGATCTTTCTTCGTCTATGGTGTCAGATTTTGGAATTAACTTCCTCTAACCATACGTTCACTTCGAGTCGTTGGGAGATTCAAATCAGAATGTTTTAAATATTTTGGTAGTTTAACAAATTAAGTAAATTTTTTTTTTTTAATTATTTTTTGAGTAACAATGCTTTTTTTATGTGCTTATTTTCCGTATCTTTAATTTTATAATACCTACTTAGCTATTTATTTCTGTATTCTTATATTTTTTTTATACATAAATGCTCTTAATTTTTCTATCTTTTTCTTAGTAATTAATATTCTCGCTTAGAGTGTAAATGACTTACTTTTTTTCTTTTTTGTCTAATTAGTTAGAGTAGGCACATATTTAAGAGTATTTATAACTCACTTGTGCTTCAGTTATATTAATAATTGAATTGAAATTGATTTATCTCAGGTCGAAATTTATTAATATTTTTATGTTACGCGAAAAGTGAAAAAGCTTTAATTACCGTAGTAGAATATGCATCTTGTGGATGAACAATGGGCCTTGTAATGGGTTAAGTTCTAGAGAATCCTTAGAGCTCTCAAGGAACTTGAGCTCCATCCATCCATATAGCCTATTTTGATTCCTCGCTTCAGAAAAAGTGCTTACGAACGCTCTTATAGCAAACAGGAATGGGTGAATCGTGGTTAAATTCTGCACATGAGCGTAATTTCTCAAGAGCAGAGCAACATACATAGGAGTAATTGAGATGCCGAGTGGCCTCTATTGTCAAACTGGGCCTTCGCTGTCAAATGTCCTTTGGCGACAATTGTCAGAAATTTGTTCGTATTTCAGTCAATAAAATACGAAAAACGCAAAGCAAATTCGCTGGAATTGACTTAAGTCAACTCATGACATTGGAAGCAACACAAAAAAAATCCTCTCGAATCGGCCATACCTTGTTATCTTTGTATCATACGTTATTGCAATGTTTTACCATATTATAACATACATCGTTTTCTATGACATATTCGGAAGTTCATGTACGAGTCGCTTATATCTGGAGATTTTTTACTCAGTCAGGTCAAGTCAACTAGTTTTTAGTTTTATATATTTTTTCTTGATAAGTTATTGAGAGATATATTACTAATTGTCTTTTATTTTTGTTTTACTTTTTGTTTGTCTTGACTCATTTTGAATTGTTAAATTTTGTAAATTTTATCGTCTACATTTGTCTGATTTTCTAGAGCAATGTAATTTCAATAAATTGTAAATTGTTACTAATTATGTCAATATGTATTTATTTTCAGATCATCACGTTCATTTTGATACAGCCAGCCTTAAAGACGATTATGAATTCGATAACTCAGTAACATATCAACGCAGTGAAGATGGAATAGTAGTACATTTAGGGTTTCTGCAAATAAATCACAAGTACACCATAGACTTAAGATTGCCTACTTCGTTATTGGGAGAATTTACTGAATCACCTGTTCTTGTACCTGACGTTTCGTCTGTTCCTAACCTACACTGCAGAATATCTGAATTTTCAGGCGTTCAATGTGATCAAGAAGATTATTTTGAAATGAAAATAGAATTTTTCGCGTATAAAGAAAAAGTTTTGAAAGAACTTCTAACTATTGTCAATTCGAAAAATTCGAAAGAAATTCTTAAGTTAATAATTACAGCAAGAGTTTTAGGAAAAGGAAAAGGTACACCAATGCTACGGAATGGTATACATTGTGTAGGAGCTGAAAAGGATGAAGAATCTGAAGCATCTGATTTCGCTGGATTCGGCAAAGGCACTTAAGTAATCGTCAATGTATTAGTTAATTAAGTATTGTTTTGTTTTATTATTAAGTATTATGAATGTACTTAAAACAAAGTCGTTATTTAAGTTCACGGTTGACGATAAACCAATGACATCACAAAATTCATGAAGTGTACTAAATTCATTTCTTTTGATTTCCATTGAGTTATTTACTACTTTATTATATTGTCTAATTTTAGAAATTTTTCAATAATTTTTTTTTTGTTAATTGTGCATTTTCATTAACTTTGTAAATTAAGATTTATCGCTTTGGTTGTCAAGAATTTCACGCGAACTTACCATTTTAATTTTTAGGTTTAAACAGTTTAAATTTGGCAGCAAAATTTCGATTAATTTGGCATACTTAGGGCCGAATTCACCAAGCCATTTAATTGTAATTTAATTTAATTTCTGTTTTAGTACTTCTGTAAGAGAGGGTTAGGGCACACTTAAAATTAAATTAAAATTAAATTTGGGTTATTTTATGTTATAATAACGCATATATAACTGTAATTTTAATTTAAGTGAGTCTAAAACAGAAATTAAATTAAATTTCAATTAAATGGCTTGGAGAATACGGCCCTTAATTTGAAAGAAATTTAAAAGAAATAGTTTGCGGTGAAGTTATTTCAAGAAATTTTAAAGCAGGAAACAGAGAAAAAAAGAACAGTTTTATTTTTTCGGAATTTAAATCGTTAAATTACTTCAGAGTGGCAAAGTGTTATACTCCATTTTTCATAATCATTTTGGTATACATAATCTGTTAATTCTGGACATTGTAGATGATGCTCGTAAAGCTGAGTTAGTGTCGCAAAGGAGAATTCTAGTGCTCCACTAAATACTTTTAAGTGTATACGTTCAAACAGAAGTTTTACTGTCATAATAAAATGTATCCCACTTCTAATCTAACTATAAACTTCCCCTCAAGAGACCGCACATATGTACGTTTCTTTCATTATATTTGCATATTTTTTAGTGAACAAAAACTGTTATTCCTTTTTTAAATGTAGCTGCATTTTTTACAAGCATAGCGAAGGGTCTATTATCTATTTTGGTTTCATTGTAAACATTGGAAAAACGTTCTGATTCGTATTCAACTTCGAAGCTTGGAATTATTTGACCTTCGAACCAGCTACTTTAAGCCTATCTACACTAAATTTGATTAAAAATCTGTTTTTGAAAAGTGATTTTATTATTTATTATTTTGTCCTTTCTAGAATTCTGGAAATGTGTAATCTTAAAAATATTGTTTTCTCGTCAATTTGTCAATCCGATTACAAGAATTGACCCTAACTAACAAATAAAGCTAATAATAAAAATTTTGCTCAAAAATCCGTAATTGCCAACTCCAAGATACCGAATTGGAAAATAAATAGCTAAAGTTGTCTGCCACATTGAATTTCTAAATTTTATCAAAAATTCGTAATCAGCGACCCCGATAACCAGCAGATATTAACTTTGAATCGAATCTCGAATCGGACCATTAATGCCAGAATTGGTCCGCCATAATGTAGTCACCAATTTTGTTTTATATCATATAAAAGTAGAGGGTATTGTCATCCAAAATCTATTAATGTGTTACTTTTTAATTCAATAGCTCAGCGGAAAGTGGATAAAAATAGCATTACAAATGTTGAACAAAAGTCACATGGTTCGAAGTTTGAAAGTCGCAGCTTCGATGCAATGGCTATAGCCAGATGAAAATTAAGAGCTTAAACGTCATCCAACCACTCCACTCCAAAATCTTTGATTATACCTGATTGCCATGATTCGTACAGTAGTCACTAGACGGCTTCTGGGTTTTGCCGATATTACTTGGGCATTTTTTCAAGATGTTGTTGTAAAACCTTTAGGGGAAAATAGTTTGTATTTATTTTTAAATTGAGTTGCAAATGAAATACTTATGCACGTCCTCCACGGTTAAAATATCGATATCCATAATACCTAGAAAATTATAAATTATGTAACTCCTCATACTAACCAGAATATTCTAAAGTTGAATAATAATACACATAATTACACATAATTTTAATCGGATTATCAGGTTTTCTATCAATCTGATTAAGAGGAGTAACAATTAAAGAAGGAACACGTACAGTAATTTTCATACCCTTCAACAATTTAGACAAATCCAAATAACCATCCACTTTTAAATACTTATCACACTCAACAGAAGATCCTTTCGAAACAAAAGACAGCTTCAATATAAGTCCTCTCGTCAAATGACCTGAGCATTCTCTTCAGAAGTTAATTTGCCACTTAAAGCAGCAGGATCAGGCAATCAACACTAATAAAAGTTAAATTAAGTTCGAAGATGAGACAAATCGGGCAATTCCTTCGTGGGGCTGCAATACAAAAATGTCGGTTTCCACTATATATTTGTACACTGCACTAGAACGTGTCGTCATAGAAAGCTGAAATTTGGTACATGGTGTTTTTATAGTAATAACAAATAAAATTTCAGAAATGGAATAAATCGGGCAACGCCTTGGTGTTGCCATATTAAAATTTAGGTTTTTTACATATAGTGTGAAAACGATCAGTCCTAGACATTTTTATTGTACTAAAAACTTCTTCAGAATACGAAATCCTATAAAATTGGTTATAATTATTTTTTCTGTCCGAAGAACCGTTCTAGAAATATATGCGAAAACCCACTTCAAAAATCAAACTTGCATACATCGGTGACTAAACGAAATTTTCTACCGGCCGTTCATCTAGGGTATCATAAAAATTGGTCTTAGACCAATTCTAGCTTTTTTACTTGTTATTTTTCTCTTTTGTTCTTTCTGCTGCTTCTTCATCTTTTTCAAATTCATTTAAGATGAGGATTTTGTCTTTAAGTAATCGGCCGTACAATAATATTTATGGTGGATTACCAATCGTTTTGTGAAATGTGTTCATCATTAAATAGTCTTGCAAGTCTGATTTTCAATTTGAACCCAATGCCTTGCTTATTTTAATTCTCTTAAGTATGTCTCTATTCTGACGTTCTACTAGTCCATTTTGCTGTGGCCAAAAGGGGATTGTGTTGAAAAGTTTTCTATTATATATTTTGCAAAAAAATTTTAAAACTGTTCACTCTTGAATTGTGAGCCGTTGTGGGCTGTAATGGATTACGTTTAAATATCTTTTATTAAATATTTATAACGTTTGTTATTGTTATATTTCTAGCTATCTCCACTTCCTTGTAACTACTATAATAATCCACGCTGCAAACCGCGCACATCCTTTAACCCTTCAAATTATTTTCGGCCGTATAGTAAAATTCCGTGATGGTTTTTTATCCCGAACAGTGCAAATGTGGAACAGCTTACCATCTTCTTCTAATCCTTTCCCTATCTCCTTCCTGCCATGCTGTGCTTTGCATAATAGGGTATCCCCTGAGATTGGCTTAGTAATATATATAAAACAATACTATACCATTATTCCCCATATGGCAGTGATCACATGAAGTCAATTGCTATGTCTATCCACGCGGCATCAGGCATTTATCTCCTTTTTAACGGCTCTGTGTAAATCGGCGTTGAGACTAAGGTGAAACCTTTACATTTTTTTGTTAGCATCTTGATTTATCTTTGACCACCAGACCTTGGTTCGTAGTCGTCTTAAAATATTTTGATTGTTACAACTCCAGGGTTCCCTTCGTGCAATTAATAATAAAATGTTTCCTGCAAAACATAGCTCATTTTCATAAATGTTGAAAGTTTTTACTTTATCATCCCATTTATTTGTAGTAAATTAGTTAGAGATCGCAAGGTATGTAATAGGAAGTTCGTTGTGCCATGTATTAATTAAGCTCCGTCGTGCGAAGAGTATCGGCAGGCAACCGGCAGATCTCCTAGGAAGAAAGTGGTGTAGTAAAATGATTAGACGTAACTACGTATAAGTGAGATACGATCGGAGTTATTGTCGATATGGTAGTTGAACGCCGAAACTTCTACCATAAAGTTAGGGTGGAGGCAGCCAACAGGCAGATCTTCGATAAAGAAGCTCAGTGAGCTGATTTCCTAGTGAGGAAGCTTTCAAATAGAAAGCAGATCCCCTGATGATGACTTAGGCGCAGCTCAGAGAGCAGATGCCCAGAGGTAGAAAAGTAGAATAAAACACAACACGTATGTATCTATATGTCGCTTGTCACTGACTGAATTTTCTTTAGCTATTGCTACCTTATTTATATAAAAATGTTTCTCACTTACTAGTACAATTTATTTATTCTTATTCAAAAATTGCACCCTCGTATTTTTGTTTTATTTAAATTGTTTTTGGGTAATGATGCACTCTTTGTTTGACCCGGCACAGGCATTATGGTATTGTAACACTAGCACTTATTGTATTTTAACTAGAACAATTCCGGCACGAGTTTTAATTGCCAACAAGCAACTTTTTTATTATTGATTGATTATTATTTGTGTTGTTTACGCAACGCGAATTGTTTTTGCTTATTCATACTTTTTGCGTCTTTACGTTGCAATGCTTATTCTTGCGAAATTTGTAAAATATTTGTGCGACCATGCTACAGTGAAGAAGCTTTAAAAGCAGATCTCCTAAGAGAAGCTCAGTGAGCAGATCTTTTTATAGGCGCAGCTATAGTATCAGATGCCTATGTATGGTGGAAGTGCAGCTAAGGCTAGCAGGCACAAGAATAAAAGTCTTGACTCTGTTAAGACTAACTAACAACTTCTTTTTATTGATCTATTCCTAGCTTATTTATATAAAAGTAAATATGCTAGCCTAAACTTAATTATGCTTTGAACATTTCCTTTCCTACATGCCCGTGATTTGGGGCACGTTAAGACAAATTGCTTATTTGCACTTATGTGCTTACCTTAAAAGAAAAATGTGACGCAACCAGCTTGACCCGTATTAAGCATGTCGCAAAACATGTAAACAAATGCATCTAAACAAATGTAGTCACTTCTTGCGATTGTGACATACATTTGGGTGAACGCATGTTTGCAATTAAAGATAGCTATTGTATAGTAGAGTGCTGTCGCCCTTTTTTTTCTCTCCTCTTGTTTGCCGACTAAGCTCAGGAGAAAGGGCGGGTTCCCGTTTTACCAACAAACACAAAAAAAAAGAAAGGAAAACCAAGAAAAATTGCCGCTATGGTGAGTACTAATTTCACACCTAGATTTGGGCGCCACACAGTTTCCTTATTAAATTATTCAAGCCCGGAAACTGAAATCTGGTTCGAGCAATGTTTATATATTCCAAGAAAAATAATAATGAAATAAAATTAAATTCCAGATGTCGTTTTAAAATTTGTTTTTTTATACTGAAACGATTTATTATATGGAAAAGAAAAAAAAAAAACAGCCGGGCTGAGTTGCCACGCAATTTGTTTGACAACTATACTATATCTAGAAATATTAATAAAAGAATTCAAAAGGGCTAAGATGCCACTCACAATTGGATTACACTATAACTAGAAATAATCAAAAGAAAATAATTCCAAAAGGGCTAAGATGCCACTCTAAACATCAATTACCCAAAGTCTCGTTCTCTAGAGGAAAATGCAGATTCCTTTTAAAACATACAAAAGGACAAAAACCACTACCCAAAATACTTAGCTTTTTTTTTTTAAACAAAACGGGTGCTCCCCTGGTGATTTCGATCTTCACTTTTTCTTTTCCTTTTGCAATAGGATCCCAACACGTATCCTTTTTTTTGGTTATATTTTGTTTCACAGGATCACAGCTCTTATTCGTTCAGTTTCATTTTATTTTATTTTATCTCGCAGTGCTCACTACGTTGTCTCACGAATTTTCTGCACGTGGCAGTACATAGTAAAAAAAAATTTGAACCCAATTCCTACTACTCTATCATTAACTTTTAGCAATATTGGGTAGCTATCTATTTCGCATGTTTTTTTTTCGATTACTGTGTTTATTTTTTGTTTGTTTGTTTGTTTTGTTTACATTCTTGGCTGTTCCAAGGGTTCTCCCGTGGGGGTTGATTGGATCTCGTGTAATATCTGGTATATTTTAGCTCTTGTAGTCACGTGCACTTGCGGTTAAGATTTCAATAGGCCTTTCAATTGCGGTTATCTTCATTATATTCAATCTCTACAGAGAGCTTTATCAATATATTCCTCAATGTTTCGAAATCCTGCTCTAGTACGGGTTCTACTAATTGGGTATTATTTCTTTATATGTACCGCTTTATAAATTATTTTTAATACTAGCGTTAAATCAATTCCTTTATTTTCATTATTCCTTTCAATGATTCAAATTTCGCTCTAGTGCGAATTCTACTAATTGGGTAACTTTTACTTCTATATACCACTTTTTTTTTTGTGCTGGCGTGATTTCAATTCTTCCATGATCAACGTTTCAAATTCGGTAGTTTTGTTACATCGGATGTGTTGATCAGACTGCACACTTGTGTTATTGGCGTCTTCTTCATTACATTCTTCTTTCTTTCTTCTTCTCTTTTCTTTAATTGCCCAAATTTTCATTTGTAATAATTTGATCTCTTTTGGATCCGATATACCAAGCTTTGATCTGGATGATGCATTAAGTCCAGGATTTTCAGCACCTTTGATACATTGGATTTCGAGATCAAACTCTTCCAAATTTAATCACATTTGGGTTAATTGGGTTAATCGTATATTTTATACCGAGCATATACGCTATGAATTTTCGGCCATAGCTATGCGGTTTAAAATATTTTGCGGGCCAATTGGCTTGTTCCTCTGTGGCATTAGTTTCTCTTTTTTTTTTGTAAGTGACTTCCTATTGCATATATTTGCATCTCAATTAATTAGTTACTTACTTGTAACATATTTAATATGTATGGCTAGTATTACTACCAGTCTAACTGCCTACATTGCATCTGTGGCGTTTATTTCTTTTATCATTGGTATGATGATTGATATTGATGTGTACTGCGAGGTCATACCTTTTTTAACTAACGTGAACAATGTTGCATTGTTTAGAATAGTTTCGTGTGTCAAAGGAAGCATTTATGTACAAGGTGTCTCAAAAGAAAGTTTATAATCGATAAACTTACTGCGTAAATTCAACACAACTGTGGCGCGCGGGGGTATGTGAATTGATTGCCTGGCTTCTAGGAATTCAGTCACTATGAAACGTTTCTCGAGAGTGTATCGCGCGCTTTGTGTGCGTGAATTTTATAAAACGGTGAGTCTGCGACTAAAGCATGGAGAAAATTTTGCAATAATCGTGGTTTGTATAACTTAAATAATTCGCAGTGTTCCTTTCATTCGAAAATGGATCAATAAGTTTGAAGAGACCGGTTCAATACTGGAAAACCCGAAATCCGGACAACCAATGTCATCAAGAACAGACGAGTCGGTAGAGCGCGTAAATCAATCTGTTCGTCTGTTCGGCCCGTAATTTTGGAGGCGAAAGGAGGCGGCAATTAAAGTGAATTCAGAACGTCGTGTGAAGATGTTAGACGACTTCTTGGTACCCAAACTGCAAAACATTTTTGGTTATAAACAAAGAACATATTTTCAGCAGGACGGAGCCACGTCACATAAGTCCAATACGTCTCTGCCACGAGTTCGTGAAATTTATCCCTAGCAAATTGATCTTCAGTAGAGGTGGTATATATTGGCCCCTAAGCAGTCTTGATTTGAGCCCTATTGACTTTTTTTATGGGGATATCTCAAATCAAAAGTGCATTTCAATAATTCGAATACTCTGTCGGAGTTGAGAGAAAGTATGCATTAAAAAATGGGAGCCATGTTGGGAAATTTCGGTGTTCGTTTAAATGAGTGACGTGAGCGTGATGGTTTACATTTAGATACATTATTTATAAGAATTAAATTTCTAAGCTGTGTATTTAAATAAACAATAAAGAGGTCCACCTTTCTTTTAAATTGATAATTCAATTATAAACTTTCTTTTGAGACACCCAGTATATCCTAAGTGAAATATCACCCCTTTATGACACTTATTACCTTGTCCACGTGTATTGGACTGCTGAACCTTGGCTTTTTAGGAGGCAGAGGTATCTTAAATTGGAACTCGCCTCTCTAGGAGGCGTGTTGAGTTCCGGCATACTTGGCAGCGGTGCTGTCGGAGGCAATGGTGATATTGCCCATTTCATTGCCGCAGTGTCTGGAAACTCTGCCCACACCTCTTCAAAATCGTCCATCAAGCTGTCATGCATAACTTCTAGAATGTCTTCCATCTCCATTTTTTGACCTATTTGATTGCTTCGAAAGAATTTTAAGTATTTTTTATCTAATATGTGAAATATATATGGCCAGGACCCATACATGCATCACCCTTGACGTATACGAACATAAACGGACATCACAACTTACTTTTTACTACATCTTATTGTAGATGAATTGGTAAGGGACAGATTTTTTGAATGGGTGTACGAATTAGGTCGTCTTACAAAAAAATTATAAATCAATAAATCAAATAAATTTGCTAGATAAATGACAAGTCAGTCAGTTTTTGAAATCATATTTTTATTTACTTGGTAACAATTGGTTGACACCAGATACTTATAATAGTTTGGAAAACTTATAATTAACAACAATTCGGTTTTTATTTTACTACTAATGGTTTATCGGTTTTTCTGCTGTACTTTTCTATCTGAAATGGTAGAAAATGCAGTGATTGGATTTATTTATGACTAAAAACGTTATAGTCTAGTGATTTATACACCTTAAAGCGGTATATACATCCACTATAAGATGGATTATAAATGTTCGCGAAGTATAACTCTTGAATTTCAGGAGATATCAATTACTGTATAATTGGTTCTCAATAGAGTTTAAAACACTGAAGACAGTTCAAGGTAAGGCCTACTGTACTGTGTATAGTTCAAATCACCATATACAGTTTAAAGCACTATATATCGTTTGAATCACCATACACAGTTTTATTGTATTGAATAATGCTTATCAGCCTTTACACTTAAATGCGGTGTACGACTGGTTCTGCTATAAGGAATACTATAAACCTTAAAGCGGTCTATAGTTCCTGTTATCCTTAATAATTCCAATTGTATAGTTTACAGCACTATACAATTGGTGGCAACAAGCAGTTTAAAGCACTACTTAGCAGATTGATAATTTAAAGCATTACCTAGGACTGCAAAGTTTGGAGCGCCAGTCCCCACTTATATAGTCAGTTCATTCGTTGCAAAGACTACTGAGGTAAAAGATTTTCTTACGTAACTATGGAAACGTTTCTATTAATTTTTACTTTCTGTGAAACCATATACCTCAGTCGCCCTGGCAACGATTTATTTGATGTACGACTGTACAATGGGTCTTTGTACAACAGTTGTTGATGTTTTTACTGACACCACTCTAACCTTCCCATCCTTACCAGGGTGTAGCTCTTTAATGAGCCCCAAGACCCATTTTGTCGGTTTCAGTTTCTTTTTTCATTTTTAACTTTTCTTCTTCTATTTTCAGTCTTTTAGCATTTGCTTCACTTGTATTTTCTACAGCGCTCAGCCTTTTTTGATTTATTTTATTAGATTCGTCTAATAATTTCAATGCCTGAAATATTGTATTTTACCGACTTTCTTCTTGCAGCTCTTTAAGAACTCGTGACTGAGTTGTTGGCAATGGCAATGGCTCAACAGTGATATCACAATTATTATCGCCAACATTATCGGTTCGCTGATCACTTGTAGTAGCTTCTTCAACGCCAAAATAATTTCCCGGAAGACCAACAACTGCATTGATCATACTTGTCAAAGCAATGACCAGCTCTTCAAATGCATTGAACTTTACTGCTTTTCCCATATTTCCACGTTTGATGCGCTCCAATTTGTCCGTTTGCATTTTCTTTTTATTTTATTTTTTAAGTCGGCCTACATCTGAGAATAATTTAAGAACATGTTAGTAAGGTATTGATAAAATCAATAAAAAAATAAGCACTTTTTTTCATCCATCTTCCTCTCTTGCGGAGGACTCTGCATTCAATTCCTCTTTTAAGTTTTTCCATAATTCAGTCCAGTATTGACGGGAAGAAGCCTTAACAAATGCGTCAGTAATCATTTGGTGATGAACCTGCATAAAACTTATCATTATATTGAACTGCTGCGCTGTTGTGACTTTTTTGTTTTGTTTATCCCTAAAAGTGAGGTTAATATAAAGATGTTTTGTGATTATTTGTATTGAATGATTCACACAGAAAATATGTATTTTTATACCTAGCAGCAATTTTGTTCAGATTAGTTTGATTAGAAATTTAAATTTTAATAATAATACTTACATTTTTTATCTTCTGACAGAACTTCGTTTGCCAAAATGCAGAGTGATAATTTATCGAAATTTCGACAGTCGATTTATGACAAAACATACTACGTGCCGTATCAAAATTGTCGACAAATTATCCAATATCGAAATTTTCGACAGACGCAACACCTTTCAAATAGGTATATCGAATTGAAGTAATACTCCGACAGCACTTGATTAGCTCGACTTTTTTCGAAGTCTGTCTTTGCATTAGCTTTATTTTTTGTACCCTAGATTTGGTTCAAAAGTTGGAGAACCAATTTTTTACTTATTGTAACAACAAAATTTTACTCTTTGGAAGCTGTCTCAGAAAATAAAATTAACTTTTGCGGAACAAAACAAAAACAAAATGAAGGTGGAATTATTTCCAGGACTTCCTGCAATTTTAAAATCTTTCTTTTATATTTTTTCTTTTTCTTTTAGTATAAGTAGCAAATTTTAGTTGCAGAATACAAATTCTCTGTGAAGAGTGTAAAATGAAGAGAGTAGATACAAAAAATTTTAAACAGACAATATTTTTGATTCTTTATTTTATTTCATTTTGTTATAAGAAAAAAATAATGATTCTGTGATTACTAAGAAATATTTCTGTTCATGAAAAAAATTAACAGACTCCAAATTAAAAATAGTTACTGAAAAATTATAAATCATATTGATCGGTAGTTGAGCTGTTACTTATTTGTTTGGCTTTCCTTTTTCTAGTTGTATTATTTTTTAGTCGGGTCAACATTTTCCTCCGACATTTCTGTAATTCTTTGGAACGCATCTGGAAAAGTTTTTTTTTTAGTTTTCAATACTTTTAATTGCACCAACAATGAACATACTTCTAGCGGCCCTTTTCTGGTGCTTTCCAAGCGAAGTGAATTTTATTGCCACCTATGCAAATAATTCGTAAATTACTTTTCACAAATTCGGCCGGATTATTAGGGCCCCTGTTGAGAAATCCTTCTTGCTGAAATTAGAAAAATAATATACACGTAATTTATGCTACAAGATAAAATAATAAAATTTCGATAGTGCGGACCAGCTGTTCTAATTTGTCCGGATTCTCTGATAACCTTAGTTCGAAGTCCAAGATGCCTTCTACAGTTTCAAATGGATCATTTTCCAAAATGTTAGTAGAAGTTGGTAGTCCCTTATGTCGTCTAACTTCCTTGCGTAGATCTATAAAAGATGCTGTTAAATTAGTGAAAAGTGAGGTTATTTCAGAAATATTTTTTTTATTTCTGCCAACACTACGTGGCAATAAGTACGATCATTGATTTCGACTACAAATTGTTGAAAGTATTAACAAATCGATATACTTATTCTAATTTTCTTAACTTACCGATATTCACTCTTAATACATGATTTGTGACATCTAAAAGTGTTCAGGAATATTTAATGGTGTGTCTCGGTATTATTCTAAGACGCTGTTTCTTTGTGTATTTTCCGATATGCCAACCATGTTTTGAGGCATGGTTAGCTTATGAAAACTCTCGAAGTAGTTATACTATACTTAGTGGTATTGGCATTGTGTGTGTGTGTGTGCGTGTGTGTGTGTGTGCGCACAACAGTATGTGGTTCCTTTACCTGTTTTACTGAAGTCCCAACTGACAGATCACTCGGTGGACAGCGTTGTTATGCAGGGCGACACGCTAGTTCACCTCAGCTATTGGCAAAGAGTGTGGGGGTTCCACGAAAACCTGCCGCTGTCACCTGCCATATACAAAAAAAATCGTGCCTATACAAAAAGGACGTACACCACATCCAGCCCTGAATGGGCTCTCACACCACTTACCCTTTCTTACCTTGAAGGCGCAGATGTTCTGCCTTCAGGCTGCTGTGCCCCATCCATCCAATAATGACACTGGGGACAGTAAGCTATTTTCAATGTCCCTTCTGATGATAACCTGGAAAAAATCGAGAGGAGTAGCAGATTTAGTCAACTTCGATTCTGAAAGGGGTCCGGGAGAGTGAGGGGAAACTAAAAGCTCAGTACATTTTCACGTTATAAACAAGCATATCTTTAATCTCTCCTAACTTCATACATGGTGGTTACAAAAACAAATTCTCTCAGGGATGATTGTAACTAAATAAATGGCACGTATAGCCTTATATATGAATACTTATCAGCCCGAAACGTATTTAGCGAATGCTAGTGTCAAAAATGAGCAATCATCAGCGTTAGAATAGCTATGTTCTTTCGGCACGAAGCCTTTCCTTGCTTGTATCCTCCCTTGAGAGCTATGCGCATCACTAACTCCTTTTGCAGGTGCCTTTCTTTCTTCGGGGGTACAGTAAAAATGTTCAGTTAGTTAGTTTTATATCCATTTGAAATTCTTTGTTAGTATTTGAGTCATATTTCTCGTTACTATCTACAGTCTCCGACACAATTTTGAAAGGCTTCGTTTTAATTTTATAGGGTATAATAGTGTTCACGTTTAGTTCAGGTATGTGATTGTTTTCAATTTATTTTTCGAAACTGATATCGGAATTATAAGTTTGAGTGAGGTACATTATCATTTTGTATTTCCAATTTGTCAATAACAATAAGTTTAAACTGGTATTTTTTAAAAAATTGCTACGAAGAATTACAGGCTGTAACAAGTTTCATTTTTAACAATAAAAATCTCTAAATCTATGTACTTGTTGGCAATGTCAGTTAATTTAAAAGCCCGAGCGTACACTTGATTAATTACTTTATTTCACACTAATTGATTATTGTACAAAAATTTGGCTTATTACTTCAAATAACTATCACTTAAAAAATTAAGAGCCCCAACATAATTATATTTTAATTAAACTCGGCGAAACGACTGTGACACGCGGCTTTATTCGACTTCGGTGACTAACAGAATGAGACTGTAAAAGACAATTCAGCTAAGCCAGCACTCATTGAATTCTAATTTGATTGCATAATCCACATACTATTTTACTTTTGAAATTTACATTAACAAATGCCTTACTTAAAATCCTCTTTAAAATTCTTTGCAAAAACGTCTGGCAGATACGTCTGTTGCATGAAAGATATAGGGCTTCCAGAGTCCAGCGAACACGAAAATTCCAAATTCATGTCGCTAGTCTTGCCAAATGTGTACCTAATGAAAAATTCAAATTCTTCTTCTTTGGTTCTGCGATAAACTCTCTCCTTTTTAAAGTTATCGAAGAGCCGAAGAACTTTAAAAAGAAGAGTTGGCTGATGGCGCGGCCAAGCTCTGATTGAGCCGACGCGAATGCTGCAATGTCTGTCATTTGTCACACAAAAACAAAATTGTTTTGTCAGTACCTTCACCTTTGTTTTTAGTATGGTGTGCTAATTGTAATGCCTTTTGGTAGATATTTGTTTTGAAATGACCAGACAGTGTTGATTCACTGATATCTGCTATGAGCAAGATACGGGTGTTTGCACTCTCAAATTAATGCGAATCGAGAGTGGTGAGTGATATTGGTTGCTTATGGATGCAATTGGAATCCGGATACTGCTAGCTATTATATCGTCTGTTGTTACAAAGTGAGATCAAGATGTTCCTTGGGTTACTGTAAAGCTCTCAGATGTGATTTAAGTCCAATTGATTTAGCTGCAAATGGAATCTGAATGCTGCTGCCTATTTTGTCGCCTCTTGACACAAAGTGAGCTACTGAGGTATTTCTTCATGTAATCTGTTACTGCAGGCCAGGCACAAAGGAAGATCTATCTGCTAAAGAAAAGCGAGACTTGACTGTTGACTGAACTCTCTAATGGATGCCAAATTAAAGTGTGGACTGCAAGTACTACTGCGTGACACAGTATACTACTTATGTTGTATTTGTTTCAAATTGCTAGACTTGCAAATGAAAACGGGATGCTGCTGGCTATTGTGTCGCCTGTTGACACAAAGCAAGCTCCAGAAGTATTCCTTGATGTACGTACACTTCGGCTGTAGGTTGACACGAAGGAAGATCTAGCTTCTTAAGAAAGTGAGATTTGAATGTTGAACTCTCGAATATATACCAGAAGAAAGTGTGGTCTGCTTGTGGTGTGTGTTATAGCACTACTTATGTTACACAGGTAGCGATTAAGATCACGTCGTGGACACCCGTTTTTGTCTGAGACGTACAGGATCCCTACACGGTTCAGATTTTGTTGGTTTAAGAATAAATTAAACCCAGAAAAACAAAACAATGCTGTCGTTTGATAAAAACTTTATTCTAAATTCTATTTACAAAAGTTCGACATTTATATACAATTTTTAATATTAGAAATATGCAGAATCAACAAATTCCATTAATAACAAATTTCATACGTGAAATTTGATCTGGCGAATTTATTATTTGTTTGCAGGTATTGCTAATTCAGCAAAAGTGCATGGAATTTACCTGATTAAATTGAATATTGTGCTGCATTTTTTTTTTTAATAAACGTTATTGACTTGTGAATTTACTGATTGTTTTTAATGTTTAATGATTAAACAATTATATTTGTATATAGTAATCAATTTTACGAATTTATTTAATACGATGAGTTCATGGAAGTAAATGCTACAAATTTTCGAGTTTATTTAATAATTTTGACTTTAATTTTGGTGCGTAAATTCAACTCGCTATCACGATCCACTAACAGCTATATCTTGCGCTTTGGATTGCAGAGGCCAGTGGTATAGCTATAAGTGTTAAGGTAGTGTTTACATGCGACCATAACAATCCGTGATAGTTCTTACAGCAGGAAAAATTGTGCCAGAAAAGATGTCATTCATACTGGCATACGTGCTTGGGGTGAAGGTGACCCGGTCTTCGAATAAACCAATGTCATGCTTTTTGTTATAGCCTGGTATGACCCCTCATCCTACTATTTTCTGTGCTTGTCATAACAAACAATGTCGTTTATAATTTTTATGTCACCGTGCCGGTTGAATAACGAAATGGAATTAATATTAAGCGCAGTTATAAAAAAAACATTCTGTTGGTTTATCGTCAGTTCTTAAATTTGATTTCTAAATAAAATCTTGAATCTGTTCGTTTATACTAAGCAGCAATAATTTAGTATAAGATAAGTTTTGTAAGACACACTCTTTTGCCCAGTTAACGAAGCGAATTATAATTTATTTAAAAATCAATCGTTACGATTATATTTAACTTTGTTCTTGCAATAATTTCAATTTCTCTATACCAGTTGCCGGTATGTAGGTATGTATTGTGTAATCAAAAATAGTCGCACATTATACTGAAAGCTTATGGTTAAGCTAAGTGGTCCAATCCATAGAAAATAATATAGTATGTAAAATAAAAAGTAATTAGGTTCGATGAGAATTGATATATATGTATGTACAAAAAGGAAATCATAAAAAATATGAATTTCATTTCTGTATTAAAATAAGAAGAAAAAATATTGTTATATTTCCATAATAGTCAATTGTATACATAAGTAGCTACTCCACGCATGAAATCCACACCATTAAAACAATGTCAATCAAAATCATGGAATCTACTCGTAAAAAGAAAACTTTGAAATCTTCTGAAGGACCAAGAGCACTTAATCGTTATTCGAATCTTATTTTGTTTTGCTGCCAGGTGCTACTAATTACTTATATTGATAGAAAAAAAATCTTTTAAATAGAACGTTAATGACTTTTATAACTCTAGGACTCTTGTTCAATAAATAATCTTGTTCTTTCATAATTAAATCTATTTAATGAAATCTATAAATTTGTTTTTCAATTCCCCGCTGGGGCGCGCGAGGTTGTTGTCAGTGAAGTAAATACAGTGAAGCCTTAGAACATAAGCAAACAGGAATGCTAATAAGATCGATCTACTGAAACTGAAGTCTATATGTGTTGAGGTATTTCTCTTTTGTAACGCATACATCCCCGTGGCGGGAAAAGTTTAAAATTTTGTTTTAATTGTTACAATCGCAGACCCACACGATGCAGTAGAAAGCATGTGTATGGCACTGTCACTTGTAGGGAACTTCTCATACAGCGAAGGTGCTGCCACTTATCTGCTGGGCGATTAACAGCTGACGGCGGAACATTCGATAAAAAATGTCTTAAAAAGAAAAAGAGGAATGGGAGATGCCAGAGCTAATAGTTAGGGAGCTGGCGAACAAAATTTCAATACGATCTGTTCATGTGGCAGAAGTTCATAATAGTAATAATTGTACCCTAAATAACATTAAACATCACGTCTGCCTGCACGTTAGCGCTGCGTTGTCAATTGACAGCGCTTTGTAATTGTTTAAAAAACCGGGGCACTATATCATTTGTTCATGTCTGCTTCTTGGACTGGTGAACAAACTTATACTAGAAGCAACGAAAATCGTCGAGGCAGACGTGGTGAGCGCTGCGTTTCCTCGAAATTAATTTTTCAAAAACTTTTTTTTATTTCAACAACACTATATGAAATGTACACTGAGCAGAGCTGAATTTTTAGATCGAGAACATTGTAAAACGACGAGAAAACCACATCTGCCGGCATATTGCTTCTGCAATAAGCATTTACAGCGTTTTAAAAATTGAAAAAAAACAGGCTACAAAATCATCTGTTCATGTCTGCCTGATGCTCAAAGTCCTTCTAAAAACAACAAAAATCTACGAGGCAGACGTCTCAGTCACTGATTTTTTCAAGGCAGACCTTGAAATACTCAACTCGCGCCAAGCGTATATCTATATATACGTATACGCGCTCCTATACGCCTATACACGGCTAAGCTGTCGGCCGAAACGGTCGAAATCTTTCTATTTCTCGTCCCATACTTTTTTAGTATTGTGTGTGTGTGTGATATGCCCATACATATACGATATATTATTCCCTCTCGCTCATAGAAAAGGTCGCTCCCACTGTATACCAAATCTGTTCGCCACGGTTTGTCCGTTAAAATTGGGGTGTCAGTTCTCTTTCGAAATATAAAAATTGAAATAAATGAAAAAAAAATTGAATAATCATGATGTTAATGATAATAATGATTAATAAAAAAAACAATAATATAATAATATAATCTGTCATATTACGTATTACGCACATAATTTTTACTTCACTTCCTAAACTTTCAGAAAATCGTACAGCTCAACATCAGAAGGCTGCACGTCTGCCAATATTTTTTCGGGTATCCAGGGCTTATTGTGAACTGAATGGATGCAAGCGGGACCATAAACAAATGATTTAGTATAGTTTTTTTTTTCAACACGTTCATGTCCACTTGCCGCGAAACGCAGAGTTCTGGACGTCTGTCTATAGTTTTTCAGTACACAAGTAGTATTTGTTATGCGATAGCTCGAAAGGCAGACGTGAACAGATAATATAGTGCCATTTTTTTTTTTTACAAATTTGGAGCGCTGTAAATCGAAAACACAGCGCCGCCGAACCTCCATCCATAGGACTTAATTTATTCGTATCGATGTCATCTTCAATACCTATCGTTATGGAACATGAACAAATGATTTATCAAAATGTTCACCAGCTCCCTAACTATAAGTGACAGTGGCCATCATTCCGGGAATAAGTGTCGAACAGTGAACAAGGTTGGGTTGAAAGAAACGACAAAGTTAGAAAAAACAGCAGAAAATAAAGAAAGATGCAACTTGATCCGTTTATATATGCAGCAATGTCCAATGCGACCGAAAGGGAGCGAGCACGTTTCAGTTCAAGTCTTAGTAAATAGCCGGCCGTTAATTATCCAGAAGGCTATACCCATGTATTGAGTACGTAAATAGTACACATTAGAACAAGAAAGTTCCATTGGGGTAGCATTATAGAGTAAATTTACTATGTAAGTTATGGGTAGTACGCCTCTGATTCTGTCTGAACCACTAGAGCTTCGGGAATGATTGTAAGTGAGCAAACTTGATTATAAGTAAACCACTAATGAGAGGTACCTCTTCCATATCATCCACAGGTGACTGTAGAAAGGGGACATCGTAAACAGATGCCAGCGGTGTCATGGGAGGTCGGGGACGGCACAAGGATCGTAACATCCGATCCTTAGAATGATCTGCAGGTGAGTGGTGTATGCGGTCCCTTCAGGGCCGGTGTTTGGTGTTGTATTTTTTTTTCATTTTTGATTTCCGTTTAGACCCCCAGCCACAATTCATTTTTGTCTATGGTGACGTCACAGCTCAGTTTTTTTTTTCGAACCCACCATGCACTGTGAGCGGTTTATACCCGCCGTCCGTCCTCGAAATCAAGTACCATAACATAATTTAGTTGTATCTTTACATTTTAAATAACTATACTCGATCTATTGTCTAAGTACTTAAAACAATTGAAGAAGATTAGCAATTTGTCTCATTTTGCCTAAATTCTAAATAATTTGAATGAAATCTTAAAGTGTTTTGTAAATTTTGCGCGGACATTTAGAATCATTTACAGATTTTACATCTTAAGCCATAGTGTAATAGGCTTGTGAACCTCAATGCACTATGTTATCTAGAAGGCTCCTCATATCTAACTTGAGCTAGCCAGAATCAGTATACGACTACGTCCAGGTATATAGGAGCTGTTTAAATCAGCACAATTTGCCGACTCGAGCTCATGGTATGAGGATGGGATGTTTTCTTGGATTTGGTATACCAGCTCTTGAGTGTGCTGAAGAACAAGGAATGTTAAATTTTTCCTCCTGCTGTGATTACTGAGAGATTAACGTAGAAATATTGGAAAAGACGCAAAAAATCCAAAAAGAACTCCCTGACGCCATTGCTTACAACGTCCGAATTATCTACAGGGACTACAACCACGCGAGAAAAATTATGTATACATCTTGAATATTTTTATTCAATTTTATATATTTATATATAATTAGTTAATAATTTTATATGTATGATTAAATTCATATAAAAGTGCACAAAAAAAAATGATCAAAAAAAGAAGATTTCTACTATGTTATAAGAAACATATTTTTCTTATTCTTTAAATTTAAACTTAAGTACTTACAAACTTTCCTTTCGGGTGAAGCTTCAGCCGCAGGTATCTTGTGTAACTAGGCATGTAGCAAGAAAAAAAATGTTATGCAAATAAAAGAAAAAAAAGGATAAACTGCGAAGGTTGGAAAGAATTCACAAGAATCAACACTTTATATTATTAGGTGAAGCTATGCGAAGAAAAAAGAGTTACGATTACCATAAATAAAAACACTAAAAGATTTGGATAAAACGAACGAAGTAAACTGACTATTTTTTCTTTTAATTAAATTAAACTGGTTATTTTTTCCTTTTGTTTAAAGATACCTAGTTACTAGAACCTGTGTTACTATTATAACTACTGTGTTCCGTTGATTGAAGATAGCGCGCTGACTTGTCAGCAGTGTTGCCAATTTAGCCCTCTTTGTGGCTAGATTTCTTTTAGCCACTTTTTCTTTCCAAAGCTGTTTTTTCATCACAGGCATTTTTAAGAACTTTTCCAACTTTCTATCCAGGGCTTACAGTTTTTAGAGAAATTCAAACAGTATATATGGGTAATACATTCAAAAATGTGTATGCTATATGGATGGACGGGATTAGAAGGTACTATTGTTGTTAAATATATACATACATACATGGGAAAAGTAGCGAAACCGTAAGCTTCAAGCTAGAACGAAGATTTATTTGATTGCTGTACTGAGGAAAAAATTCCATGCTTACTGTGTGTAGCAAGGAATGTGTGAAATCGGTATCGTAAGGTACACTTTAGGTATATCGCAATTTTTTCCACAAAGGTAAAATGCTGGGTTGAAATATTAAGTTGAAATAAATCAAAAAGCATAGCCACTTAAGAATTTAAAAGTATGTGATACCGTTGGCTGTCAATTGAACCGTCATATCTGTCATATCTCGCGTACATACTAGGGCAATGGGATGAATTATCGTTACATTTTCAATTGAGTCGTGAGAAAGAGAACTGTTATATTTTACACTCAATGTACACCGACCCAACAAATCAACTTTATTTTATATACTTAAAAAGTGAAATTTCTGAAGTACAAGTAGCTGTGAAATTATTCGAAGGGGATAACAACGATCCCTCAAAACTTTTAACTTGCCTTACGTCTCAATTAAGTTGCTTTGTGGAAAAATCCTGATTTCAACCATTTACATCGGATTGACTTATTTTCGTCAGCCGTTAAATATCATATAGATCCGTCACCGTACTTGGGTTATAGTTTTGAGTTTGCTTTTCGAAAAACTAGTATAACGGCTGAGGAAGAAAACATTGTACGCACTCGCTGCAAGGATTTTACATTGAAATTAATAGAAAAGCTGTAACAAAAGCTACCTACAAATATTGAAAAATTAAAAAAAATTGCCGTATTAAATGTAGTATAAGTCTTAAAAGTTGTTAAAGGTAAAGAAATAATAGAATTGTTGAAGTTATGGGGACCGAAAAAGAAATCATTAATAAAATTTTAACTCAATGGAATAACATTAATTTTATGAAGTGGGAGAATGTCAATAATACAAGCCGCTTTTGGATCGAGGCATCTAAATATAAGGATGCTGCAGACAAAAATCAATTTAGCGAACTTTCTGCGTTAGCTATTTTACTGATAGTATTCGAATACAGAAGATGAACTGTTCAGATTGATAATCTAAACTACGGAACAGAATGAATTTGAAGAAGACATTTAATTCAATAATAAGAGCTAAGACTTCTTTAAAATTGTTGAGGAAAGAAGATGTCGTTAAGGTTATAGTACATAAAACAAACACCGGATGAAATGACATGTAATGCGACATAGAAACAAAACTAAGTATTATATATAGACATTTTTTAGAACATGCTTAGAAACGTCAACGACAAAATTCTCAGCCTAAATATTAACAGTAATGCACATGCGATTAATGGGTTCATACATGCAAAAGTTGGACCTTGCGAAGTTAACATGGAACAACGTTAGCCTTCTCAAATTGTGTCCACTATCGCGGAAAGAGATTTTACTAAGTAACAGCGGAGAATCAATATTCTCGTTTAATCGCTACATCGGCTCGGCAACCATGCGACGTTTTTCAGCCGAGTGCATATTCAAAAGCAACAAGCAATCCTCATAAGGTGGAAGAACCAATGAATTATTTCAAGGTGGGTATCTAAGAGCGAAGAGCAGGAAGTTCCGCTGGCTAGCGTATACAAACGCAATGTTATGATGGGATTCGAGAACTCTCTAAAGTAGACCAACGTCTTATAAAGCCCAGCATAGAACTGCTCTTTGATACCATGCAGTTTATGTGGGAGATTGAATTTTATCTTTGGTCTCATTTGACTCCCAAGTCCAGACAGAACCCATACGGCGAATCGAGGAATCCGAGAACACATAATCATAGGTGATTGGTTGCTGATTCCTGTGAAACCTCACATTTTTCGATATTGAGAGTCAAATTATTGGTTTGGACCAAACGTAAAATTTGTGAAGGTTACCTTGTACCTGTTCACAATTATTAAAAGATTTAATCTGAGTGAAAAGTTTAATGTCATCAGCATAAATCAAGATTTTGCAGTGCCTCACAACAGAGACAATGTCGTCAATAGATAGAATAAAAAACAAAGGGCCCAAGTGACTCCCTTGAGGTACGCCGAACGAAGCTTTCAAGACTCTAGGGATGGAATGTCGGAATAATACTCTGTTTCAATCAAAGCTGTAAACAAATTTGAAATTTTTCGTTTTCTCGAAAACGAAGGCAATGATAAATGGTTTTCAGAATGTGGAGAGATACTCAAGAGTGTTCTAACGTACTGCGTAAGTTGTCTAGTAATAACGATACTTGAGCTCTGTATATGAAATTTGAAAGAATTTGCAAAATACGACAAAATGGGAAAATTTCGAATTCGTTTATAACAGAGTGTATTATTCGTCGCCTTCATGAAACTTTTGAGATATAGCAATGTTAAGATTTAACACTTTTTGAGTATTTGAGCTTATTCTTGAAAACGAGAACCGGGAATATCTTATATACCTACATTGGTAAAGTAATTTAGATAATATTTGCATAGAATAACGGAATATAAATTTGATTATCCTGAGTTACATTATGAGTACGGCATATCAAAATAGCCAAAAAAGTAGATTCGCGATGTTATGACGGCCACAAATAAATTCTAAATAAACTAAATTAAAATAACTATAAAGGGTCATTTGGTTTTTTGAATCCGACTGTACGATTTTGTCATCAATATCATATTTCAAGAGGTCTCTGCTCTAAAGTAATATTCCGCTAACCAAGTAAAAAAAAGTAGAATTGGTATAAAACCAATTCTTATGATACCCTAGCCTAGATGAATGTTCGTTTATAATTTCGTATGGTGGTCACCCTTCTGCGCAAGTGTGATTTTTGAATATAACCAATTTTATAGGATTTCATATTCTGAAGAGCTTTTAAGTACATTAAAACTGTGTAGGACTGATCGTTTTCACAGGATACGTAAAAATCATAAATTTTTATATGGCAACACCAAGAAGGGGTTGCCCGATTTGGTCCATTTTCGAAATTATTTTTCCTATTTTTATGAAAACATTATGTACAACATTTCAAGGCTCTATGTTGACGCGTTCTCAAGCAGTGTCCAAATAAGTAGTGAAAAATGACATTTTTGTATGGCAACCATACAAAGGAGCTACCCGATTTGTCCCATTTTCGAACTTGATTTTACTTGATTTAAGTTCCATATGCAAAATTTCAGCTCTCTAAGTACATGTGTTCTCGAACAAAAATCAAAATAACTTTTAATTTTATGGATGGTGGTCCAAGCCATTTTCTTACCATAATTTCTTCTACGTGTTACAAACGGAATGGCAAACTTAGTATATAATTTAGATTTTATCTAAGGTATAAAAATATATCCATTTGAATGAAATTAATGTAATACATGCTGCCAGTATAGCAGTGTTGGTAGGTCCCATAGAAGCATTTTTCATTTGCATCCCTTAGATAAAGTTAACTTAACAACAAAATAAGAATCAGGCGAGATTTCCGAGTGTTTTACATTTAAAATGTACACGACAAGAAAAGGAAGAAAGAAGTAAAAAATAGAAAAAAGCTCAAACTCTCTTTAAAAATTTTATGAATAAAAAAAAAAAAACAGAATGGAAAATGATTCATTCTCGTAAATAAATGAATGAGAGCGGGCGGAGTTTTCAGATTTTACACTCATAAAATGTTCCCGCGCTTTTGTGAAAACAGGTTTTTCTGAATCCTGCTGTAATCCTATGATATTTGAGCACCACGTCCTTCTGTTTACATTCGTTTTGCTCTGAAGAGATTAAGAGGGAGAAACTTATGTTGGACTCTCTGATGTTTTTGGGAAAAATGAGAATTTCATTTGAGAGGAATTTTATATCTCCTTTCAGCACCTTGGCCAAAACGAAATTTATCTTTTTATACCTCAAAATGGCAACTTCAATCATATGAACGACTCGTAACGTTTCATTCACTATCCCTTGAATTTCAGAAGAGGATATACTCGATCATATTAATGGGCTTCCAAATGACTTCACAACTGGTCCTGATGGAATCCGTCCTGCCTTCTTTAAGTCATGCTGCCTTGCAGTGGTAGCTCCGCTGAGAATTATTTTCCAAAAATCGCTCGATAGTGGTTGTTTCCCCCAGCTATGGAAAAATTCTTTTATCATACCTATCCACAAAAAAGGTAGTAAAAATGAAATTTCTAACTATAGGCCTATTGCAAAATTATTCAAATCTATCATTTACTGTCAACTATCAACTTCCTGTAAGAATTTGCTCTCTTCAAACCAGCATGGGTATATTTCGGGTAGGTCTACAAATACTAATTTGCTGGAATTTGTCTCGGATACCGTTGGCGGGTTGGCAAAAGGCTTCCAGACAGATTGTATTTATACAGACTTTAGTAAAGCGCTCAACAAATTATCTCACTACGTGATACTCTTTAAAATGGAAAAGTATGGGTTTCCCTCAACATTTCTAAAATGGACAGAGTCTTATTTAGATAACAGAACATATCAAAACTTATTTCTCCATTCCATCTCTAGAGTCTTGAAGGCTTCGTCTGGCGTACCTCAAGGAAGTCATTTGGGCCCGTTGTTCTTTATTCTATCTGTTGACGACATTGTCTCTGTTGTGAGGTACGTAAGGTCTTGATTTATGCTGACGATATTAAGCTTTTCGCTCAGATTAAATCTGTTCACGATTGAGAACAGGTACAGGGTGACCTTGAAAAATTTTACAATTGGTGCGAGAGCAATAATTTGGTACTCAATATCGACAAATGTGAGGCTATGACTTTTCATAGGAATCAAACACCAATCACTTATGATTATGAGTTCTCGGATTCCTCGATTCGCCGGGTGGACTCTGTCTATGACTTGGGTGTCAAATGTGACCACAGATTGAATTTTGTCTCCCATATAAACTACATGGTAACAAAGAGTAGTTCTATGCTGGGTTTTATAAAACGTTGGTCCCGAGAGTTTTCGAATCCTACTATAACATTGCGTTTGTACACTTGCTTTGTGAGACCACTTCTTGAATACGCTAGCCAGGTCTGGTCTCCCTTTTACGGTACACACATCGAGCGCATCGAGTCTGTTCAGAGAAACTTTTTACGATTTGCTCTCAGGCACCTACCCTGGAATAATTCATTGATTCTTCCACCATATGAGGATCGCTTGCAGCTTTTGAATATGCACTCACTTGAGAAACGTCGCATGGTTGCCGATGTAACTTTTGTTCACCAACTCTTAAACGCGAATGTTGATTGTTGGTACTTGACAAAATATCTTTCCGTGATAATAGGCACAATTTAAGAAGGCTACCTCTATTGCATCTCAATTCCTCAAGGTCTAACTTCGGCATGTATGAACCTATAATCGTCGCATGTGCATTGCTGGTAATAATTTGGCTGTACATTTTGTTGTTGACGTCTCGAGCATGTCTTAAAAAAACGTCTATATAATATTTAATCTTTTTAGTTAGATTTAATTTAGATTTTTGTATTTTTGTTCTATGTCGCATTGCATGTCATTTTATCTGGTGTTTGGTCTATGTTTAGTGTAACATACTAGTACTAACACCGACTAAGTGATGAAACGCATGTAGTGTTGACCGTTTATTTTTTAAACGTGTCTATGCAGCGAGCTTGTGTTTAGCTGGTTCTGATAGTCACTATACTCTAGAATGACATCTAAGGCATATCTAATGGAAAAAAACTCTTTATGCAAACGAAAAAATTTTAGAAAAAAGAAATTTCATTGCAAAAAGAAGGCATTTCATATAAGCAGGCATTCAAGTAAATACGTAGTATTTCGCCTCATATAATTCACACTTAAAATTTATTTTAAGTCTATTTATGAGGTCAGCTTGGCTGTTTGCTTTGGTATATACGGCAGGCAGGAACCAAGCCGTACTGACGATTATACGATTCCTGCTTATATGAAATGCCCTCTTTTTATACCCTAGATGAAATCTGTAGGGTATACTAAGTTTGCCATTCCGTTTGTAACGCACAGAAATAATGATGGTAGAGCAAAATGGATTGGACACTCTAGCATAAAATTAAAAGTTATTTTGATTTTTGCATATCCGTCTGTCCGTTCGTCCGTCCGTCCGTGCGCACGATAACTCGAGAACGCGTTCACTTAGAAAGCTGAAATTTTGTACACGGACATTAAAAAAAAAAAGTAAAATTAAGTTCGAAAATGAGACAAATCGGGCAACTCCTTCGTGGGGTAGCCATACAAAAATTTTGTTTTCCACGATATATTTGGACCCTACCTGAGAACACGTCGACATAGAAAGCTGGAATTTGCTACATTGGGTTTTCCTACTAATAGCAAATAAAATTTCAAAAATAAACTAAATCGGGCAACCTCTTCTTGGTTTTGCCATATAAAAATATTGGTTTTTTACCTATACTTTGAAAACGATCAGTCCTACACATTTTTATTGTACTAAAAACTTCTTCAGAATAAGAAATCCTATAAAATTGGTTATAATCATTTTTTCTGTCCGACGAGCCGTTAGAGAAATATATGCTAGAAACCAACGCAAAAAATCAAAATTGCTGAAATGGGTGAGCATACAAAATTTCATACGGGCATTCATCTAGGGTATCATAAGAATTGGTCTTAGACCAATTCTAGCTTTTTCACTTGTTGCAATGAAATTTCTTTTTTCAAAAATTTTTTCGTTTGCATAAAGAATTTTTTCCATTCAATTCTCGAGCTGCCGACTTAGCAGCAAACTGAGTCAATTTCAATTGACTTATTTCGCTATGAATTTTCATAACACCTAGAAATAATGATGGTAGAGTAAAACGGATTACACACCCATGCAAAAAAATTAAAAATTATTTGGTTTTTGCATGTCCGTCAGTCCGTCCAGCCCTCCTGACGATAACTCGGTACTTAGAGAGCTGCAATTTCGCATATGGAATTTAAATAAAAAAAGCAAAATTTAATTCGGAAATGGGAAAAATCGGGTAACTCCTCCGTAGGGTTGCCATAGAAAAATTTCGCTTTCACTATATATTTGGACACTACCTGAGAACGCGTCAAGTAGAGAGCTGAAATTTTGTACATGGTGTTTTCATAGTAATAATAAATAAAATTTCAAAAGTGAACTAAATCGGGCAACGCTTCTTGGAGTTGCCATATTAAAATTTAATTTAGATATTTTACGTATACTGTGAAAACGATCAGTACTAAACATTTTTAATGTACCGAAAAGTTCTTCAGAATATGAAATCCTATAAAATTGGTTATAACAATGCACAGATGGGTGACCATACGAACTGACATACGATTATTCATTTAGGGTATCAAAAGATTTGTTCGCTTTTTTACTTGTTCTTAATAAATTGAGGTAGTGTGACCTGATGTACATTATAATGAATAGTTTGAAAGGATTTTGAAGGTATTTAAGAAGGTTTTATCACTCTGGTAATCCTACGTTTTCTCAGTTTTTGTTTTAAACTCTCTGTGCTATTAATAACGCATAGCAAAGTACCTTTCACCCATTAATGCAAAAGACGAAAATAAATGACATTATTTGTTTCATTCTAAAAAACACGAAAAATTACCAATTTTGTTCGGCTGCTTCCTATCTTCTTAATAGGTTGCCTATCTTTGGTTGCTACATTAGGAATATATCGGAAAGAAAGCTCTGTGAACATACGGATGGATGCTTTGTTTGAATATTTCGCGGGAGATGGCTGCATCCACTCCGAATATTCATTCTTTTCTGCCTTGTTGCTTGTTTGCTTTTTGCACATCTCAGTTTTAGTTGTAATTTTGAATTTTTTTTATTCCCTAGGTGAAATATAATAGGGTATAGGTACTAAATTTGTCATTCCGTTTGGATTGTATACATACAAAAAAATTGTTTTTCACTATACAGGGCGTCCCAAAAATAGTGATAATCGGAAGCCTGGAGAGCGTCGTTCGGGGAACCAAATCACCCCCTTGTATGTTCTACGATTTTTTGTAGTTTTCGTTATGACCAAACTACTAATTCATGCACATTTTTGGTCATAGCGACTTGAATAATTGGGATAAATTGCTGATTTTTCTTTTTCAATTTAGCTGAATATTAGGCGCATAAATTCCGTAATAATATGTAATAAAATGTACCAAAAGCTTTGAGGGCGATTTAAAAGGTCACATAACTTTTTTCACCCAAACCTATTTTAAAAACTTTCTCATTTCACTGGCTATTTACCGTCTAAAATTTATTGAGATATCTCTATTGTATCATACATAAAATTCGGTTCAACACGTACTAAGTCTTCAATCTATTCGAACTGCGGAACTAGATTTTTCGCACTTTAGATCGGCTCTAACTCGGTAGGGTTATGTCCGATCGGAAAACGGGTTTCACTGAGTGCGTTTAGGCGGAGACCAAACCATACCGGAATGGTTGATATTTTTATATGGTTGTGACCAAACGCTACCAATTCTTCCAAACTGGTTTGGTCTCCGCCTAAACGCGCCCACTGTTCACCTCAGCTCATTACCAGTTATAATTCGTAGAAGATTTTTTTTTCTCTGAATACTTTTAGGGTTGTAACTGAGGTGTATGTGACTCAAGTGCATGAAAATTGGGTTTCCGGCAACAAAAACGTGCCGAGAAAGTTTCCTGAATCAGAATAAACTACACCACCCGGTAGTACTCGGCGAGGCCTTTAATTTGATATACAACATGGCCTAATGGAACCACCCCCCCCCGTCGGGGTTTCTACCCTCATCCTAAAATTATGTATATTCTCGGAACCAACCCAAGAGTGAATTAGAAAACTGTTGTTTGTGTTTGTACCAAAATTTGAAAATTTCTTGTTTAAGAAGCTTACTCACTTTTAAATTCGAATGTCTTGTTCTACCGTTGAATCTGCAGAGTACCTCCAGTGCCAATGAATTAAAACATACACATTTTGCTTATAATTAGTATTAGTACAAGATAAACACAACTGTATAAAAATTATATTGCAATATTTTTAAAAAGTATTAACTAGAGCAACAAACTTCCAATCCCTATAGCTACATTGCAAAAAAAAATTACATCTTTCAAATTATTAATTAGCACTACTGTAACAGGTCTATGAAAATATCAACAAATAACTGCAGGCGAGTTTTCTTCTTCTTTTTTCATCAAGAATCTGCAGCATTTAGAAAAGTTTGCGCGATAGCACCCCAATAAAATGTCCAACTAGTGATCTAGAATTCGCAAATTTCCAGAAACTATTTTATTTTCAAGAATAGCTCCAGCTGGAATATCAATACGGTCTCCATGATTGGCTATGATTATCACTGTTCCCTAAATGAAAAATAATAATAATATTAATGTTGAATTCAGAATAGTTTCGTTTATATTACCCTTAAAGAAACTCCACGTCCGAAAGTAACATCTCCAGATACTGTCAAATGATCTAATTCAATGAGATCTGGAATATTTGCAAATCGACCAAGGAATTCTTTTACTTTGGAGAAGTGATTTTCACCGAGTTTGACTAGAGGTGTAGTGGGAAACATTCGTTGCGGCGACATGACTAGACTACCGTTTTTAAGACTGTACAGATTCGACATGACCAGGAGTAAATCTGACGTTTTCTTAACTGGTAAGAATCGTGATCTGGGAACATTTATGCCAATACTTCCGTCAAAACATTTCATAGCAGCACCTACCGCAGTCTCAAGTTGAACCACTCGAAGACCGTTTTCAAGAGTTTTGTTATTTATGATAATCTCCATATTAAGTGTTTTCTGATTAAGTATTCGTTCCATTGCTGTAAATAGAAAAAAAAGCTATTTAAGACAAGTAATCAAAAAACTTAATTAGAACCACAAATACAAATCCAGACTTCTATGCTAACTACAGGTGCAATGTGAGATACAAATCGCTTCATAGTAAACAAAAAGTGAAAACAGATAAAAATGTGGGTTATTCGAGAAAATTAGCAACGCGTTCCAATTTCTACTTTTATTACCTCACGGCACCCTAAAACTATTTTATTTTTTTCTACGACGATAATACATGATAATACTATTAGAAATTTGGATATATCGGTTATTTTTCCTTCCTCAAGAACCAATGATCTAGGCTACTTTTTGAAGTGTACAAGGTCATAAGAACCATACGATCAGACTCTGTTGCCTTTTGCAAGTTTCGTGTAGTCGGGAACTACATGTATTACAAGCCATTCGTTTGCTTGTCAAAATGTGGTGTAGTGTACACTGAGTGGAATTTTTCTGCACCATCGAAATTATGGGTGTAACCAGTGTAGAAAAGATGATTTGACAATATTGTCATTTGCTTAGAATATAAGCTATATAATCAAGGTCATTTGATGATTACTTCTTAAGCAAGTTGATTTGAGTAAAATAAAAGTGAGCTCAGTAATTTAAATAATTAATTGTGATAAATATGATCAAGTATTTTAAAACAATAAAAAATGAATACAGTGTCATTAGTTGACCCGGTGGACGGCTCTCCGAACCAAAGTATTTATATATACACTTTTTATCACCTCATTCGTTTGCGAAGTCAGCACTGAAAAAGAGCTGATTTCACTGATTTCAACTGATACACTTGACAGTTCTGAGTTACACTTGCACCGAGGCAAACGAATGGACCTAATATGTACCTGGAAAATTCCTTAAAATGTTACTTCGTGTTATTTCGTCATATGTATTGCATATTCTCAACACATGTCTAACAAATTCCTGCTTTTCTCGACTGTAGAAGACGCTGTTCCTATACTCTAAACTCTGGGCGACTATCGAGAGAAAAACAAATTTTTATTGACCTACATTACATGATAGTGCTAATTTACTGTTAAAGTTATTCTAAAGTGATTTATAATTAGACAGAGATCTTAATACTCTTTACCCTAATTTCTACTTGTAATTATCAGCTTAGCTATGAGAAAAGGGCCATCGAAAAAACTCATAAGTCCTGTGTATATATTATATAGTGGTCGCAACTTCACCGAAAGGCTGTTGCGTTAACTTCTCAATCACATAGATAACTAGAACTATTATACATATCATAGCAGGGATTCATATCAAAGACACACAATTTTTATATTGTGCTTAGAATAAAAGTTTTAAAAGTTTTATGAAAAACAAAGAAGTGTAGAACCACAGGCCATATACAGATGGCAACAGCAGAGCCAGCCGAACTCATCAAGCAAAACTAGGCGAGGTAAGTCTGCCCATGCGTCGCATAGGTAATGGCGTATAGGTACATCGTCGTATCGTAGTAGATGACTGAACTTAGAGACGAGTAAGAGACGCAATGGTTTGGTTATACCCTGCATTCTTTTCAAATTTATTATACCCTAGATGAAATCTGTAGGGTATATTAAGTTTGTTATTCCATTTGTAACGCACAGAAATAATAATGGTAGAGCAAAATGGATTGGACACCCACGCATAATATTAAAAGTTATTTTGATTTTTGCATGTCCATCTGTCCGTCCGTCCGTCTGTGCGCACGATAGAGAACGCGTTTACTTAGAGAGCTGAAATTTTGTACACGGACTTTAAAAAAAAAAGCAAAAGTTCGCAAATGAGACAAATCAGGCAACTCCTTCGTGGGGTTGCCATACAAAAATTTCGCTTTCCACTATATATTTGGACACTGACTGAGAACGCGTCGATATAGAAACCTGAAATTTGGTGTGCTTTCATAGTAATAGCAAATAAAATTTCAGAAATGGACTAAATCCTACAGCCCCTTCTTGGTGTTGCCATATACAAATTTTGGTTTTTTACGTATACTGTGAAAACGATCCGTTCTACACATTTTTATTGTACTAAAAACTTCTTCAGAATACGGAATCCTATAAAATTCGTTATAATCACTTTTTCTGCCCGACGAACCGTTCTAGAAATATATGGGAAAAACCGCTTCAAATTCGAGCTTGCACAGACGGGTAACCATACGAAATGCTATACGGGCAGTCATCTAGTCTAGGGTATCGTAAGAATTGATCTTAGATCAATCCTAGCCTTTTTACTTGTTTTCATCTAGCGATAGGCATTTGTTTTCTGATACATTTTTCTTAGAGCTTGGATTGTTGATTAGTAAACTAAATTCGCTGTATGTATGAATTTATTAATTCGCACGAAGTCATAATTTCGTGCAAACACCGAATTTAGTTTGGATATTTAATAAATGGGAATGATTTAGATAACTTCCAGGAAGAATTTAAATTGAAAGAAGGAAGGTTGGGCCGATTTAAAGGTCCGCATAACATTTATCGAATGTCGGTATTAGTTATTTAATCCATTCTATTCCTATTTTTCCACCATTTAGATTTCGAGATTTCCCATTTTTTTATGTCGAGGAGTTTCCAACACAGGAATATTTTGCAACAACTGCAAGCCCTTAAATTGAGCTATTTGACAGCGTAATTTGTTTATTACTCCATTTAAACTTCAGAGCCTGCAAGCTCATTGGCGATGTGGCAATTACTCGTCATATCGACTCGCTCGAGCACCGTCGCAATGTTGGATGCCTTTCGCTCCTTTATCGCTATATGCATGGTCAATGTTCTGATGAAATATCTAGTCTGATCCCTTGTAGAATAGTTCCTGCACGCAATACTCGCGCTGCATTTCGCGCTCATCCTTTTACCCTTCAAATTACCTTCGGCCGTACACTAAAATTCCGTGATGCTTTCTTATCCCGAACTGTGCGAATGTGGAACAGTCTACCATCTTCTGTCTTTCCTCCGGCATACAACCTGCGAAAGTTTAAGGGCGACATACATCGGCACCTCCGCCGCTCTCCTCATATCCCTTAATCCTTTCCCTATCTCCTTCCTGCCACGCTGTGCTTTGCATCATAGGGTATCCCCTGAGCTTGGCTTAATAATATAAAAAAAAACAAAAAAACTGTATTTCTAACTTTCTAAAGTATCTTCTATTTCCTTAGAAATTTCTTGTTAAATATAAATATTAACTAAGCCTAGCTGAGCTTGTACTCCTTGACACCACAGAAATTACTATTGTATTCAGTACAATTTAACAGGTATTCATCCATCCAACAGCTTTGTATGGGATAAAGAATGGTGCAGCCGTACACTTGGGGTCTATTTCATAAAACGGAGAGTCCAATAATTATTAACAAATCTACAAATATTTTTAAAATTATTAGTTCAATTGTGTTTCATAAATATTCTTCGCACAGTAATATGTTATTACTCACAGCAAATAAGTATTAGTGGGAAATTAATTACTGCACGAAGCTTCTGTTTCATAGAGGCTCGTACTAATAATTATTTGTACTGCACTAATAACTTATTTTTTATTAATCCAATTAGGTGAATAAAAGTAGTCTAATAAAAAAACTGTTTAGTTACATGAGATTGCTCATTCCTGAAGGGTTAACAATTCTATTCTTAGCCGTAACCATGACATTTTCATAATAATTTTTGTTTATTTTCAAACGTTGTGATGACGAGTTTGACGATTATGAGGTTGTAAGGATACGTCGACGTTGTGTATTCAAGCAAAGGGTTAATTATGTGGACTAACTATGTACAAGCTACGAATTCAATGAAAAAATTCGTATTGATAGGAAACAGTTGAACATTTGCTCCGACGTATTAGACCCTATATTTAAACTGGGCTTTAACAGCAAGGCCAAGACTCTATTTACTGCCCTTCATTGAACGGAGGCCAGTACCACGGAATAGCATATTTATTGTGCTTTGAAAGTGTACTTGAAACAGAACCAAATAAAAATTTTTTTTTTTAAATCATATTAAGTAAATGCAATTTTATTTCTTTTGGAACACATTGTCATTCGAATTTTTCGATTTAGGCAAGAGGATTTTTTTAACAAAAGCAAGCCAGAACACTTTCTTCTCTGAGTCTTATAACTAAATGGTTTTAACCTGCTTAGAATGTGAATTCAAGACCGGTCAATATTTAATGCGAATGTTCAAATAAATAAGTGTCTGTTTAGTGTTTCGCTGAGCTTGAAAATAAATAATTGCTAGCTAGAGAGTGACTTGACTAATAACTAGTATCGCAGCTGATAATAATTATTAGTCTACGCTAATAATTTCAAACTGCACCAAAATAATTCACATGACAATAGCAAAGGAATTATTAGTGGTCGAAAACATTTTTATGAAATATTATAATATTAGTCCATAATTTATTGGAGCTAATAGCTTGAAATTTATTAGTATTACATCTATCTACTATAAGGCGAATCTTGCTTCACATTTGCCCTTTTAGCTGTCAAATCTAATTGTTTATCTTAGCTACAGCTATAACTTACCAGTCAGTTTTGCCCAAATGTTATTAGTATTGAAGAATTTAAATGTTTTAACAGATTTGAAATCGTCTATATGTTCTTTTGGTACTTGCGCTATTTCAAGTAGACGCAGTTTATTTTCATATTGAATAAGAGTACCACCCTAGAGAAAAAATACGAATATTTAACAATCCACATTACAAACACAAAAGAAAATATGTAATTACCTTTACATCAGCTCGTGTCTTATCAGTTACTTCCATAACAAATTCTACAGGTTTACCTGATTTATCTTCATCTAGCAATTTATTTAATATTTTCAAATCTACAGTAGCGCCTAAGTTATCTATATTTGATAAAAAGCAATATTCTCTGCCTTCTTCGATGAATTTTTTCAGAAGATCAGAATTTTGAAAAGATTCATAGAAATCACCGTGTCCAGGTGGATACCATCTGCAACAAAATATTTTCATAAATCTAGCAATTTATGTTTAGAAAATTCCGCTTACGCATCAATGTCTTTATCTATATCAAAATCTCTAGCAACAGGTAGAAAGGATTCTCTATTTATTCTAGGGAAACAGCTTTGGTTAAAAGTATAAATTTGTACGCGAAATCCCTGATATTTCCGAATAATTTTTTCTGTGTCTTCATCTGTATTGAATGAGTTCATAAGTACGAGAGGAACATTTGTGTTATAAGTCTTGTTCAGATGCTAAAAAAAAAAAGAGAAAATATTAATTAATTATTTTTTTTTTAATTAATTTTTTTTTGTTGTAAGGTTTACTTCAATTTGTTGCACAGTCAAATCTAAAAATGTGAGATCCGATCGAACTGGTATGACACTTTTTGGTCCATGGCAACCCATAGAAGTTCCTAAGCCTCCATTCAGTTTTATAACTATGAGTTTATCGAGCATTTGACGAATCTAAAACAAAAATTTTACATATATATAAGTAAGTAAAATCAAAATTTGGTCGCCTTTCACCTCATCTTCTTTTGGACATTTAAGGCTTGAGTAGTCTCGGACTGCATCTTCTGGTAGTTTTTGAATTTTACTCCAATCAATTGAAGGTCCTTCTGCAGAACGAAAAATGAAAATATAATTAGTATTCAATTTATCACTAGAAATTTCATAAACATTGAAATATTTCACAAAGTTTATTGAAAATTGACAAGAGCAACACCACCCTAATGTTTATTATTTTATGGAAAAACTTGTTTCCTTGCATTTAAGGAACATTAAACAAAACTTTTTTTGATTCAATTTCCACATCTAGATTAAGCTAGATTTTCTTCATTGTGAATAAAAACGAAAAAAGTTTTTACTGTAAAGGTCACATGTTGCACGGTTAGGAGTGTTTCTCTTTCATTTGTATGTTCGTAAGCAATTCTTAAGAAGAAGGCTAGTAACAAGTTTTTAATTAGCAGTGAACTTAGTAAAAATATTTACTGGTAGATTCTTTTCATTCAAGATTAGAGCGCATTTTATACTAGTTTCCAAAACGTCCCTCAGCTCATTACATTTGATACCTTCCAATTAATTTTCTAAAGATCAATTTATTCAATTTGTTTCCAGATTGGGGATCAGTTTCGCGGGTTGACCTGACAATTCGACAGCCTATGGCTGGTTTCTAATGTGCCTGTTAACAACTATTTGGATAAATATTTAAAATATATAACTTACTTTCTGATTACTGGCCGAAATGTTTTTATGTGAAACTGACAAAATTGAAGAGTAAGTCTCAAATCAATATCATACATTTGTTATGCAAATCTTGTAAAATTACTTATGGTAATTCTTACCATACGAGGCGACCGTTCTTATCGAAGAAAATTAAGAAAAATATTTTAATTATATTTTGATGAAGGGGTAATTCAAGAGTATCGACTAATATTGTGGAGGCTGATCGAATGTAATGGATTTGTGCCTCAAAATTAAATATTGACACATGATTGGTCTTAGATTGAACTTTTATTCGGATTTAGCTCAAAAAGTCAATTTACCTTCCTGTAAAAATCCTGAGAAGAGACCTGCGAAGCGTTTCATTTCATTTTGATGGAAGGTTTTCTTATCTTTTGCAGTTTGAAGCAATTTGTCGAGTTCATTTTCAATGTGTCGTAATGCGTCTCGCTTTGTTACTTCGTGAAATTCTTTTGAGTCTGAAGGAACCCTTTGATGTCCTCTGACCTATTACAAAAAAGAAAAAAAAACATATTAAAACAAAAAAACGATGCAGATATTAAAAATATAAAATATAACCGAGAAATTTTTTCCAATAAAACGGAACACAACATCTTCACTAAAACAGAGAAATCTCTCTGTAAAGAACCGACCATACATGTATAAATATTTATTTACGTACGTCATTTTAGCACGAAAATTAATTGGTATTGTTTAACTAGAATAGATGCTCACAAACTCACAGTCTAGCAATTCGGCGCTCATACTTGTAAAGTAAAAAAAGCTAATTATTTACTTAATAATATATCGTCGGTGATACTGCATAACCGCGAGACTACTAATGCGACTACGGCGTAATTTAAAGTAAAAGTAAAGTTTTCAGCAGGCATTAAAATTCTTGTCAGGTTTTCGTATAACAAAACACCGATTTTCTCGAAAACTACGTGACGTATTAATTTGAAATTTGGCAGACTGTTAGGTCTTCATGACGTGCACATATTTTGGCAGTCTAAAATTAAGAAATATATTTGTTTTTAACTTTTAATGGGCTCCCTAAAAAAGTTTGAAAATTTTTTTTTGTTGAATAGCTTAAAATGTGCTTCTCCCCTACCTCCCGCGATCTTTTAAGGTTGATATTATCAGGATTAGTAGCAGGGACGAAAACTGCCAGGAATATTGCCATTTTCAAAGTAATTTTCCGGGAATTTTTTTTTAAAAATTGCTCGAAACTTTCGGATTTTTTGCCAAATTCTATGCCTTTTTTATGAGTTCAGTGTTTTTAAACAAACAATTATAGAACTAAACTGAAACCTCAATAAGGTTTGAAATAATCTATGGATGCAATAAGTATAGATTTAATTGGAACTTAATACAAATTGTTAAAATTGTGGAAGGTTAATTAAAATATATTATTTTACTCATTCCGGTTAATCTTTACGGTGTGTATTCTAAAAAATATGAGGGGGGGGGGGGGGGTAAATATACAAATACTAGTATTTGTTGGTTGTCTCAATTTATATGGTTTCTAGGAATTTTCGATTTGGAGGAAAACAAACGTTTTTCGCCGTTTTGTGGTCGAGAGAAAATGGCAAGAAGGTAGTAAAGCGTAGATATTGTAGAAAAACATTTTTGCAAATGAAAGCAACAAAACTTAAAAAAACACTTTTTAAGTGTTTGCAAGCAATATCTGATGATGACTTAAATTTGTTTAAATGTCCAGTAAATTTTTGGAGAATTTATAGTGCCAAAATTGTTGCTTGCATTTTTACCGACGCTAAAATGTGCATGGAAATGTCACATTTTACTCGATCTCGATACTTGGCTTTACACAATACATCAACTATTTCTTTATCCATTCTAGTTGCAGCTTTGAATTGTTCTGGATCGCCATCTTTAAGCGTGTGAAATGTGGTTGCAAAAAATCCAGAAATATTTGTCTAAATATAAATACCTAACCCAAAACCGACGTTCAGAAATACTTACATACTCGAATGCTCAGACCATATAAAAATTATTAAGACCAAATCCACAACATTTTCAAAACTATCCATTTTATTTTCAAAAATTAATTTGAGTAACTTTATATTATAAAAACATGAAACAAAAGCGGAATTCTCCATACAATATAAAATTTAGATTTCAGCACAATTGTCAACGCAAAGCAGCTACCAACGCTTTCATATAGTTAAAGCTAAATTAGACAGCATAGTTTTCGCGCGCCGCGCACGAAATTAGAACTCTTTAGTAATTATATTCTATTGGCAGACCGATTTCAGGCCTAACGCATTGCCAGACATAATCAAAAATCCGATATCTGCATTGCCTATCAAGAGTGACAAGCTAAATAATACAGAGGCTATTCATGGAACTAATTAACATAATCAAACGACTATTCAAGTATATTTTGCACAAAATTAATTTTCGAATATTCATAGATTTAATAGATAGATGACATCATAATTTATTTACAATATCTAACAGTTTTACAAGTACTAAATGATTTACTTCCGGTCGAGAATGGTAGAAAGGAATTTAATGTAAAGTTTGATTTTGTTTTGTTCAAGAATGACTCCGAATGAGCAATTACCCAGTAGAAATATTTCCAATATTTCCGCTGAAATGTGGCGACGTGTCTGTGCTGGGTCCGGCATTTCCGAATACTTAAAATATTTATTCTCATGTCAATCGAAAATTCGTAAAGAACAAAAAAGGATGTTTAAAAAAGATAAAAAAATTGTGTGAAAAACAAAAAAAGAATTTATATGTTGCGTAACAGCAAGGGGAAATAAAGCTTAATTCCCGAGAGGAATCCAGAAATGGATGAACTGATGTTTCTTCTCTTTTAACAACCCCTAGATAAACTTGATATCAGAGATTGCCTTTTCTGGCCCATTACAAACAAACCAGCGATCTGGTGCAGAAACAGTTGATCCCTCCCGCAGTACCGGCATCACAGTTGCCGTTTCTACCACCGTCAAGTCGGTATAGGGTCAACTTGAGGCAGGACTCCAGACTCACTCCCGTTGCAGCCGCCGAGTCGACATAGGGTCGGCTAGGTCCAGACTGCTCAGAAGTAAATCATACAGACAGCACCAGCATTGTCACTCCTCTCATCGCAGACGTCAAGTCGACATATGGTCGGCTTGGTTACATCACTACCGCCTTCTTAGCAGAATAGAAGCTGTTCAGACTGTCATAGATACAGCTTGAATTGAAGAAGTAAAGCCATCCTCCGATGCGGCGTCGCTACAGCTTCCCTTCGTGGTCTTCAACTTGTCTTTAAGACGACTTGCTTTTCTTTTTAAATACAGCGATATTTCAGAACAAAGAGGCTCCCCAGTCAGATCCACGAGCCACAGAGTCCTATACCGAGACTGAACAACCCTCCAAAGGAGACTAAACAGCCCACCAAAGGGAGACTGAACAACCCCCAAAGGGATATATTATGATCGATTACATTCGTCGTAATTACAGCTGTGTTTGTATTTTGTTACTTTATAATAATAATTAATAATATTAGCTTGCTGTTTAGTTTATCTACATTGTTTATCATTCCAAAAGTGGATCTTTCTTTATCAAATCATTCGGAAATTGAAGAAATTTCATTTTCTTGTAACACTAGCAGTCTCATCTGTTTAAAACAATTCGAAATTGTTTTCGGACTGACACGATTTTAAGCAGTTGTTACCATCGATGGCGTTCAATGAAGATATGTTGTATTGAGATTTCGGAATTACGAATCATTTTCATTACTAGATTTTTCTTCAAATGGTGTTGAAGGCTGTAGTGCAGATTGTATTGTACGGTAGAGCACTACTATAATTGAAGAGAAGTTTTCTACTTTGGCGTGAAACGCAATTATCATTTTTCACCTTTATATGTAATCGACAGAAAGTAATAGTTTTAAAAAATCTTTTCGATTCTCCGAGCCAAAATTACTATTTTTAATCATTCATATTTTCTCCCACTACATAATAAAGTTATTCATTATATTTTTGCACTTCTGCTTGGCGAAATGATTAACCCAGTCCGTTGGTTTTCATTTCTAGCATATACCCAGTCCTTTACATATTCTGGCTGCGCCGATTCTTAAACCATTTCAATAAATGAGAAAACTTTTTTTCTTTATTGTCTCAGATTCGAAGCTTTTTTTTATAATTTCCCTATTCTATAAGCTTCCATATTATTGCAGTCTTCTCCAGTAAAAACCTTCCGTCTTCCATTTCGTAAATTTTCAAAATAAGTATATACATATAGTCAAATCTTGCAAAAAATACTAATAATAATAACTAATAATTTTATTGTCACAAAAGATAGTCTCCTGGATCTAAATCCTTTTATTCCAAAAATAAATAATTTTATAAGTTAATTTGCACTTTGCAACAATTGTATAACCATAACGAAAACTCAAGCAAACCAGAAGATTTTGATAGTACATACTTCGCGCTGAACTGTAACGTTCCGTGGTTTCTCGATAATATGAAATGATGATTCTCGGAAATAATACGAATTCTAATATCCGCATATGGTCAATTCAACCGAACTATTTTTCTTTCAAAGGCTACAAGTAATGTCGATGTTGGCGAATTCTTCGCAATACTTGCGAACAAATTAACGCTTTGTCCTTAGGGAGGTTTTAATTTAAAAATTATAAAAAGGAAACAACTTTGGTGTTAGTGCTATGACGTAAATGGGCCTTATTTGATATAAGTCAGTCTGGTACCACCGCAGAATACACCAAAACGTGTATCATAAATAATAAATTATTGACTTAATTATAACTAAAAAAGCTAGAATCAGTCTAAGACCAATTGACTGCTCGTATGTCATTTCGTAAGTTTGATTTTTGTAGTAGTTTTTCGCATATATTTCTCGAACGGTTTGTCGGACAGAAAAAATGATTATAACCAATTTTATAGGATTTCATAATTGAAATCTTTTCAGTACATTAAAACTGTATAGGACGTATCCTTTTCACAGTATACGTAAAAATTCTAAATTTTTCTATGGCAACACCAAGAAGGAGGGGCTGCCCAATTTAGTTCATTTTTCAAATTATATTTAATATTTTTATGAAGACACCATGTACAAAATTTCAGCTCTCGACTTTGACGCGTTTTCAGGTAGTGTCCAAATATGTGGTGAAAAACGAAATTTTTGTATCGCAACCCTACGAAGGAGTTAGCCGATTCGTCACATTTTCGAACTTAATTTTATTTTTTTTTTAAAAGGTCATATGCAAAATTTTAGGTCTCTAGGTACACGCGTTCTCGAGTTATCGTGAGGCCGGACGGACGCACGGACAAGCAAAAATCAAAATAACTTTTAATTTTACGCATGCGTGTCTAATCCATTTTGCTCTACCATCATTATTTCTAGGTGTCACAAACGGAATGACAAACTTAGTATACTATTTAGATTTTATTTAGGGTATAAAAAAAGAAAAAAGGATTGTTACTGTAAAGTGATCACCTACAATGATAAACTAGAGACGAAAAAGCCAAAACCATCTGGTCCTCCACCTCTTAAATGTAAGCCATAATGTTGCTACACCAGACTATTCGCTCGATAATTCTATGAATATAAGTCCTAATAAACTAAACTAAGACGAAAAATACAGGAATACAACATTTTATAAAGTTATAGACTAATTTGGGAATGTCGCTGGCAAAGTCATATATTCATGGAAGCACTATGAATGCAGTCAATTACTTAAAAGGAGTGTGTTGCTCGGTTCATTCTGTTAATTAAAAAGATAAAAAAGTTTTGCCGTGGCCTATTCTTGCGACATCGCGCTATGCGCATGTTTTTGGTATTAGTATAAACAACAATTTGCTCCAACGAAGAAAAACCCTGCAAATTTACGTCCTATAGAAAGATTTTGGGCATCATGCAAAGTTGGATATGTCAGGAAAAAAGCCTCCAAAAAACTATTCCGAGTTTTAAGGAGTTACACCTAGTTGGCAGCCGAAAAAAAAATCGTGTGTTTGTGAAAATGGGAAATTTGGAAAATGATTGCCGGTTTCGAACTGTTTTTTTTTTTTCATAGTAAAGGGTATATTTTTGACTATGTTTCAAAATTTTTTTATTGCAAAAAAATTCACAAATGTAGCAGATATAATATATTTTCCGAACCGATGTTCAAAAAAAGCCTTCCGCGGTGACCATTGTAGCTTCTACAGCGATCATCTGCAATCAAAAAACTAAATAAATTATGTTTTTGTATCGTATTATCTAGTCTTTAATCGAAGGATTTGATAACATATTAATTTTTGAAAAAAGTGGTCGGCGATCGAAAGTGAATGTCTTAATTTCGGCGAAAAAATCACTTTATTTTCCTTGATATAAAAAAAAGTATGCATCGAAAAAAAATCCTTCGATTAAGGACTACCTCTGATATTAAAAAAATAGTATGTAAAATTTCAAGTAAATCGGCTCACTCGTTTTTTAGATATCGTGGTTACCGATTTTGAAAAAGCTGTTTCCAGAAAAAAGCGTTTAAAGTCTGAAGTCGGGTATATACATAGAAGTCAACTGCTGTACTGTGACGGTTTGCGATTTCGAATACATATACCTCTCATGGTTATAACCACCACCATCCTAAATTTGGGTCCTTTATATATAGGGTATAAATGATTTGAATAGAGCAGCGATGAACAACCGCTTTTCGGAGCGCGTACCTGCTCCTTTATACCTGCGTCGCGCGGCTCCCAGACCGTAACGGTAAAAACGGCCGTAACTCGCTCAATTTTGAACAGATTGACTTGAAATTTTCAGATAATATTTTTGAAAAGTTATACTTTAAGAATCCGTCGAAAACGAAAAATCGATTTTTTCGAAAACTCTGACTAGATGTAACCCCTTAAAAGGAAAAGTTAGAACATTGCAATATAAAAGTGGAAAACTTAGGAAAGAACATCTAAAGGGGAGAAAGCTTATATGTATGTGAAAATGTTAATATAATTTTAATATTTTGATTTTATCAACTTAATTTTGTCTGCAACTCTGACGGGCCAATTTTAAATTTTTTTTAATTGGTTTCGAATTGAATGCCAACTAATTAAATCTCATAAAAATTAATCATAGCTTGATATAGCAAATAACTCAATACCTACATACTGTGAGCAGAAGAACGTACGTATTATGCAATTCAGAGAAACTTTGAGCTAAATTAAAATTTGCTACATAGCCTTTCGTTCAATTTTCTTATCTCCCAAGAATTTTTAAATTTGTTAAGCTAAAAAACAACTTCTATTAATAGTTTCACCGAACCGATACCTAATAATAAAAACACACAGTTGAAAAATCACAAAAGATACGCACCATTATCTACCTATACACTATTTATGGTTATATTACCCAAGCAAACAAAATTGTTTGAAATGTATAGATATCTTCAAAAGTTTGATATTTGCTCACATGTTTTAACACCTACTTAAAAACCATAAATTCACTCGACAAATATTCTTAACAATTTTAATTACTTAATTATTACTCCACCTCACAATTTCTAACTTAAAATCGATACTTCATTCGCAGCGAGACATAATATGCAATGGACGAAATCCAGATTTTACAATGCCTATGAGGAAGCCGCAATAATTATTCACCTACTGTACAGACAGACAGTAGTGCGCAATAGAAGGGAAAATAATAATTTAATTAATAGTACGAAAAAATTACCTGTTGTATTAAAATGATCTTAGTGTGAAAGTATTCGGTGCTCAAGTTGAAGTTGAAAATAAATTTTAGAGAGAGTATATAAACTCTAAAATAGTCGCGCTATGTGTAAATTTGTCGTTGAGTATATGTCTTTTGTTACCAGCAATTAGAGGAGTGAAGTATTTATTTATTTCAACAGAGTAATAATCAGTAAAAAGTTTTGAAATCTGTAGATATCCAGACAACATACATATCATAGGAGAACTGTAGAGAACTCCACTCCAACTGAATTCTTCAGACATATGGGTGGATTAAAGAGGTTTTTCACCATAACATAAAATTTCAAAAATCTACTAGACTAATTTTGTTGACCTTCCGCGGCCATCTTAGAGTTTGAAATTTTTTTTTTAACAGCTGTAGCACTAATATATCACGCTCTATCAATTGGCATTTGCTTTTTTGTACCTACATACATACCACATTCTACAGTCTCGTATATTTTTTCTACTATTTCGTTCTACGCAATTTTTTGTATTTGTTTTAGAAACAAGAGTATCTACATATATCAGATTACTTCATATCACCCTTCGGAAACTAATACGCCACAGCTACTCATAAATTAAACCACTACTCAGATGATGTTATGGATTTAAGTACATATTATGTAGACTCGCACTCATTGTCTGATTCATGCAGTTCGTTGAAGAAGTAGGAACAATCCAAGAAATTTTCTTTTTTTTTTGGTCTCCTCACCACAATGTCTACATTTGATGTTTTCTATTATTACAATCCTAAATAAGTCTACCCTGATGGTCGGAGCCTCGGAAGATACATGTATTAAGAGGTTAGGGTTCTCCCCCGGAAATATCAAAATAATGGAAATTGCCCTCAAAACATTAACATTTTAGATTAGTTTGGTAGTTAGAATTATTAGTGATATTAATTCAATTCTACTTCTCTTACCTTACAATATTCATCATACAATTTTCAGTTGTTCATAGTCATGACATATTTTACCGTTGCTTATTTAGACGTAAAAAGATCACTGAATTTTTGGGGAAATTCCCATACAACCAAAGTGTGTAATCACTTAAAAGTGAGCAAAAAGTGATTTTTTTTATCAGTTCTTCTTCGGAATAACTAAAGAAAGTTAAATAATTAATTTAATATATTTTTTGTGGTCTCTTTAAATTTAGCCATATTACGTGGTTAGATCCTTAATGAAATTACGATGAAAATTGGAAGATCTCATATCGTGTTACTGTTTGTTCTATATTTGGAAGACAAAAATGTATAAATTGCGAATGATGACCATAACAATAAATAGACCAAAAAACCACTACTTTCCCAGGTACATAAACTTGATCGCTTAACCTTCGCGCGGGCACATAATATGTTTTAGAGTTTTAGAGTAGCGCAAAGTGCTTTTCTACTATAACCACTGACATATATAATATGGACTGCTTAACTTTCTATTTCATGTGGGCTCAAATTGCTTATGTAAAAAAAAAGTTCTTACGCCGGTGCCAACATTGAAAAAATCATTGGCGGGAAGTTGAAAAAATGGCCCGCAGCTTGAAAAGCGATTATAATAAAACCTTTCGAATTTCTGCTGGGTATCTAATGAATATATTGCCTTTGGTAAAACAAATTTATCAGAAATAACTCTAAATAGTTAATTTAAAAACATTTATTTCGACGGACCAACATATTTATTTGTTGTTTACAGCTCTCGCTCAGTTGGTACTTGGTCCTTAGACCGAAAGAGTCTGCAATATAGAAGTGAGCCCACTTTATGCAGTGCATTTTTATAAGCGTAGTCAGTCCATATTATACATGTCAGTGACTATAACAAAACCTGACAAACGGTTCAAGGAAGAAATAAGGTTGAACCGTAACTTCGGCAGTGCAAGTGTCATGGTCTGAGCTTGATTTTTTGTGTGTAGAAAAACTGACATTGGATGGGTCTTAGAGGAAGTCGAAAACTCGAAAATTTGTGTAGTCAGGATTACATTTCTTCAAGAGTATAAAGCTGCCATCCATGTAGCGAAAAGCGTTAAAGATATATTGAACCAGAAAAATATTAGAAGTCTCGCAATTCGAAATGATTGCTCAGCTAAAATGTCTGATAAAGGATACTTAGATATTAATTACTGCAACCGAGTTGGAAAATCTGGTTGAATCAATGCCGATTTTCGTAATTATCTCACAGAAAGAATCTTGGCGAAAATATAAGGAAATTCATTTTTTTATCTCAAAACTAATTTTCAACGCATTTTCAAGAATTTATTTATATTGATTTTATAAGAATCTCCACTTAATTGAATGTTTACACATATTATATTTTTTTTAATATTGCCTACAAAGATAAAAAAATGTTTCATATTGTTAAGATAAAATTTGTGTATATTAAACTAGTGCGATTTATTGATTCGACAGAATTATATATCGAGAGTTCTCAACAGTTAAGGCAAATTCAGAATCGACGCAGTAAACATCATGATGTATGCTGCAAAGATTTTGCCGGCCAATTCACAATCGGCGCAGCAAGCATATTTGCCGTAAGCAGTGTAGGAAACTTTGTAATGCTAAATTTTTTTATAATTCACATTTATTTACAAACATAACACCTTAATACCGAGTTTTTCTACTGAGCATAATTTTAATTTAGTCGTTTATCTATAAAAAAAAAATAGATCCGGAGGAAATATGAGATAAATAAGATTTGAAATTTATTTTTTAGCTCAGTATGTTGGCAGAACTGTTGCAGCATGCATCAAAATTTGAAATTTTCCAAATTCTTGCATCATGATGCATGCTGCGTCGATTGCGAATTGATCCATATGATCCCATGATATCAAACCTTGCATCACAGCTGCTGCATGCTGCGCTGATTCTGAATTGGGCTTTACAATTGGGGAGTTTAGAGTTTCCACAACTGTAGTTAATATAAAAATGACATTTGCAATTGACACGACTTAAATATTTTACCATACGATTTCAGGCAGAAAATAAAATTAAATATAAATCTTATACATATAAAAAGATTGAAGCACAAGCTTACAAGCTAAATTGAATTGCATAATACGAAATCAAATCAAAAGTCTTGATTGAGTCTTCTTCATTAAATCAGGTTCGGTGCCAATACTTCGGCTAACAACGTTTGTAGAATTTAATCTACACGTCGCGTTTGCTTACTGGAAAAGATTAAAAAATTGAATTAAGAAAAGATTTTTAGGCACCCAGGTTAGCTAGGAGCCATCCTTTAGATATCAAGGATAGGGTGAAATATGTAGGAGTTAGAAATTTTGGAAAACTTGGAAATATGTGAAAAAGTAATTCAACATCGGATGCGATTTCATTGTAGAGAAAACAGGAGATAAAATTCGGTGATGGCGTTTAATTCATCAAATTCCCTCATTTGATGAACTTTCAACAAAATTGGCGAAGAAGTTCATTTTTACTGTATTATCCTTGAAAGAGAGGTAAACTGTATATGAGACTTAAAGAAAGTGTCAGTAAACGGGTAAAGAAATTAAACGTTAAATTTAATGAAAATAATACACAAGTAAGTTCTTAGAAAATTATAAATTTAAAAAAGGTATAACGTGCGATTCTGATCGCTCTTACCAATGAAATAAAGTCAGGAGTGAAATTGAAATTGCGAAATTTCTGAAATTTCTGATCGGACGTCTGTACAGATGTTTACCTGCGATTTGAGGTGATAATATAATTATTTAATAATCATTACGTGTTGTGAATTCGTGATACAGTTATTGTTTATATCAAAAACTGTGACTTAATTGAACATGAACACAATTAATTACGGTAATCATATAAGGAACTACGCGGAGCAACATCTTAGCACAAGGGGAGGAAATTCCTTACTTCCCTAAAAACTTTTCGGGTGGGAAGGCCCTTATGCCTGACTAATATTTGTATAGTATTTACACAAACTGTCAAATTTGCTTACCCGGGGGTTACACGAGTTAGTACAGCTTACATGCAACTTGCACTGTCATACTTCTTGCACATGTAATCCCTACCGTCATGCTGGCAGCTTAGCATTCAGCGAACTTGCATGATAAAAGATCATGACAGCTGAGGTGATAATAATTTGACATTATACATTTTTCAAGATGGTGGAAAAGATATGCTTGACAGAAATTGATAAATTTATGCTGGGAAAAAAATATTTTCTGGGATCTTTTGCATTACATCATTTACCAATACCTTCCTCTTCATTTTTTCTTGGGTTTTTCTCATTCTGCTACTTCTTTTATTCCTATAATTTTCCAATATACGGAAGACTTTACGTCTCAATGCCATTTTTTAAATGAACTTGCATGCAAACCAATAAGACATCAACCTAACTGCCTTCTGCTGTCAAGTTTAAAATCGCGTTGCATGCAAACTGTAGGTACTATCTGGTAAGAGGCCAGATAGAGCTTCTTGTTATGTTTTTGTTCTGTGGTATTGTAAAATTTGTTAAGACACAAGAGCCAAGATAGGTCAGGAGGTGTTTAGGAGAAATTTCATTACTTTTCTTAGGCGAAAAAAGTGTACTGATGAATTGAAGAGTACCTACTTACTCTAGATAGCAAAAATTTATTTATATAATATTCAAGATACATATATATATAGGGTGTCCCGTAAGTCGACGTCAAGTCGGAATCGGGTGATAGACCAAATAATAACAGCTACCAGAAAAATATAAAAAAACATTTAAGTCATGTATTTTTCAAATTATAGATATTTCTTTTGTTTTCGAGAAAATGTACACCCTGTGATAGTTTTTTGGTTTTTTAGCTCCTGTTGCTACAAATCTTTACTTTTTTCAATTTTAGTTTTCTTATATGTATAACCCCGAATTATGCTTATGTAACCTGTTGCTTTAAATTCTAAGCCAACCGTTCCAGCTTGGAAGAAAATGTCACATTTTGCCGAGCAAAGAGTACAAAATTAATATTTCACCCAATTTTAACTGACTCTAATGAGAAAAAAATGTACTACGCCAATTTGGCAAATAACTTTAAAAGTTGACGCATTTAATAAGGATTCTAAAATGGTATAACACTTGCTACATTATTTCTTAGATTACGGAAAAAAAAATTTTCATCAAGAAAGCCAGTTTCAAAAAATTTCACTTCAGCTACTAAAAATGATTCTAGTGTACCCAAAGCTTGCCGTAAGACCGTAACTTTAAGATTCTAGTTTCAGTGAGACGAAGAGTCATTACATGAAGTGTGAGTGAGACAGTAGCCCCATACCCCGCTCATATCAAGAATTATGGTTATCTAAACTAAAAATTTCGGATTTTCTTACCTTTTTTTTTAATTTAACCTCTATTATTTTTGCAAAAAGGTCGTTAACATAACTTTTTTTTATAAAAACTGTAGACTCTTTGAAGCTTGGGTACACTAGAATCATTTTTAGTTGGTGGGAGTGGGGTATAGGGCTGATTGAGCAGTCGTTGGAAAGGCCATGAAGCTCTGCATACAATGTGACCGTACGCCCTGTGGTTTTTAAGATACAGGGTGTTTTGTGAAAAACTACCTTTTTTCTTAATCACCCTGTAACTCCTAACCGTTGATATGCCCCCCCCCCCTGTCATACAATTTTTGATTCGTCTAGGTGAGTACTATATTAACTCCTGCTCTAGTGACCTCCTAGTGGGAAGCACCCTGTATTTTTCTGGAAACTATTATGATTTGGTCTGTCACCCGATTCCGGCTTGACGTCGACTTAGGGGCACCCTGTATATTGTTTGTTTTTGTTTTTTTTCGAAAATGTACCGGGAAACTAGAAATATTCATATAGTATTTAACTTTTGTCAAGCTAAACGGTGTCGCTTAATTGAAAGTTATGTTAGAATGCAAAAAGTTTATTCACATATTGTTCAAAAGTCTTGCTGTATAACGAAGCGAACCGTGCAGATGAAATAAATTTTTTTTAAGTAGGTGAAATTACATTAAATGCAAGGAAACCCATTTGTACCTATTTAAGAAAGCTTAGCTCGGGGTAAAGTTTCCCTCAAGGAAGTTGATGGTAATATAATATTTTTGTTAATCAACTGCAACGCTCCGAAAGGCCTTTCCGAACGAAGTGGTGGAGACTTAGAGGGTTTTTGTTTTTGCTGCCGGAACGTGACTCCTGGGTCATTCGGGGACATGTCAGAACCATGTCAAAAAGCTATTAACTCCGAAGAGCCAGGTTCGTGTTTTTGGGCAAAGGAAGCAATAAACGTCAAAAGTACTAATCACAAACTTTTTCCTAACCTCTTCTTCTTTCTTTGACATTTCAAAACAAGAACCGCGGTGCTCCTAGTCAAGATCAGGAGCATCTAGGGTTAACCCGGGGTTAACGTAAGTAGCAAACAAAAACAGAAAGTGACCGCTTCCAGAGTCACGAGTGCCATGACTCTGGCAAATCGAACACAAAATGGACTTGAGGGTTAACACCGAAGCAAAAACAAAAACACCCTTAGGGTCACTTATCGCATGGTTAAAATAGTTGAGAAGAAAGTAGCATAGGGCTATCTAAATATCTAAAGAATTTTGTCAGGAGGTGCGATAATACAAAGCTGCTTTATGAAAAAACGAAAAAAAAACAAGTGAAAAAGCTAGAATTGGTCTAAGACCAATTCTTATGATACCCTAGATGAATGCCCGTATGAAATTTCGCGTGGTCACCCATTTGAGCAATTTTGATTTTTTGCATTGGTTTCTAGCATATATTTCTAGAACGGCTTTTCGGACAGAAAAAATGATTATAACCAATTTTATAGGATTTCTTATTCTGAAGAATCTTTTAATACAATAAAAATGTCTAGGACTGATCGTTTTCAAAGTATATGTAAAAAACCAAAATTTTTATATGGCAACACCAAGAAGGGGTTGCCCGATTTAGTCCATTTTTGAAATTTTATTTGCTATTACTATGAAAACACAATGTACCAAATTCCAGCTTTCTATGTCGACGTGTTCTCAGGTAGTGTCCAAATATATAGTGGAAAACGAAATTTTTGTATGGCAGCCCCACGAAGGAGTTGCCCGATTTGTCTCATTTTCGAACTTAATTTTACTTTTTTTTTTAATGTCCGTGTACAAAATTTCAGCTCTCTAAGTATACGCGTTCTCCAGTTATCGTGCGCACAGACAGACGGACGGACGGACATGCCAAAATCAAAATAACTTTTAATATTATGCGTGGGTGTCCAATTGATTTTGCTCTACCATCATTATTCATCATTATTTCGAAGTGTTACAAACGGAATGACAAACTTAGTATACCCCTATAGATTTCATCTAGGGTATAACAAGGAAAATTAATAAGAATACTTGGTATCAAAATGGGTTCGTAAATGAAATAGATCCCTCTCCTTGCCTCCTCTTCTCCACCGGAATTTCTCCTCTATTTCCTTTTGTTTTAGCGCTTCAAAAGGGACATCGCAAACTAAATGCCAGCAGTGTCGTGGGCGGCCAGGGACGGCAGAGGGATAAAAACATCAAACGCCTGGATTCAGGTGAACTATGTACGTAGTCCATTCAGGACTAGAGTGTGATGCGCTTATCATCGGTTTTAGTAGTAGATCTACGCTTTTTGTCTACGCACCATATCTTCTTCGCTTATGAGGACGTGACAGACCGGTTTTTTTGTTGGTGAACCCACCCCGCACTCTCCGCATTTAGCCCCAGGTGCTAGCGTGCCGTCCGGATAAACTGGCACGGATTGAGCGGCCAGCTCAAGCTGGCCGACAGGACTTTACGTCCTCCAGTCCTCACTCTTTTCATAGTACCATAACAATCTGAGAATAGTTTGTGAGGAAAGTCTATATGAAAAATAGGTAATTTTACAACGTATAGGAGCTGAAATCGGCCATTGAGGATGCGTGGTCTTCCACGACACTACAGTCATATGCGACGATTCAATAAAAAATCATATTTTACAGTTATGCAGCATTATGATATTCAAATAAATTAAAGCCATATGCGTCGATTCGATAAAAAAATCATATTTTTCAGTTACGCAGCATAATGGTGCTCAAATAAATTTTTAATTTTCCTTGTTTTCTAAATAATACGTTTAATTTAGTCTAACGGTCCAGTGTGCGTATAACAATGAAACACTCGTTGACTGTTCCTTCAATTTTTATTCTATCAAACAGTTAAAAACCAAAGTGCTGTTTATAATGACTTCTATTTGCTTTCAATTTGTCTCACAATCGGCTTCCAAGGCCATATTCATAATTTTTAAAACGTGTAAATTATGGCTTATTCATTAACCAGGATAAACATTGGGTTATTGTCCTAAATATCTTCTTACAACTACTCTGAGATGATATTTTAAATATCTATCCAGGACGATGAATACACTTCTTTCCGAATTGATGATAATTTTACTCGATGATAGCTGATGGGTGCCTCTATAAATTTGAGACTAAGTATATAAAACTTGATCTAATTTAAATCGGTTGGCTATGTACACGAGTAGCGAAGGGTTCATGAAATATCGCTATTTCCTTTACGCACATGTAGTAGTGTCTATATATCTAATAATACTATATAGATACTGATAAAATACAATAAAAGTTTTTGGAAGAAAATATAAAAGGTCGAATGGTGTACAATGTTCTCTGATTTTTTTTAAGTCACTGTATTAAATTATCGCGAAATTTTTGGTTATTTAAATTTTTTAAATGTTTATTGCAAACACACAACTTTACCAGAAATGATAATGATTTAAAACAACTTAAAGTAAATGCATTTTTGTAAAGAACCAAACCTATCATTAACTATTGCGCAACTTAATATTAGCATAAAAAATCCAATGTCACATCACTATTACATAATAAAACAGATTAAATATTTCGCTAAAATTTAACTTGCAAAATAGATTTTCCATATGATTAAGGAAAATATCACGTAGTATTTTCCTTAATCATATGGAAGATCTATTTTGCAAGTTGCATAACTAATTACAGACTTATTCAGTTTCAGTGCACTTCGATAAGATTTGAACTCTTATTGGAAGACTTATTCAAGCCTCAGTAGTGCATTTTTTACCTGTTAAGCAGGACAACTTTTGACATCACTTAAGTACAAAAGATTTTTATTTTATTTTATTTTTTTACATTTTAAACCAAACACTTCCGCTTAACGTTATTACTGCCTGAATAGCAATTAAATTTGACAGTTAATTATTCAGAAGTCTCCTGAACCGGCTCACCAATAATACGTAGTCACTACTGAGTGCTGATAAATATTTAATTTAGTTATCTGTTATACTGACGGCTGGCTACATTTTAGATATTTTCTTTCCAACCGCACAACTTACTCTGTTTAATAAAATATCAATCGGCCGACTCATTCCTCTCTGCTCAGAGACTAAATGCGTGAAGTTTCGAAAAAAGTATAATAATTAAGCACAACTTAAGCTTAAATGGATGTTATCGTTAGCTAACAATTCTAGCAGATTTTGTTGCGAACCCAACGATTGTTTGCTATAACAGGCGGTCGCGGCTAAACTAATTTCCGCAGTCAAATAAGTAAAACGTTGAAGCATTCATTTTATCTGTTGCTGGAATTTAATAGCTCTTATAAGCGTCTTATAAAGAATAGAGCATCTTTGAAAAATAAAAAACACTTAATATTAGAATGACTCGGTGATATCGCTCTGTATAGGTCGAGTAGCGTAATCATTTACTGTGATAAGTTATCAATTGAATTTTGATAAGTATAGAATACGTTTAGTTAATAATAATAATATAATAATAATTTATTAGCACTAAACGTACTTTTCACAAAAAACAATACAATTATTTATACTACCTCTTAACAAATTACTATGACATAGCTCGAATATATTCTATACAAAGTTTTACAAATACATTTATATTTTTTTCTTCCTTTATCACTAGTGGCAAATTATTATACAATTGAAACCCCTTATATATTAATGAATTCTGTGTATCTGATCTATTGCAGCTAAGTAATCTTATATTTAGATCTGCATTCCTTAGATTATATGGCTGCGCATCCGTCACCATTGTTATTTTTTCTCTTAAATATGAACAGTGTAAAATTTACGGGACATACATATATGTGTATATCATTTTTTTTCTTTTGCCAATAAATTATGGTGAATTTCGACAATCATGCAGTTTTCGAAAAAGTTAGAAAACTGGAAAGAGTGATTTTTGTCTATTGAACATAATTCCCGTCCAGTTTCCGGATTATAAGGTCTTTGTCTCGGTTATGTCTAAACGAGCCGACGGGAATTACTGACAATCATAACTTAGCAAAAATGCGACCATAGATGTTTGCTAAGTTATGTTATGCGAGGTTTGCTCAAGAATGAATAGCATCAACTACACCAACGATTCGCATGGACAAAAAGAAATGGGAAACAAATACTTTCAGGGAGGTTAAAGAGAGAGAGAGTACAAAGAGAGATTCCGGCGTGATCAAAGAAATTGAATACCGCCGGCCTAAGGAACAAGGGCTTATCAGCAAATTGTAATTTTTGAGATAAATATATAATTAGTCTAAAAATAACAAGCAAATTCTGGAAGGATCATTGAACCCTTCTACATTTTTTGTCGAGTGGACGGAAATCATCATATGTATCTAAGGTTTAAAAAAAAAAAACAAGATCCAAACTGAAGAGTTATCTTCCTATTATCAAACACGAGAAGAATTATCAAACGTAATTCTGAAAAGAAGTCGATCGCACAATAAGAATCCAACAACCTGAAATTAGGAAGTACTTTGAGAATCATCGTGGAGCAATCTACAGAGTATCAGTCCCCCTCTCTATCTAGATGGATTATGAGATGGATTTCGACTCGACTGACAGACGGTATATTTGGAAAGCTCTACAAAGTCGCGATATTTCTCAGAAAATAATCGATTTAATAAAGGTCTTTATAGGATCCAGAGTTCTACATAGCACTAGGTTATCCGACAACCTTAATGTGAATCTCGGACTTACTTTCGCCGCTTTTCTTTCTTTTCATTATAAACGACGTCCTTGTTAGCGCTATCGACAAATCTTATAGCAGAAAATAGTGCAGCTTACCTAACATAGGCTTATTCACACTATCCATCAAATTTCCGTCAATTTTCAATGCATTCACACTAGATCATGATGCGATGTGTCTGTCAGAGATATTGCGGATGGTTCGATTCAAGTGCATTGCATTGCGAACTGGGGGAATTAGTAGAGGGGAATCTGGTAAGGTTTATTAACTCTTTTGGCAAGTTTCAGCCCACCCCCTAGATCTTAGGTCTTAGGTGTGTTTTCCAGGCAGGGTCCCAATAAAGTGGCATCACAATGAACCATGGATGGTCAAGTGTGGCTGGTCGTACATGATTTTACGATGGCCACCACTCTAACTTAACCTAAGTGTATTGCAGAATATTTTGATGGACGTTTGATTGTCGGAAGCCTAATGGATAATGGGAATAGACCTTAATCCGGCAAAATCCAAAGAAATAAGAATAAATTCTAGCAGCAAAATCCAGACCGTCATTGAAAACATAAACGTGGAGGTTTTTAAGAATTGGTAGCATAATCTGACAGTATACGAGATGTCAGTTTCCGTATAAATAGCTTTTTCTGTTAGCCCATATATGAAGCACCAGCAAAAGCTCAGCAAGAGTACACGGTTGTTCAACTCAAATGTATGGCAATCTTACATCTAAGCCCATTGAGCAGAAACTGACCAAATTTAAATGTTCCCATCATGTAAAATCAAACTATGCAGATAAAATTATGTTTACTCGCAATGTCAATCGAACGCTACAACATACATTTGCGATTTGCGTTCACAATGAACAGTATTATTTTCACTTTGAGAAGAGTATAAAAATTTACAATTGCTTTTTTCACCCGTTTCTCTTCAAATACAGCGAGAGATAACATATTTAAACATTTAAAATCCAGCATCGCGACAGATGGTATTTCTCATTTCAAAGTTAGTAAACCTTCAAAACCGGTGGCATCTTTCACTTTTACTGCCTCAGCAACTGTGCAAGGACACTTATTAGATCCTACATTTTAGCTCATGATATTAAAAAAAAACTGAAGCTTTACTATCAGAATGTAAAGTAATTAAAACAAAAACGATTGAAGTCTTCAAATCTCTTGTTGCTGCTTTTTTGATATCGTTGCTTTCACTGAAATTTCGATGCATCATGGCTTTCGTGATGTTGAATTCTTCGACCATTCCTACTAAATTTTTGGAAGAAATAGGCATAATGACTCCGAAGCTCATAGCGGAGGTATGTAAACATCATTTTAATTGCAGCCAAATTTAGCTTTCTAATTTTCTCAACACTCTTAGACATTGAACTTAGCGCTCTTAGCGTTCTCTATTTTAAAACAAAACATATACATATACAGGGTGTCCCAGAAAACAACGTCAAGCCGGAATCGGGTGATAGACCAAATCATAACAGTTACCAGAACAATATAAAAAAAAATCAAAGTCATGTATTTTTCAAATTATAGACATTTGTTTTGTTTTCGAGAAAATGTACACCCTGTGGTGGTTTTTTAGCTCTTGTTGCTACAAATCTTTACTTTTTTTCAATTTTAGTTTTCTTATGTAATCCCGAATTATGCTTATGTAACCTGTTGCTTTAAATTCTAAGCCAACTGATCTAGCTTGGAAGAAAATGTCACATTTTGGCAAGTAACTTTAAAAGTTGACGCATTTAATAAGGATTCTAAAATGGTATAACACTTGCTACATTATTTCTTAGATTAAGGAAAAAAAATTGTTTTTTCAAGAAACCCAGTTTCAAAAAATTTCACTTCACTTACTAAAAATGATTCTAGTGTACCCAAAGCTTGCCGTAAAACCGTAACTTTAAGATTCTAGTTTGAGTGAGACGGAGAGTCATTACATGAAGTGTGAGTGAGGCAGATAGTGACGCTAGCGAGACAAATCATCGAATTTTTACAAATAGCACCATCTACTCTCCACAGAGGGGCGACTTCCAAACCAAGTACATGGTAAAGGAAGAGTTCCTTACCTTACGAGGACATAGTGCTTCAAGCAGTTGAAGAAGACCCAAGTACTCTGGACGTGCAATCCAGGAAAGCACAGGAGTGCTCAAAAGCATAGCTCACCGAATTTTACAAAACATGAGCTTCAGAATTACGGAAGCGGTTTAATATGCAATAATGGAAGATTTGCCCGTCTGATAACCCGATCCTTTTTAAGAAGATGTCGAACTTGTATTGCAGCTGAAGGAAGGGGTTGAATATCTTTTGTAAATAATAAATCTTAGCATCCCAATAATTGGTGTTTAATTTTAAACTTAAGGAAAATTTGTCCTAAATTCAACAAAAAGTTTGGATCTCTAGCTTGAAAGCGTCACTATCTGTCTCACTCACACTTCATGTCCGTCTCAGTCAAACTAGAAGCTTACTTAAAATTACGATCTTACGGCAAGCTTTGGGTACACTAGAATTATTTTTAGGTGAAGAGAAATTTTTTGAAACTGGGTTTCTTGAAGAAAAAATTTTTTTTTTCGTAATCTAAGAAATAATGTAGCAAGTGTTATACCATTTTAGAATCCTTATTAAATGCGTCAACTTTTAAAGTTACTTGCCAAACTGGCGTAGTACATTTTTTTCTTTACAGTGAGTTAAAGTTGGGTGAAATATTAATTTTCTATTCTTGGTTCGACAAAATGTGACATTTTCTTCCAAGCTGGAACAGTAGGCTTAGAATTTAAAGCAGCAGGTTACATAAGCACTATTCACAGAGTGTACATTTTCTCGAAAACAAAAGAAATGTCTATAATTTGAAAAACACATGATTAGATTTTTTTATATTTTTCTGGTAACTGTTATGATTTGGTCTATCACCCGATTCCGGCTTGACGTTGATTTCTGGGACACCCTGTATACATTAAGGTGACCCAAAAATGTATGGATTTGCGAAAGTGTTAAGAATTGCGAAAGTATGTTTGTTAGCTATTAAATTTTTATGCAAAATTTCAGTGAAATCCATTAATGTTTAGAGGTCGCTCAAATCGAAAATAGTGATTTTTTGGCCGTTTTGGACTTTGAGGAACTGTTTCTACATTTTCAGTCATAACTTTTTAATTTGACAATCTTGATTTTATTTTTCAATTTAAGCGAACTAGCTATGAACTTATTGCAGTGGAAGGTCTTTTAGAAAATTAAATTTTTTAAAACGAAAATTCGTAACCAGAACTGCAATTTTTTGACTTCGCGGAAATTTTTCCGTAAGGAAAAGTGGCCCGCGGGTATTCTTTTTCTACTACGACGTAATCTACAATTGATTATCTTTCCAGCGACTATAACTTAAGGAGGTCATGTAGTGTATGAATTGTTCTCAAAATGCGCTTTTCGTAAGAAAAGCATTTTTACAAACTACAATTATGTCTAGCGTAGTTGATGGACTCACATCTCACTTGGATGTCGCAAGAAAATTTATTTTGTGCTATAGTCTCTGGTGGACCCCTCAAACCACCCAATATTCGCCTGATTCTTGTCCCTTAATTTCTTTCCTTATCTCCTTTCTGTCTCTAGTCTAGGCACTTCATAAAATGTTCAAAACTTAGATTGCTCCCTGCGTATGTTAATGAACAAATGGAACAATATATGTGCTATCCGATCATTCAATCCCGTATCTGCGATCACTATGGATTCAGAAGTATTTATGGACAAGGGGTCTCGCACTGGAATATGTTGCCTTGCTTTATAAGGGTATCTACTACTCTAGGGAGCTTCAAGCCTTCAGTACTAAAATAATTCCAGTAACTAGATTTGAATTTAGCCTTGATTACTCTGCAATAGAACCGCACATCAAACGCACTATAGGTGGCTGATCTGCAGTGTCTTGGTGAACTTGATATTCTTCTAACTATACCTACACTAAACTCATATTCATCATCGTCATTAATTTAGTTAAGTAATAAGTTACTAGTTAGTAAGTTTCCTGATGGATGGATTTATTTTGATGTCCATAATTGTAGTGTAAGTTTATATATTGCTAGACGCAGTCTGACTGATTGATTTAGTTTGCTTTACTTAACTATAGACCAGGCATGTCAAACTCATATGATATTACGGGCCAGATGATCTATTTTGTATTACGTTGAGGGCCACATGTTTTCAATGATCAAAAGTTAATAAAATACGATTTTTAAATTGATTATATTATGTATTATCTATTTATTAGACTCAATGTCAATTTTTAAACTAAAAATATTTTTCAATTTGTTGTATATTATACAATATACCTACATACATAAATAGACATTTTATATTTCATGTTGTTTTTTATACTTATATTTTATATTCATTTTAAAAAACAAAAATAGAAGTTATAATAAAAAATAAACAAAATCACAGTTTAATATTACTTATTAGCGATATTTGACATTATTTTTCACAAAGTAAGTCTTCAAAATTTGGTTGAATATATTGAGCTGATGCATTTTTTAAAATTGATGTTAAATGTTGATCGGTTAATCTTGACCTTTCTGAATTTTTGTTCTTTTTCATTAAAGAAATAGTTGCTCGCATAAATAAGTGTTACCGAGCATAGCTTGTATACGCGTAACAAACGAAAACATTTTAGGAAACCAACTACAGATAAATATGAATAAAAATCTGCAATTCCAACTTCCATACATTTTTGTTTCAGCAAAGAATCATATTGGATTTAAATTAATGCCATTTATAAGTTTTCATCAACAATTTCAATATCGATAGATAGAGGTGAAGTCAAAACACAAAATTCTAATTTACATCTTTTAAAATTACAAAATCATCGATCGAATTCCGTTTCTAACAATTTAAATTGTTTAGCATATTCTGTAAATTTTAATTTAGGTGATTTAATCAATAGATATTGACAGCTTTCAAGGTGATGTAATGTAATATCCCTTGAGAAGGCCATGTCCTTTATCCATTGTCTATCGATGTTTCTATAAGAAAATTATGATTTCGTCCAACAATGCTAAGAATCGTTTGAACACTTTATGACTCGAATCGATATCTTCCAGAAATGAAGCAAATTGACGTCCACGTGCTCGAATATAAGTTACAATTTTGGTGACTATTTTTTAAACAATTCCGACACATATTTAAAAGTATGGAGCACAGTACTTGCTGATGAATACACAATGAAAATGTTCAAAATTATTATTACCATACTGTTTGCATGTTTCTTTTAATCTTGCAACAACTCCTTTAGTAATACCGATCATGGTAAGTGCACCATCAGTTGCAAGACAAACCAAATTTGGCAATTTAAACTTATACTTCTTCAAAACTTCCACAAGTGCATCAAAAATATCAGCTCCAGTGGTTGTATTATGCATAGGAATGATTTCCAAAAGTTCTTCTCTTACTTTTAAATTAACATCGCATCCGCGAATAAAAACGGCGCTGAGCAATATTTCGAATATTAATTAATGTCATCAATTGCAATAGAGTAGGCTTGAATTGTTGATATTGTTGAATTATGCTAATTTTTCAAATTCTCTGATATTTCATCAATTCTGCTACCTACAATATTTCGATTTAAACTTACACTTTTAAAATTTTTTTTGTGCTGGACAGTTTGATTATATTTTTATTAAATAACCATTTAGTTGAGTATGAATAAAAACCAAAATCCACTTTAGTTCAAAATATCATTCGCAAACGATTGAGCAAACACTGCACTTTGTCATGTGTGTTGGATTACCGAACTAATGGATTAGCACTTGATACCACCAAAACTCAAGCCATTAGGTATTCTATGTGTGCAAACGGCCATAGGTCCATGAGAAGATCATCCCCCTTTCAACCAGTGATGTCAGGAATCTCGGCCTTCTTATAGACCTCAAGATTACTTTGCGGTTTCTGGTAAGAAAAATCTGACTATGATCTTCGTTCCTTATATGCGGTCTCACATGTCAATAATTCCAGATTGGCCTTTCACCACTCGCCCGCTTTGGATTCAATGGTATATTTGGTCACGGAACCTCTTTTTGGAATTCCCTGCCTGAATCCATCACAAAAATGCCCTAGTCAACACATTTCAAGCATCTTGCTTTGCTGCATCTCTTGGACCTTTAAAAGTTTTGTTCGCACACGTTATCATCGTATCGCCTTATTCTGTTATGCTGATCTAATCTGTTCCCCCCTCCTTATTTCATTTTCAAAGTCTACATATAACCCTTGCAAACCTAAAACTACATAATCTCAATTATGACCCCCCAATAATGTTGCCAAGGCTATCTAAATTTTTGCTATTAGTTTTAGGGTATCTTGATCACCATAGTACATGAGATTGCGGAATTGATTTGTGTTCTGTAGAACACAGCGCGGAACGCTATTTAGTTACTTTAAGCTGGCTTGTTTATTCTAAACATCTTTATAATTTATAATTCAGTTCTGTATAGGTAACTGATACCATGTTAGTTTAAGCTCTTATTAAATAGCGATGGTGTGGTAAACCCATATGCAAAGCAAATTACCCATATACATATAAATAAACCAAATTATCCATATGCATATAAACATAAAACAAAGTAAATTACCAATTTTTAATAGCATCGGAGTCACTCACAAATTTCCCCACACTACACAAAAATGCAAAGCAACACATTGTTCAAGCATTGAATACAATTGCGTCACTAACAGCAATAATTAATTATTGTTATTGTCATTTATAAACAAATATGTGTTATATGTTTGCATACAGTTCGTATTCAGTTTTTGTAGACAGTTTGTATAATATAATACAGCATTACAGAGTACCACAGATTATCTACTTATTCTTTCCTTCGGTGATTTTCCGGCATAGGAGTTAAGTTTTTTAGCTACTTCCTTTATAGCCTTGGAGTTAAGTTTTTTAACTACTTCCGCCAACCATAGGAGTAGAGCCAAGTTCCAGCCAATTAGCTACACTCAGATCAGTAGAGTCAAAGCGTTACGCTAATAATCATTTTCAGACTATTGTTGATCTTCACAATGCTACAAGGTAGCTATACCTTATTCTTATTCTATATTTTGTAGTTCGTATTTAGTGTTTAATGCTTTTAATAATATTCATAATTGTGTCATTCCATTTGTTATTGTACGTAGTGCTTATTATATTATTTCAGAAGTAGTTCTATGTACGTTATTTTCCTTTAAGCCCTCTGATATCTTACTACCTCATTACCACCTCTGGCACTAAACCAGTATCTGCCGCAATGAATCTGTTCATTGCATTTGACAAATTTTGTTTTTTATTAAAGAACCCCAGCATCTGCTACATCACTACGTTTGCTACATCGAGTTATTATAATATTACAGCATTTTTAATTTATAGTAAACAAACTGAAGAGATGATGCAATAGAGATTTAGATAAATGTCATTTTTAACGAGTGGTAGGAAAGTGCAAAATTAGAAGAAGCACTGGACCAAGACTGAGTAGGAATCGAACCCACAACTTCTAGGATGGAATAGAATGGAATAGAATAGAAAAGCATTTATTAAAGAACCTCAGCTTACGCTACGTTACAACGTTAGGTACATCGAGTATATAATAGATATTGGTAATAAGTAGAGTGAATACAAGGCTTAGAAAAATAACAAAAACGCAATGAACAAACTCATTGCAGTAGAAACTATCTAGATTGTAGTAATAATAACGAGTGATAAAGCTATAGGATTTAAATTAAGGTTGATGTAATGCAAAATATAAGATAAACAAGAATGAAATAAGCTAACATAACATAAGAAAAACAAAACTAAAATAGAACAAATCAACAAAAGTATGATGAGTAAAAGAGAGTAACAGATAAGATTAAAACCAAAATAACACACTGATCAATTGCACATAACATAAAGATTCAAATACAAATTAACAGAGAAAAGTAAAGTCTAAAAATATAAATAAAATAATATAAACATATATAATAGTGACTTCAGAGCTGAGCACATTTTTTATTTTATTTTTTTTATTTATTTAATAATAATAATAATAGGGATAGGAATAAAGGATATGCTAGCTAAAGATCTAAAAGATGTGACATCGCAAGCTCCTTGAACTGCTTAGTAGAGGATGTATTTCTGATAGAATCTGGTAACGAATTCCACAGGGAGGTTCCCTGTCCAAATAATCCATTAGAGCCAAATCGGGTGTTAGTACGGTGTGAGACCAACCTGGAGGTATTGAGGGAGCTCCATGAGAGTAATTCACTTATGTACTCCGGTAGCAGATTCCATCTGCCTTTATGAATGAAGCACAAAACCCTGAGTTCAAAGAGTTTGCTAAGGGAACCAGGCAAAAAAAGCTGCAACAATTGTGAAATATGAGAATGCCTCTTAAGACAGTAGATGTATCGTACACAGCATTTGAGCGCTCTGTTCAGCTTCGCCATCTCAGTGGCCTGTAGTGGATAGAAAGCAACATCGGCATAAAAGAAATGCGGCATGATAAGTGCTGATACCAGGGACTGCCTAATGGATTGTGGCAGGTGGTGTGATACAGCATATAAAGAACGGAGGCCATAATAAATTTTAGAGCACACGTTGCTTACCTGTGGCTGCCAAGTAAGTTGAGGGTCCATAAGGAGGCCAAGATTCTTCACATGACCGCTCGTTAAAGGAATGATCTGGTCATAAAGACGCAAATTCGGAAGTGTGTCAGTAAGCCTAGGAACATTAGCTCGGACAGAATATCTAATGGCTTGTGTCTTAGCAGGGTTTAGAGCCAGACCATTACCAAGGCACCAACCGGATAAATTATCAAGAGTAGAGTTGAGTTCATCTATTAGTGACGGTAGATCACTCGTACTAGCAGCCTTATAAATCTGAAGATCATCAGCGTATAAATGGAATTTAACATCTTCCAGCACCGAGGTGATATCATTAATGTAGATGGAAAACAGAAGTGGAGCAAGGACAGCACCCTGCGAAACTCCTGATGGGGAAGGCCGAGAGGTAGAGCGACCACCATCACTAACAACAGCAAAACTTCTATCCGCTAGATAGTTGGATATAAGGGAACACGCAGTGGAGCTGAAGCAAAATGATGTGCCAAGCCTGGCAACTAGCAGATCATGTGGAACAGAGTCAAAAGCCCTACTGAGATCTAACAGAATATGGATCACACTGTTGCCCTCATCACACAATCTGCGAATATCCGTTGTGATTTTAACAAGTGCAGTGGTGGTAGAATGTTTATGACGGAAACCAGATTGGTATTGGGATAAGAGGCCATTCTCATCAATAAATTCAGATATCTGATCCGCAATGAGTACTTCAAAAACCTTAGAAATGGATGGAAGAATTGTAATGGGACGCCACTCACTGGGACTAATCGGCGATGAGGTTTTGGGTATGGGAGTGACAATGCCAATCTTCCAACACTTAGGAAAGAGAGAGCAAGTGACAAGTCTATTGAAAAGATGAGTGACCAGAGGTAAAATAAATGGGAGAATGATTTTAAGAAATTTAATAGGGATTTCGTCGTATCCTGCAGCATTGGACTTAATGCGATTGAAGACATCTAAAACTTCAGCCTCGCTGAAATTACGAAAAGAGAGCTCATTAGTTTGTGAATCAGGGTTATCCCTGGGAGCAACACCCATTGCATTGTGTACAATGGGGCCACGAGTCCCACCTTCATATGACAAGAGGGTCGAAGAGGGAGCGTGGGATTGGGTTGAACAGAAATGATTAGCAAACCTCTCCGGGTCTATGCTAGACTCCATTCTAGCTTTGGATCCCAGCCCCATTCTATTAATTTTGCGCCAATCTAAGCCACCCTCAAAGTTTTTCATGGTATCATCTCTAATGAGGACCCTAACTCGATGTTCCACCGCTCTACGAGCCTGTCGAAAGGCCTTCAAATTAGCTGGATTTTTGAACCTCTTCCAATGCGTGTATGCAATGTCACGAACCTGACAAAACAAGGCCACATCGTGCCTGCGAAGTATTATATCGTCAGTACATCTGACTTTAGCAGATTTGAGGGGGACATTGCTGCGAAACACTTCGATGATTGAGTGTAAAAAACGATGAGCTGCTTCCTCGGGGTCAGCAGCACTATGAATATATGACCAATCTTTATTATTGATATCTGCCTGTAGAGCATCCAGCTGTATTGCAGCAAAATTACGATATGTGCGCTCCAATCTGGATGGTGAAGACGACAGATCAAAAGTCGCAAACATAATTTCATGGTCAGACACACCGGGACATTGACCAGAAAGCAACGGTATCATGGAAGTTGTTGTAATAATAAGATCCAGAGTGGTGGCAGAAGATGCACCATGACTAGTGGGCGTGCTACTAAGCAAACTAACTCCAGTTTCATCCAGGAGGTTCATAAGACAATTGCCCAAATGAGAGTCAGTACCAACATCAATATTGAAATCACCCGCAATCACGACTCTCGGAAATTGCCCAACAACTACGCTAAGAGCATTACCAAGGACTGAGAGATCATTTTCCGTGAAATTGGCTACCCGTCGATATACCACCATAAGGGCACTTGGATCGTTAGAACTGCCAACATCCCAAAATTTGACAGCTAGAATGTCCCAGCTATCAGTAATCTCCTGGAAGAGCACCGTCGACCGAAAAGTGCTGCTCAAATATATTGCAACACCACCACCCCTGTTCTCATCACGATCAAGTCTGTGCAACCTATATCCAGGAATCTCCAACATTTTTGCTGAATGAAAAGATTTTGTCCAGGTCTCACATAGGAGGAGAGCACCAGCTCTAGCACACAGAGCAGTATGTCTGATTTCCGCAAGATTCTTTAATGTTGAACGAGCGTTAAGGGAGATGATATTAAATTTACCGGGAGGGAGTAGATTAGGAAGAGCCTCCCGCGATGGTAGTAGATGATGCATCATATGAGCACGAATAAGAAGATAATGTAAGAAGCTGCTGCCCTAGGGTAAGCGTGAAACGCTCGTACTGAAAATCAGAAGAACAGTCCGTAGATTTCCTATAGATATAAGTTTTCCGGTGTCTGGTTGCAACACGCAAGATAGAGTTGGCTCGTTTTAATCTCAGTGCAAGGTGGAGAAGCTCAAGCTCATCCGTATCTAAATCCTCATTAATGAAGACCCTTGCTTCAGAGCTACCAGGAATAATGGAATTGAGTGTTATAGGCTGCTCCCGAAGTTGCTTTATGTATGCTTGAAAAAATATAGTGCAATCTTCTTCACTGAAGAACCGGATAAATCCTTTAGGTTTCCTGAGATGAGGCTTTAAAGAGGATGAAGATCGCGTGAAGGGCGTGGTAGTCACCACGCCTACCAACTGAGCTATCGAAGGCTTTTCTTAGTTTTCTAAGCAATTATGTAATCAATCAATAATAGAATAGAATAGAAAACACATTTATTTTTCAACCCCGACCACAGAGCTACGTCCTAGGACGGTGGATATATCTATGTTACAAGATTTGCATTGGTGAATTCTTAATTATATAGAAAAAACCAAAAAAAAAGGCGTTTAAGTAATTGCAAACAATGAAATTTTTAGCTATATCAAGAGACATTCTTATATACCTACTCTAAGAAGAAACATGAATATAAAAGATCTAAGTTAACCTTGCATAAGTGACATAAAATTCATGGGCAATCAGTTCTGCACGTTAATGCAAGTATCAAAGATAACATATAAAATATCAAAGATACATAATAAACTACCTATACGTCAATTTAGTAACACTAATTAATAAAACTAGCTCTACTTGTTAGCATTTATCTCTTAAACTTTGTACACCAGTTCTAACCAATCTAATATTTAAAAAGATAAGAAAATTATGTTTGCCCACCGTTGTTGTTTGACTTGGCCGTGGCCGGGGCGTTTATTAAATTTATCTATGACTGTGACAACTATAAATGTTCTATTCCTGATTACTACCTGGAATGTAGGTAGGTATATCAAACAAAAATAATAACATATTAAAACGACCCAAAAATGAAATGAACTGAGATTCTCAATTATTCACAGTATTATCAGCAGAGTAGAAGAAATTTATCAAATACGTCTATCGCAGTAATAATTAACGATAAGGATATCACAAAATGCTGCAAGAACACGTAAAAATTGGTATTTATGCTCATTATAATCATAATCAAAATCCTTGACTTTTAAAGGTCAGTTCAAGGTTATCGTTTACTATATCAAATAACAACAATTTGTTGATAGTACATTAAAATAAAAGCGCTTTCATACCTTGCTTTCTTGCGGTATTTGTAGCATATTGATAAACTTTCCTCTTATAATTATTACAAGTAAAATCAAAGAAAATACTAATAGCAGCAACCCCAAAAGAGAAAAGCCGGGTGAGTGACTGAATTGAATTGCAACTGATTATAAAAATGACAAAAATATGTAAATCAGCTGGCTGACAATGACAGATGGCATAACAACCTTTGCTAGGAGTCACACGCTGCAGTATGCTTCACTTTTCGTAGTTTAGTCACATTTGGGGGAGGAAAAACTCCGTGATGCACTTTTCTAGCTGCAACTATAAGTGGGAAACACAATGTGCCGCTGTAGGGAGTATGGGCAACATAATAATACGTGATACAGTTATTGTTTGTATCAAAAACTGTAACTTAATTGAACACGCACACAATTAATTTCGGTAATCATATAAGGAACGCGGAGCAACATTATTGTGCCGGCACAAATGTGACAACCAACACGAAGCATAACAAAGCATACGCATTTTTCTACCACTTGCCCAGACTCGTCATGAGATTAATTTTGCTATGCTTGCTTTGTACAGAGCACTGACATATATAATATGGACTGCTTAACTTTCTATGTCATGTGGGCTCGATTGCTTATGTCAAAAAAAGTTCTTACGCCGCTGCCAACATTCAAAAAATCATTGGCGGGAAGTTGAAAAAATGAGCGCGCAGCTCGAAAAGCGATTATAATAAAACGTTTCGAACTTCTGCTGCACATCTTATAAATATATTGCCTTTGGTAAAACAAAATTTCTCAGTAATAACTCTAAATAATTAATTTAAAAACATTTATACACATTTATAATACATTTTTATTAACGTAGTCAGTCCATATTAAACATGTCAGTGGTACAGAGTTACACATTACACTGACAGTAGTCGCTTAGCCATAGCCCACACAGGGGAGGATACTAGGAAAAAGTCCGTGCAACCAAGTTTCGATCGGAAGTACGGGCAGTATTGGGTGCCAATACTACCGCAAGCCAGCCATATTGAAATTGCGAAATTTCTGAAATTTCTCATCGGATGTAGCCACTGACTTATAACAATGGACTGAGCGGTTTGCTATTTCATGTGGCACAAAAAATATTGTGTTTCTGTATATCACCGTTAGAGCACCCTTTAAAACGATTACTTAAAAAACATGTGAAACTCAGCCAATCACATGAAATTTTACACCCGTAAATCGAATTTAATTAAAAAAATATTTTTTCTTATGCCCAAATGATATTTTAATCGCTTATAAGCAATTAAACTCATTCCGACTTTAATTTTCAAAAGTTATTCTTAACTGAATCCTGCTTAAGGGCAAGAGAGACGGAGCATGGTAAACCTACATCCACTGCCTTGTAACAATGGACTGAGCGTATTGTCATTTTCCTATAGGAAAGCATGGCACAAGTTTTATAGTACTCTCTTTCGCCCTATGGCAGAGTTGGAGCTACCAACACACAATATTGCATTCTGGAACGTTTGCTTATGCCATTTGATGTTTTTATGTTGGGTACAGTTGCAATCACCTCAGAAGGAATAAGGTAAAGATAGTGTTTACCCAAGGTATATAAAAACAAGGTATACCCATTACGAACCCCGTTCCGCCATATTGTCTGATTTTTTCTTTTCCTTTTTTATTAGTGGACGAAACACGTCACAGCACATCAGCTGCTTTGTGTCAAAATTCGCTTTATCTGTTTACCGCGGTTTTATTGAAATTTTGCAGAGATATTTTGAGTGATTTGTAAATTAAAGAACAAGTAAATGTCTCTGGAAATTATGAAGTAATCTGTGCCTAATTGTAAGAGCTATTTCAAAAACGACTCCGCAAAGCAAGATGTAAGATTTCATGCATTTCCCAAAGACGCATAAATGCCACAGGACTGTTGCTCTTGATAGTGGACCCGGTACAGACCCAATTATTAAATGGACAACCAATCAAGGGATTTGATCCTGAAAGCCAGCAGGAAGAACCTATGAATACTGATGAGTACGTAATGGACGAGGATAAAGTTCTGGACAATGGGGATAATGATGTGGATGATGACAATGACGACCCTGGTAGTGACGAAAGCTACAAAATTGTGCTGAACAAAAGAAGACCAAAAAACCAGCTGAACTATAACGCAGAGAAAAAGGGCAAGCAGCCTCAACAAGGCCGCAAAGAGGATCAAGAGGCATCTGGGAATTATTACAGACTGATCCAGCCAGCGGAGAAACCGAAGACCAGGGCAGCCAGCAGTAAGGCAGATGCAGCACCAACGGAGAAAAAGGCCACAAAGCCACCACCAATCATCTGCTACAATTTAAACGTAGCAAAATTTTTCGAAAAACTTGAGAAGCTGGAGAAGCGCCCCAAGTTCTTTTTGAAAAATAATAACAGGATGAAGTCTACATTGAAACCAGCCACTGAAGAGGACCATAAAATTATTTTTGATTTAGTGAAGGAAATCAAGGTTGATTGCTTCACCTTCACGCCCAAGGACAACAGGAAGCCAACCTTAGTGCTTAAGGGGATCCAGTGTAGCTTCGACCCAAAAGAAGTAGCAGCAGCCTTGGAGAAGGAGTTGCCAGGAATAAAGGTGGCTAAGGCGTCGCACTTGGTGACTCCCGCTATAAGGAAAAGCGGACGCCTAGTGGACTCCTTTGTGATAAGCTTCGAGGCTGAAACTGATGTCAACCGGGTTATCAAGGTTGACAGAATTCTGCATCAGGCCGTCCACTGGGAACGATTTCAGAGCAGTGGAATTTCGCAGTGCAAGAACTGTCAGAAATACGGCCATGTAGCCAGTAATTGCGGAACTGCGTATAGATGTGTAAAGTGCAATGTCAGTCATGGACCTGGAGCCTGCACCAGAGACACAACGATAGGTAAACCCTATTGCACTAACTGCAAGCAGGAGGGACACCCGGCAAACTTCAGAGGCTGCTCAAAGTATAAGGAGATAATTGAGAGGAAGAAAGCTGCTGTCCAGTCAAAGAAGCTGAGGGAGGAATTTGTCAGGGAATCTGCACGGAACTATGTGAAGCCCGGTAAGTCTTTTGCACAAATCCTTTCTTCTAATATTTCAGGTACGCACGTTGGAAAGAAGACCCAGGAAGCAGTCCCCAAGCCCCAGACTGCAAGCAAGCCAAAACCCTCTTCATCCATTGCCTTGGGAGCAGACACGTTCTGTAATCAGGAGGCAAAATCACTCTTTGGTTGTGATTTATTCGGTCTTATGGCCAAAATCAACGCTTTCCTTCCTAGCTATAGGAAGCTGACTTCCATTCCGGAAAGACAAAGTGCTTATCTGCAATTCGCGTTTTCACTATGCGGAAGCAGAAATTAAGCGAACTGAAGGCGATTGCCCTCAATGTCAACTCCCTCGTGTCTCACGGGAAACGAGTCTCCCTAAACCTTTTCCTGGAGGAACACCGTCCCCATTTCATGTTTCTTTCTGAGACAAATCTAAAAGCAAGACACAGAGTGTCTTTGGAAAAATATTCTCTGCTCAAAAATGACGCAGGTGAGGGAAAGCGGGGCACCGCTATTCTCATTAAGAAAAATCTCCACTTCGAACCCACCCAGATTAACCTCTCCAACTTCGAGAGTACGTCTCTAAAGATAATCCTAGATTCTGGTGAAACTCTTCTTCTTGTTTCACTCTACATACCGTGCAAGACTCCAGCCTCCCGAGTACGTAGTGATCTGATCGCGCTGAACGCCTTTTCCCAACAATTCACATATACGATTGTTGGAGGCGATTTCAATGCTAAGCACAGCTTATGGAACGATCCCTCGACCAACTTAGCAGGAACTACCATAGCTAAATGGTTGGAAGATAATCTCCACAACCACAATTTTATTACTGTCTCCCAGGACACACCAACCTTCCCCAGAAGCGGCTCTTTTCTAGACTTTTTCCTAGTTTCGGACAGTCTCATAAACATTCTCCCCCAAATTAGAAATTTTACCTGCCAGGCCCATATTTCTGATTCTGATCATTTGGCAGTAGAATTAAAAATAGCTCTACAGAGAGAATTCTCTGCGAGCACACTAATTGCTCCAGCAATTTCGTCCCTGACCAATGTCGACTGGCCGCAGTTTCAGAATAGACTGAATAGCCTGCTCCCCAATTTCTTGCCAGATCAGCATAGAAATCTGTGTAATACAGAAATAGACTTCTATGTTGAATTGCTGACAACTGCTCTTCAGGACAATATAGCGTTTTTCTCTACTACGCACCAACCTAATAACTACAGGTACAAAAACCTTCCGCCCAGAATTCAAGAGCTGTACAAATACAGGCAAAAGCTGAAGAAAATTCTGAACAGAATTTACCGGCGAAATCTCAATTCACAGAACCCGGAATATTCATCCGTACTTTCTCAAATTAGGTGTCTGTCGACAATCATTGACGAGCAAACTCGTAACTTCGTCGATGATCAATTTCGCGAGAGGTTGAAAGCTATTAAGCCGGGTCCGCGAGCTTTTAGCGAAATTAACAAAGTTTGTAGTAGGAAAGCCCGAGTCCCTGAAAAACTACTCGATGGCAACAACTGTTTAAATTCTCCGGAAGAGAAAAGCAGTGCCTTCGCCAACTACTTTGAGTCAACCTTCAAAAGCTCGCCTCCAACTCATCTCCCAAACTTTCATAGGCAAGTCCTAAGTGAAGTGGAAAATTTTGAGTCACAAAATACCTCACCAATGTCAGAATTCAGCCTTGAAAATCCAGCCGGAAATCCAAATGACCGGCAAATATTCACTAGCCCGCTGCATCTAGCTGCCCTTATTCGGTCACTCAACAATAAAAAGTCGAGTGGCCCAGATGGTATCCCGAACTTCATAATCCGAAAGTTACCAACGTTGGCAATCGAAATGCTAACAATAATCTTCAACAATTGTATAAACAATTGTTACTTCCCCAAAAGTTGGAAAGTGTCAAAAATAATGCCAATTCCGAAGAAGGCATCTTCTAAAAGCATCTCGGAATTCAGACCGATTTCACTAATCTCCAATTTGGGAAAGCTTCTGGAGAGATTAGTGAAGCAGCACATTGAAGACACTTGCGTGGAGAAGGAGATGGAGCAGCATCAGCAATTTGGATTCAAGGCTATGCACTCCACTCTGCATCCACTATTAAAATTTCACACTGATGTGACAAAAGCTCTTAATAAAAAGACGCATACTGTGGCCTGTTTTCTTGATGTTGAGAAGGCCTTCGACTCCATCTGGAGAGAAGGTCTTATCTCCAAACTGATTGGATTTCAGTTCCCACCCTACCTCATTCAGATGATTAATAGCTTCATTTCTCAGAGACAATTCTTTGTGGAAATAAAGAATTCCATATCTGCGCATAAGGACATAAAAGCGGGTGTCCCGCAAGGCTCAGTACTAGGGCCATTCCTCTTCAATCTATTCACGTTTGACCAACCGCAGAATAATGGAGGAGTCACGACCCTTCTCTACGCGGATGACTCATTAACGTATGCGCACTCCAAATCCCCAAAATTGGCGACAAGGAAAGTGCGTGATCATATTGCCAAGCTTTACGAGTACTATCGTAAATGGGGCATAAAGATCAACGTCCCTAAATCGAGTTTACTCTGCATCAGAACTGCACGTTCACGCAGAGGCGTATGTCAAAACGCAAGAAACATTGAAATCACTATCAATAATGAAGTGATAAAACCCACTAAGAGCGCCAAATATCTAGGCATTAATTTCAATGAACGTTTTAAGTTCAACCCTCACGCAAAAGCAGTTGCTAGGAAAGCAAACTTTGCGCTCAGCATGATCAGTCCTATAATGAGATATAGGAACGGACTCATTCTGAGCACGAAACTGCTGATGTACAAGCAGCTCATTAGGCCCATCTTAACGTACTCGTTTCCCATATGGCACACCATTTCACCAACTTATATGGAAATCCTTGCGAAATTCGAGAGGAAAACGCTCCGAATCTGCACTGGACTCTACCGAAGGCCCTGTGGAAAGCATTATCGCAATCAGGTCCTGTATGAGAAAGCTGGTATTTCTCCAATACAGGACTATTTGGTTGAGATAATGAAGAAGCAGGTAGCCAAAATCCCCAATCACCCGAATCCAATTGTCCATGAACTAACCAACTTCCCCCACTTACCCACTAACAAATATTTATCGCCTTTTTGCATTTCGACTTGTATTGAAAAATATTACTGCGAAGAAATTTTTACCTTTTTCAGGGAGAAAGGAGATAGTCACCGTGGCTAGTAGAGGAAGTCAGGAGGAGGATTGCAGCCTGCAGGACGGGACTTATGCAATCTTCCACGGACAATACCCGCAACAGGGAGCTATCAAACACCACCAGGATGGGAAGGCAGATCCAACCTGAAGATTTTTATATTTTTATATAGGTTATGTAGCTAGTACTTAAGTTAGCTAAGTATTAGATTTTCGGATTACATTTAATTAATTATAACTAGGTAGCGCTAGCCGTAGTTTAGAAGTAAGTCATATGTTAGTTAGTAATTCAAGTATTTAGAAAATAAGAAAATTTAGCTAGATTAATTGAACTCAGGGCCAAAGAAAAGCCCGTAGGAATTATAATCAGGGATTAGTTTAGATAAGAAAAATATTGTTAGGTTAAGTGTACAAATTTTTAGCGTAAATAAAAAACTTGAACTTGAACTTGATAGTGGAATTTGTATGGCGAAGCTATCTGAGCTTCTGCAATGTTACTTAGAACATTTATTGCCAACTGCAGAACTACAAAATTTATTGAATTTTGAATCTTGTCGGCAAAGTCTAAAGTTAAATGGGACATAAACCATGTGAGCGTTCAACACATTCCTTAAATCGACATATTGAGTAAGGTTTGTACCAAAATAAAATCGTCTTGCATAAAAAGACACTAAAATTTCCAAATCTTATATCCTTTAGAGTATAGGTACAAACGTTTGCAATGAGGCTAGAAGAAATCTCGAAGATTATGAGTCAATTTGGAAAAGTTGGCACACGTTTCAACTCATCTATTGGTGGAAAGGTAATTTAACTGTTTGCTAATTTACTAAGTGCATTTTATATTTACTTTACATACTAAATTCAGGTTTTCAAATCCGATAAAATGTTCCGAAGGAGGGCGTGCTTTAATGCACTGAGATTTCACACATTTCATGTCTATATTAGAGTTGATATTGTGGGCTGAAATTGTCCAAGCATAGATCATACGTGGATTCATACATCAAGGCATACTAATACTACTTTCGACCAAATCTATTTGAGAAATGGATATACAATCACAAGGATACTAAAATGTACTCTTCCAAGCAACTTTCTTATTTAATTGCGTTTGTTTGCGCAAGTGATAAAAAAACACGACCGAAACTTTAAAATTTTTATAGAGAATCTCAAGATGGTAGCTAAAACAAAACATTTTACGCCTTTTAATTATTTATATTTGTTTGCAGTAGCACAACTGTATTTTACTTATTTGGTCATTCCTTTATATGTAAAGCATGTCAATAGCACATGAACAATATTATATTAGTACAAAACGTGTATGTATGTATCTTTGAAAACGAATATAATTTATGTCAATATTATGCTGTTTTTATTATTCCTCGAAGTCAATCGATTCATAGGCAGTTGATCTAAAACTAGTGGGGACTGGAACTCAAAAGGGCGATCCCATCCCATCATCAACATTAAAAAGCCAATAATTATTACAGAATTTATTTCAGGTGAACTTGTAACTAAATCCAATTCAGCATTCAGATGCATTCTAAGCCCGTGAAAAATATTTCTTTATATCAAATATAGGAATCCGGTGGCACGATTAGGTTAAATATGGGAGGTGTTTGATTCTCCTGGTGGTCAGCTCATGTAGTGATACCGAGTAATGGTAAGAAAGAAAAAAAAAGTTGGTGTTGTAAGGATTTAGGGAGTGCAAATAAAATAAAATAATTAATTTAAAAGTGGATAGATATACACAACACAATTTCATGTAAAAATTTTAATTAAATATTTACATACATAATTCAAAGGAAATTTTCAATAATGAATTAATTGTTATAACAATAGCAACTTTCACTTAATATGTAAACATAATGTAAACATTTTATTTATTTATTTTTTGTTTTTATCTCGAGAGAGACTGCGTAGTACTAGCATTATTTCCAGGTAGGGTGCTTTGTTTTTGTTTTTTTTGAAGATAACTCCTAAGAACGAGTGTAAATTATAACTCAACTATTTTTCTTGATTAAGTACATTTATAAATCCTTCTAATTTCTCCTGAACATGTCTGACTTTTATTTGCTCGAATGTTCATTTCCACTTGTCTGTCTAAAATTAAAAAAAAAACTTTTACTTTCAGAAAAACAAAACACGCCACAACATTTTTATATGTATACCTTCTCAATTCAGATAAATCACTTTCTTTAGTTAAATCGTATTCTCTTTCTAAGTCTCGAAATTCGGTAGCATGATACGGAGCCTCTGGGGAAAATTCTTGCTTGGGTAAGAGATTCTATAGACGTCCTTCCACTGCTCTGATCACCAACTACAACTACTCGAGGTAAGGATATCCCGACAGTTCATCTAAACCTTCAGAGTACTTCTTCTCCTTGTTGTTTTAATCGTGGATCTATAAAAAGGGAAAACGTATTTAGTTATGTACTTCCTTAACAGCACCTTGAGCAGCTAAATAAAAAGCTAGCTCATTGGAAACGACAAATTGCTTGGCAATATTTATTGCCATCGTTTCCGTTTGACTTTGACTTTAATTTTGTACAAGCAATAGGCAAAACTTACATATTATCACAGCAGTTTTAACTTTGGTTATAGCTGTCTTCAGGAGGGATTTCATTGCTTGATCCAGTTTAAGTGATAATGACAATGCTCAAATGGGAACGCGTAATCTGGAATAATAAGATTAAATTTATTTTGATTAATATAAGATTCCAAATAATTGCAAACTAAGCCTCCAGCAAATGCATGTAAAAGTTTTAAAATTGGGAAGAAATACAAAGCGCAATAGACAGCAGTCTTCCCATTTTTCGAGAATTTCTTATTCAAGGAGGGTCATATTACCATCATTGCAATTAAGCACATAAAGTAAAATACATATTTTTTAAAGCTTTACTTACAGAGGATATACAGCCTCCTGTGTACAATACAGTTTCACTTCAGAGTTTGGTGTGAGATCATTAAAAAATAACCATTTCTTACAAGCGCTCAACTCAAAGGTGTTTATATTATGTTAGGTATAAATAAATTCCTTAAGAAGACTATAATTGAATGCGAAATTAGTTGTAGAAAATTAAGAAAACTTTACTTAAATACAACAATATGAAATGTTTCGTGCTTTATTTACTTGTCGTCTTTGACATAAGAGAACTGTCAGAGATTTTCTTTTACTTTTCCTTTTTTATTAGTGGACGAAACACGTCACGGCCAAGTGTCAAAATCTTAATGAGGATACCTTGTCTTTATATACCTTGTGGATGTAGCAAATGCGCTACAACGTCTTTGTTCCGTAGAATGAAGCTCATATTTCGATGAACAAAAAGAAGAAGATTTAACGTTCATCAGTTCATCAGTCAGCTGCTTGTGGTTGCTTGCTGCCAAACTGTCAAACGACTTTTATTTGCGCAGGAAGATTTGGGGACTTGGGTGGATTTGGTAGTCTTTTTTTGTAAATAATTATGTTCTTTTGAATTTGGCTCTATTCTGTGCTAAAAATGGGGCTTTGTAGCTCTTGTTTTAAAGGGAGTGAAGAGGAAACAAGTTTTCAGCCGTCTATCGTAAAAAATAGCTTATCATTCAGTGATTTTTCTGTAAATTTAAGATCAAAATTTTCTTAGGAAGTACGAAGAAGACTCCAACAGGAGGCTGCAGAAAAGCGACAGGTGGAAAATGAACGCAGAGGTATAAAAGATCCTGGAAAGCTTCGGTTACAACAGTTGAAAGCGGCTGAGATGGAAAAACGAGAGATTGAAGCATCCAAGCAAGGGGGTGGTTCGACTTTAAGGGTGAGTAGCACATTACTTGTTTGTCTTCTTTTGTACGGAATTACTGATATCTAATTCCATTATTCTTACAGTGGCAGACTGATTAACTTATATTTTATTCCTATTTAATAAGTTGTACTAATTTCTTTCAAAGTTCATTGTTTTGCACGTATATTACCATAGTAAATAATTCAATATTTTACCAAAGAACTGTTGAAACTTTTTTTTTATATTTATATGGTCCAAATTGTTGTACTTTTAATAAATATACACTTATTGTAAAATTGATTTTGCCTAAAACTACACGCCATAAACCCTAGAAAATACCTTTAGGTAAGATAGACTATATGTAAGCACTTATCTAGAATATAAGTGATATTTAGAAGAAATATGTGTCAACAATTTCTATAATATGGATTAATAGTTGGTTCTGCCTCGAAGGGATGAATTGAATTGAATTGAATGTGGGATTCATAGAATTGGCCATTGGCCATGGCATCTCCTCCTGAGATATGGCGACATCATAAATAAGGTGAGTCTGTAGAAAAAATAATTTGTGGATATTTGCTCTGAAAGTATATTTTAGAGTAAAGGAGTTTATAAAAAAAGTGTTTCTTTGCTAGGAAATTTAACACAGACTGGTTAACATCACATTTTGGGCAAGAAATTATTTACAGACAATTGCTCATGCTATTTATTAATGCACGAAATTAGAACTTGGATTAGTATTTGCTCTTAGCATCATCTCTCGATAATTTTTACGATACTTACAGTTTACCATGAAGGAGAAGGGTTTAAAAAAACCAAGTTACTGTTCTTCGTAATCAAGAACAAACTACGTTTCTCTGGTAATATTTTCTTCCCTGATTAAAATTCCAACCCAACGACTCTTACTTGCGATTGGTGGTATGCTCTAATTCTGGTATCTGCCAGATGTAGGATAATACTGCGTGAAAGCTCGGTAGTAAGTAAGTAATCTGAAGTAATTTACTCACTCACCATTCAAAGAAGGAAAAATCAATATCCGGTTTTATGTGTTCATAAGTTGGCTTGTGTTCGTCCGGGTTTAAAATCCGTTAATTGATCTTTTGATAACTAGCGAAGTTAGTTTGATTGTATGAAGTTCACGATTTTCGGTAATATAGGTATTTCTAATTAAAATTCCCACTGGGAAAAGTCGGTATTGAGCCGCAAGTTATTTCCGTCATTGAGAATTTCTGAGCATCTGATAAGACACTCCGATCTTTGATTAGATGTGGGGTTTGGATGCTGTTCTTGATGAGGTAGTACGTTCAGTACATATATTCCTGAGGCTAATGACCTGATAACGGATGATCGTATCGATTGACTAACCATACTATCACAGAAGTTCGATATGCTTCGTAGTATACTGCGATTTCTCCCATTGAAGATATTTTCGTTTGTTATTCTTTTGGACAAGATCATCCTGTCGAAAATAGTCACCAATGCTCTTCAAAAAATGCAAATACATATATATATATGACACGAAATTTACGATTAGATTTGAACATAATTTAAAGTTAGTTAATCATTCATTCAGCAATATTTAATATGCCGACTTTTAAAAGTCGACTGAATACTGATAATATAAATTTAATAACTTCATTTCCGAATTGTAAATTTTTTTGTAATAAAAAAATAAAAACAAATATATGGAATAAATTAAAAACTCTTTTCAATGTTGATGTAGAAAAGATTTGGAAAATCGCAGAGAAATAATTGCTATAACATTACCGTGACGATCAGGACATGGCTTCCTATTTTCTCGTGTATCGCATATTATAATTCAACAAATTCAGTAAAATTTGTAAATCTTGCCAACTTAAAGTACTAGCGCTATCTTGAAGTACCTGTAGAATACTACAGAATTTGATTGCGTGAACAAAGACTATATACCTATTTACCAGCTAATCAACTACATTTATGAATCTCTTTACTTAAATGCAAGAAATATAGAAGGAAAATTAAATTAATGTTGTTTGCAGCATAAGTCATGTATTTTGTGGACAGTGCTTCAAAGAAAAAATCATGCAACAGTTTTTTTTTGTTTAATACAGGAGACAAGCAAACACCAGAAAAACATTTTAATATATAATGACGTAAATTATTTCTACTTTCACGTGAGACCTATACCTACGTAAGATCATATAATCATATAATAATAGCCATTTCACAGTCAAATCTACATTTTTTTTTTATTATTTTTTATACTATATTCCTCCAACCACCACTCTCTCCATCACTCTAATTCTAGCATGACTCATCAAATATACTTATTATTATGTTTGAACCTCTTCTCAGACAGCATCTAGCTGGTATTAGAGAAGGGTACTTATTATTAATATAATGACTTTATTTTAGAGCTCTATTATTTTATAGAAGTCTTGTTCCTGTTTTTGTGTTTTTTTGTGTGCGTTTTTCAATTTCCGATTATTCATCTCATTCATTATTCAAAAGCAGATTTCAGATGTATGTTAGGTTCATTCAATCAACCTCGCAGTCAATGGGCAAATCCCTAACTAGGCCTTTTAGCTTAGAACTGAATATAGTAAAGCTTGAGCTTGCCTTGATAACTTCAGGAAGCTCGTTATAGATTTTGGTCGCCGTATATATAAGTCCTTTTCTGATTCTGTTTGTTTTAGGTTGCTGTACTCGTAGTTTTTTTCTATTCCTCGTTCGATGGCTATGTATACTTATGTGTGTGTCTATTCGTATATTTGTTTTGATGAGTCCACGTGCAACTTTATGAATAAATTTAGCTTTTTCAAGGTAAATCATTTGATTAATGCTTAGAGTTTTCGTATGTGCGTGTAATTCCGTCGAAGGTGTTCTCCAAGGCATACTGAACAGGATTTTTAAGGCTCTATTAATTAATCTCTTCACCCTAATTTTTTCGGATTGAATGCACTGACTCCACGCCAGTAATCCATATCTAATATGCGACGCTATGTGTGCATTGTAAATTGCAAGGGCTGTATCATTATTTAACCTAGGGCCTCTTCGCAATACACCTAATATTGGGTTGATTTTGGAAGCTATTTCGTCGACATGCCTGCTCCAGTTGAGTTTCTCATCAATATTTATACCTAGATATTTCACCTCAGTTACTCTTTCTATTTGCTTGGAGTTAATGCTCAATATTGGATAAATCTCAGTCTTGTTTCGTTGTTTAAGCACCATGTATTTTGTTTTATCCTCATTGAGGGAAAGTTTGTTACCATTTGTCCAATTTGTTAATCTTAGCATATCTTCTTGTAGTTTGTTTTAACAACTCTTGCTCATTTTCGGCGTAATAAATCAAATTTGTATCATCCGCAAATATATGGTACTTACCCATTAGACCGGCAGATGAAATGTTTGTTATATACAACAAGTATAGTGTTGGACCTATTATGGAACCTTGAGGTACACCCGTGCGAAATGGTAAGGAAGTGCTGAGTGTTCCATTTATCTTAGTTCTAACCTTTCTGCGTGATAAATAATCTTTGATTAGATCATTAGTTTTACCTCGCAGTCCTAGTTCATCCAAGATCTCCAGCAATATCTTATGGTCAACTGTATCGAAGGCTTTTCGTAGATCGATAAACACAACGCCCACATACATACCCACGTCTAAGTATTCATTTATCATGTGCATTGATTCAGTAATGGCCGTATCCGTACCACATTTCTCTTGAAATCCGTATTGATTTTTATCAAATCCCCCACTGGCAGAGATAAATTTTTTTATTCTTGTATCTAATAATTTTTCGTAGATTTTCCTTATTGTACTTAAGAGTGAGATTGGACGATAGTTACTTGGGTTTGTTGTGTCACCTCCTTTGTGTATTGGGATAACAAGAGTCTCTTTTAAACAATCCGGGTATTCACCTTTCAGGAACGCTCCATTGATAAGGGAGGACAAGGGCTCACTTACCACTTCCACAAGAATATTTAGGTCCTTCGCCGTGATGCCATCGATGCCGGGTGCAGAATCCTTTTTTAAATTCTTAATTATGTATTGTACTTCTGCTGTGTCTGTGGGTTGCAGGAACATGCTTTTATCATTGTATGAATACGCACATATGGATTATTTGGGATTTTGTTGTTTAAATTAAATCCAATTTCATTGAAATGTTTATTCAAATGACCAGTTATATCAAAGTTACTATTGTATATTTCTCCATTGTCCTTCAATTCTCGAATGTAAGTTTCCCTAGTTCCTCCATCCTTATTCAGTATGTCGTTATTTATCACTTTCCAAAACTTCCGCGGATTACTTCCGGCTTCTCTCAATTTTCTATTAATATATTCCTCTTTCGTTTGTCTTATTAGTTTTGTTACCTGGTTCTTAATTTTCTTGTAGTGGTCCCTTAATCTTGTGTTACCAGGATTATGCAGCATGTTGTTATAAGCAATTCGTCTTTCTTGCATTGCACTGAGTATACTGTCAGTAATCCATTCGTTACTTCTAGTCCGAATGTTTTTGTATCTAGTGCTAGTTTCCTTTGACTCATTTATAATTCGAATGAGTTTTTCTATGTTAAGTTCAGGTTCTATGTTCAACTAATGCTGCACCATAGATTTGAAGCCACTGTTATTTGTTTTCTGCATTACTTTCGTTTTCATTCGTTTCTTCTTAACGGATATACCATTCACTGTCATAATTAACAGTGCGTGATCAGTGTAAGGAGCATGGTCCATGTTTAAGGATACCTCATGGTTTGATAGTAGGTCAGTGGCTCCGTGATCAATTATTGTGCTGCTCTGACCCGTAATTCTAGTAGCGTTCATTGGAAGTAACTTATTTACAATATTGAATCCCAGCGATCTCAAGCTGTCCATATACTGTTTACAGATATTAGTGGATACCAGAAGATCTATATTTGTATCACCCATAAATATAAGGTTTTTATTAACACTTAGTATACTTTCAAGTCGCTCGATGAAGTCCACAGCATTTTCATTTGGCGATCTGTACATTGTTAATATTTTAATTTTTTTATTATTTTCCCATGAGATCTCAGCAAGTATTGTGTTGTAGTCAGCTTCATTTTTGAGTTTTCTGTATATTACATCATTTCTGAAAAACATTACTGAACCACCCTCCTGTTATTATTCCTACAATTGAAAATAGTATTATATCCAGGAATACTATAGTACTTGGTTTCATTGAGAATTATTATATGTATGTCGGTGTATATCTTGGCCATAGCTTGCACTTCATGCAATTTATTTCTCAAACTACGGATATTTAAGAATAAAATATTTAATTTTTTACTACCAGGCATTTTATATGGTCACGACAGTGTAATCTATTTTCTGCTTCTTTTCTATTACTCGTCTCATGTATTCGAGGCATTCGGGGCCGACGAGGGCATACTACAAGAGAAATTTCTTGAACAGCTGATCGATAGAAAGAGATTACCCACGAGAATAGGACATCATTTGAAAAAATAAAATAAAAAAATGATTATAATATTTGAAAGAAAGAATTGCATGTAGCTTTAAGGAAATTCAGCATGTGTGTGACAAAGAGAAATATACTTGTTTTATGTGAAGTAGAAATGTTTACATTTTTCAATAAGATTATGTTTTGCATTGTAAATAGGTATGTTTCATTTTTTTGTTCTAAATAATTAATTAAATTCTTATTAGCTATTGGATCTTGTACTAAAGATTTTATATAAAAAATGAAATGAAAATTATGCAGCATCTATTGAGAAAACCGTCAGTAATTACGACACTAGCGCCAATAGTTGAAACGTTCTCATTCGGCGAAAAAAATTTATCCTGTCGAAACACCGGAAAGCTACATCTACTGACCACATGTAGATGGAACTATATGTACTAAAATTACCAAATCTACACATTTTGCATAATGGCGCTCCTATCGAGCCCAATTGGAACATTTTCCACTTACACAATAATAAAAAAGTGACAAGCAATATGGCCGTTGTGTTATTGAAATAAAACGTCTGGCAGTAAATTTAATATTTTCATCAAGAAATATGGATTGTAAAGTGCAAAATTAGATCTTAAGCAATTCTAGTGTTGACTAATTATAAGTGAGAGTGCCAATATAGTGTAGACAAAGAAGTTTTGCAGGTAAAATTAATCTTAATTCAAAGGTAAGTTCTAGTTTTGACATTTTTCGCTGATTTTGTCACCCCTCCCACTTATTTCGTCTTTATTTTGCTAATTTGATACAATTTGGCAGTGATTATTATGAGGAATTTTACAATAGTACTGAGTAATATTTCTAGAATTTATATTTAAATGATTTTCACAGTGATTTTCTTAAATGTTAAGATGTTGGATTTTTGTTTACCTTTGTCGGCTTTATGTTGGAAGAATTTAGCAAAAATATTTTCTTTCCCTTGTGTAACCCAGTGCTGACACAAAAGATAAAAAAATAATTATTGATAACAAAGTTTGTGAGATGATTTGAGTATGTACAACTTTCCAACTTTTTAGAGCGGTCGAAATCTTCCCAGTAGATATTGACTTTAAAAGAAAACAGAGGGCTAAACTAAATCTGAGGAGGAATATTATGAGGTAACTTACAGAAAAAACTAATTTTGGCTTGTTTTCTACTTCAACCAAATGCTGAGAGACATCGAAAAACGTGTAAAGTTATCTCAAGATAGCATAGTTTAGCTAGATTGTACTACATTTCAATTTATTCCATTTTATCTATTCATTCATGCTTGCAATAAGCATACCAAGTTGTAAGAACAATGGATAACAATGGGGTTTGAGTTAGAGAATTTTTCAAATGCACAATAAAGTAATTATAATGAAAGCACACATATTTGGTGTATATTACTGGATCTTTGCTTATTCTATATTCGCCAGACACGTATCTCCTGTCCCGGTTCCAACTCTAGGTATGGAAGTAATAAGAATAACCCTTACTGCAAGCGGAGCCACGAAGCCTGGAAACCAGAAGTTCCCAACTAGCATTGATTGCTATATTGGTTTTTGGTATGAAATAATTAAAATATGTACATAGAAGATTATACGAGGCATTGGATTTTCCTGATGTGATGAATGGATTGAGTCCCCCGTGGGGGCCTAGAACGTAGGCCACGACAAGGCTCATTGTTCGCCCTCTAGACCCATGAGCAATGATCATACGTCCCAACCAGACGCTCTTCTAAACCATAAAATTCGCTGCCAACCATTACCGGTCTCATTCAATTCATCCAGGAGGAGTGAGGCAAGGAATCTATAACGGTTTCCGGAGAGAGCCGGACGGTGACAAAGATAGTGAGACACCGTTTCGGATTCCTCTCCTCATCCTCTACATATCGGACTATTAACAAGTCCTAACCTATTTAGGTGACACCAGAGAGTACAGTGTCCAGTAAGAATAGGCACCAGAATTCTCAGGGTAGGCTTGCCCAGTCCTAGCAACTTTATTGTGAAACCTGGGTTAGGTTTGCCCCACAGTTCCTTTGTTGTTCTACCCGAAGGGTCGTCTAACCAAAGACAACTGTGTTGGAAATAGCAATTGTAGAGACAAGGTGTCCCGGTACGATCTCAATTGAGGAGGATGGTGCCTCCGAGGCCGCATCATAAATGCCAACATTACATACAAATTTACAATCTTTTCAATTATTTTTAAAGCTCTAGTGTGGGCCTCCACATACCGGAACTGCCGTGACATTTTATGTCTTGGCCACCTCTTACAAAAATTTGCAATTTTAGCTATGCAGCCAGTCATGGTTATTAAAAGCTTGTAATATTCGAGTGATGGGTACATGTGTATTATTCAACTTACATTCTTTCTACAGGTATCCATGAGACGCTGTAAGTATATTCCTAAGTGTAACATTATGCGCCTGCGGAACGAAGTTTAGTTCTATTCAAAATGACCGGTAACAATCAATTTGTTTGAATTCTTTTTCAGTAAACACCGGTCGCTTTAAAGATGTTGAAAGAAAAAGGAAGAGCTCAAGGAACTGTTACCCGAAATGGAACAGACAAGAAATACCAGATATCGACGGCTGCAGTAATAGAAGACCTCGTAGCAAACCTTAATAAGTCACGATTTTGGTTATGAATGATACGAACCACAATTTTTTTCAATGTAGGCAAAAATTCATTATTTTATTATTTTATTTTAATCGACCGAATTTCTTCAGAATTCGTGCGCATTATAGATGGCTGAAGACGGTTCGAATAAGTTGTGTTTGGCCAGGTAGATAAAATTTTATGAATGAAAAAAATTGAAATTAGGTAATCATGAAGATCGAAACAGAAACGGGTACATTGATTATGGAGTATATTATAGACATCTCCACTTTCCGGTGTAGGATTTTTCTGTGTTATCCGCATGGCGTGGGAGTATTCTTATTCTGTATTGTATATATAATGAATCATGCCTCGCTTTGATGATGTATCCAAAGCTTAAGCCAACAATGCCTCGCTCCAATATAAAATAAACGATGCCTCCACATGATGCACAGTGGTTCATTGGAGCCAAAAACTGCACTTTATTCCTTTATGCATGGATTGAAATTTTACACACTTGGTATTGATAGTAAAAAAAAAATTTCGACATATATTTTGTTGCCCTATTCGTATTTTTTTTTAGTTTATAGATATATTAGTTTTTTTTTTCAAAATTCAAAGAAACTGCGGTTATTGTTCAATTTGAAAGATTAACATTTTTTGTACACTCCACAACTTATTTTAAAACATTTTTCAATCTTAGAAACCAATTTTTTTAAGTACAGAATAATACGAGTTCAATCATCATTGTTCTCTAATTCTATTAAACTTAACTCTGGGAATAGATTTCCAACCTCTGTACATGGCGTATCATCGGCGTTATCCTCGTCGTCATCTTCTTCTAAAAGTGATGAATTCTGTTTGCATAATAATAGCAAAACTTTCGTAGAGATTTTTTTTCGCCTTTGTCATCTCCCCTTGTTGCCTAAAGAAAAAATTATAGGATCTGAGGATCCTTGGCTGGATGAAACACATCCTGGAGATTAACAATTATATTTCTTGGCATGGTCAATTCTATCCTTTTTATAATATTTATTGCGAGCTTCTAATTTGTAATTTGTAATCTGGTCGTCAATCTCTCTTTCTCAGCTTTATAAATGGTTTCTTTTTGAAACTTCTTGCCTGCAGGTCTACGGAAGCGAATAGACTGTGAATTGTTGCTATTCCAAATAATACGATTTGTGTCACCTTCATCATAAGTTCGTTAAGAATTAAGGTATGTTATAAATAAGCTGAAATCGTCACCTTGATCATGATTTGACCACTTTTAACTATAATTGGAAAATCCCGCAGAACCATCCATACCCCATGAACAAATTAAAGTCTGTTTTATCTCTTTGTTGCTTTCATCAACTTGCCAAATATTTACTTTTGTTTAGTCAAGATTCTTTTACCTGTACGATTTAAAAGATGCTGTATAGGTACTTCTGCGCAAGTATCCGTAAATATTTCGCCTTCCGGTCGGCAAAAAGCTTTCGCCTTAACAATATATTGATAACAAGGGAATCATCATATCATAGTTGTAAGCTTTTGAGAATTGTGATATATTCAGCTATTGTCTCTTCGAAAGAAAGTTATTATTATCATAGATAGTGCTTATTCAAGAGTTTTCTTTTTCACGGGATTATTTTTCTTTACTGCCTATAAGCTATATGCTTTTTTTCTTACTTTTCTTAAACTAATCTTTAAAAATGTTTGAAGGTCGCCCTGCTCTTACTCGCGTAGAAGTTGGATACCTTAAAGTATGAATGCACCAGCTTTTCGTGATTCCGCACTAATCGCTCCAATACATAATGATGTTTTTTGAACAAAGCACTAATTTTTGATTTAAATTTCCTAACAGTTTTTAGCACAAGGTCCTTTTGTCCCTCACTAAAGAAGTTATCTAAATGTTGTCCGCCATATACCGATAAAATAAATGCTGCACAGTTTTTTTTTACTATACTTGTCTCTAACAATAAAGTTAGTTATTAAGTCTAAATTTATAAATGTAGAATTAACCCACATCTTAAATATTTTCACAACAATTAATATTTTTTCAACATACACTTCGATCCATAACTCCAAACGTTCTTATAACTTCTTATAACAAACTGCGTTAGTGGAAAAATTATTTTAGGGCAACGTTAGTAAAGTCAATATTCCTGACAAGAAAAATGTAAATGTAAATTTACCATTTCTTGCAAAATAGGCATGAAAGTGACACCTGTGATCTAGGAAATTTTAGAGGAGTTGCCGCCCACAATAATCTTTATTTGGGGAAAATTTAATTACAGTTCCAGGGTATATTAGGCACCATATGTATATGCTAGGTGACTTATTGTATATGTACTGCATACTCTGGAACTACAACTAGAATTGTTAAAAACAATTTGAATTTGAAACAATAAATAATTAAATAACAAAAATAAAAAGATTTTGAAATTCAAACAAAAATTAAGATCTATTATAGATCTTAATTGTCTTTTGAGTCACAAACTGTTTTAAAATAGAAGAAAAGTAAACAAGTAAAAAAAGCTAAAATTATTGATCTAAGACCAATTCTTATGATACCCTAGCTAGATGAATGCCCGTATCTAATTTCGTATTCCCATTTGTGCAATTTTGATTTTTGAAGTGGTTTTTCGCATATTTTTCTAGAATGGTTCGTCGGACAGAAAAAATTATTATAACCAATTTTATACGATTTATAGGATTTCATTTTCTGAAGAAGTTTTTAGTACAATAAAAATGTGTAAGACGAATCGTACCAAATTTCAGCTCTCTATGTCGATGCACTCTCACAGTGTCCAAATATATAGTGGAAAACGAAATTTTGTATGGCAACCCCACGAAGGAATTACCCGATTTGTCTAATTTTTGAACTTAATTTAACTTTTTTTTTTTAAAGACCGAGTACAAATACGCGTTCTTGAATTATCGTGCACACAGACAGACAGACAGACAGACGGACATGCAAAAATCAAAATAACTTTTAATATTATTCGTGGTTGTCCAATCCATTTTGCTCTACCATCATTATTTCTAGGTGTTACAAACGGAATGACAAACTTAGTATACCCTATGGATATCATCTAGGGTATAAAAATGATATTGATTCGATTGTAGCAATAAAGGAAGTAGCAGAATGATAAAAACCCAAGAAAAATGAAGAGGAAGGTGTTGGTAAATGATGTAATGCAAATGATCCCAGAAAATCTCATTTTCCTAGTATAAATTCATCAATATCTCTGAAGCATTTCTTTTCCGCCATCTTGAATATAATGTCAAATTACTATCACCTTCACTACCATGATTTTTCATCATGCAAGTTTGCTGAAAGCTGACCTGCCTGCATGGCAGTAGGGATTATACGTGCAAGATGTATGGCAGTGCAAGTTGCATGCAAGCTGTACTATCTCGTGTAGCCCCTGAGTTAAGGGCGTAAACACCAACCAGAATAATCCATATTCACGTGCAATGCACAAAACCCACCAAGATTACTCGATTACACGGGTGTAATATTTTATCCGAGGTTTGCCGGGGAGGGGATATAATTTCTATTCGAGTATTATTCAGAATAGATGACGGATGAGCCAAATTTAAGCAACAATGACAGTAGACAACAAAAAATAGTACGTTACCGTGGCCGACGAGGGCATACTACAAGAGAAATTTCTTGAACAGCTGATCGATAGAAAGAGATTACCCACGAGAATAGGACATCATTTGAAAAAATAAAATAAAAAAATGATTATAATATTTGAAAGAAAGAATTGCATGTAGCTTTAAGGAAATTCAGCATGTGTGTGACAAAGAGAAATATACTTGTTTTATGTGAAGTAGAAATGTTTACATTTTTCAATAACCAGGCACGTTGTTTTTTACACACTGGTGAATAAGGATGTAGTGGTTCACTGTTGTTTTTTACACACTGGCGAATAAGGGTGTATTGAACAGCTGCTCAAGAAATTTCTCTTGTAGTATGCCCTCGTCGACCGTGGCAACGATACTTTGGTTAGAGATGCACTGATTTTGAACTTTTTCTCTACTTAAATAACTTTTTTAATATTATGTAACAAAAGAAAACTAAAACTTAAATTAATTTTCTTCATTATATTACTTATTAAACAATTCTTTTTTTAAAACATTATATCGAAATTGTCGGAAAGTAATGCCACATAAGCAAAAAACATTGTTTTACACGAGTTTACATCCAAAGCAAGCGGGCTTATTCTCGGATAGGAATAATCTTTATAGAGGAGACGGTATTATCCTCGTTGGTTTCCAAGCCTTAGAGTCAATTTATGCAGTATGAGAAAAAACTTGCAAGAAATTAAGTCAAGCCAGGCATTAAGGCAAAAACGCAATCGACGCAGCAAGTATCAGCTGTGAGCATATGATACAAGACTTTTTCGAAGCATCATGATGCTTGCTGCTCGGTTTGGAAGAGTTCAAGTTTTGATGCTTGCTGCGACAGCTCTGCCAATATAATGGAGTAAAAAATAAATATATGTATGCACAACATAGCAAACAAAATATCTCCCATATTTCCTCCGGAGGCATTTTTTAAAGAAAATCGAGAATTAAAATAATAGAAGAAACAAAACTTGGTATTAAAGGTGTTATGTTTACGTAAACAAATGTCAACTATAAAAGAAGTTGGCATTGCAGAATTTCCTATATACTGTATTTGTTGCCTTCATTCCGCCTTGGAGGTTAGCTAAGCAGCATGATGCTTGCGGCGAAGATGCTTGATGCGTCGATTGTGGTTTGGTCTTTTGGTCTGTTCCCGGTACTTTTTGGGACAATACATTATAATGCATTTTAATGAAGGTACACATTTTCCGTTCGTTTACTTTTACGTTAAAAAAAATTACACGAATCTTGCATTCGTCTTCCCCTCTTGCGTGAATTTACCCGAAGTTTTTAATTACTGCACCATTTTTGCAAGGAAAATTGACAGGACAAAGTTAAATTCTTTACTTTTCTTGAATTTTTTAAAACGCAATCAAAATGTCGAATGAAGATAGATTGATTATCTGCTGGGACTTTTGCAAAGGTGCAACAAAGTAAATAAACCACAGAACAGATTCTTTTATGTTTACTGTTTAGATCTTGATTCTTCTTTTTATTTTTCACGAAGTTGAAGCGTTCGCGAACTTTTCTGTATTTTTACATTTTCGCTCAGCTCTTGCGAGGTTCGCAAATTTCGAAAAGTGCCCGCAATAAGGCTACATAGGGCCCAAAGGCATAGGTGCTCGCTCCCAAAATGCAATCTTTGAAGGAAGGGCGTAAAGTTCCACCAGTGGCACTAACAATGAGTGACGCATTCTTCCTTGTAGGATCGTACAATTGTGGATTCATCTTACTAAGTCTCCAAACGTTTCGAGTAATATCACTCAATACGAAGGGTCTTTGGGCACCTCACAAATTATGCGCCACAATTATAGATATCAGACACCCACAAGCAGACATTGTTCTGCTACAAGAGATGAATTTTACTACAGACACATACAATACACTGGACCGTAATGCTCCTCACAGAGGATCGAGTGTAGCAGTCCTGGTGTCCAATTCATCTACACTTTCGTCTAATGACTTCGTTCTACTGGACAAAAGTTTTAATGTGGTTATTTCAAAACTTGTTCCTGATAGCCTGCGTGTGAGCCTTACGAAGTTTAAATTTATCAAACAACTCCAAGCCAAGGTGATAGACCCCTTTTGTGGAGGGAATTTATGGGTCGATTTAGCTCTCCCAAACTTAGTTGTGAGCTTTCGATGTCTCAAGTGCAAACATTCTCAGCTATGGGTGAATGCACTGGGGGCTCGTGGCACAGGAGATCTTTATTACCTTCTCTTTGTCCGCGCGTCTTATCCAATTGACTGGTCTCAGGATATTATCTCTACGATTCAGATCTGGCAGGCCGGATTCCATCTAGAATCGGATTCCATTAGGTACCAAGAATTAAAAGAAAAAATCGCCGTGGATTTTAATCCTGAATTAATAGATTCGCTTGTTTATAATCGGGGAATAATTTCGGGATTTCCTCCTCATGCTGCTGTCGGGGTCATCATTGATATTACTGGAAACTGCAGGATTCAATCCTCTACACAGGTCTTCCGAAACGTGATTGGTTCTACTCGGAAGAGATTTCACCGGCTTTTCATAATTCTCAAAGTTTGAGTTCACTAAATTATTTGCAGTCTAAGAATTTTCTTATTTAAAAAATATCCATACGCATTTTCAGATCCAGAGCATCGGGCCTGTAAGAATTATTATTAGATAAATGTATTGTTGATTCAAACTCCACGGCAGTATGTACCTAACTAGCCATAAATACTGTTACAAACTTTTTGAAGCACTGTTCAATAAAAGAGGTGTTATATGTTAAGAAATCATTGTTTATTTCTTCAATGCATTGTTAACAACGGAAATTGCAACAAGTTATTCGAAGTGATTGCCTTTTGCCTTTACACAAGCCTTTAATCGAGCTGGCCACTTATCTATGGAAGCACGCACGATTTCAATCGGAAAGTTGGCGACTGCATGTGTAACAGACTTCTTTAAGGATTCGATATTAGGATATCTTTTAGAGTACGCCATTTGCTTTAAGACAGACCATAATTCGTAATTCAGCCGATTCAGGTCTGGGCTAGAGGAAGACCAATCTTCAGCTTTAATAAAGTCTGAAACATTTTCTTCAAGCCATTTTTGGGTTGACTTCGCGTTATGACCTGGTGCAGAGTCTTGCTGGAAACTCCAATGCTGATTTTTGAATAATGCCGTGTTGAGAGGTTTCACTACACTTTCAGGGACACTTTCTTGATAGATTTTGGCAGACGTTTTGAAGCCCTTCTCACCAAAATACAACTTTGTCAGCCCGCTGTAGCTAACACCCCACCAAACCATTACTGAGGCTGGGTGATGACCTCTGTGAACCTTTTGGTCAACTTGAGATGCTTCTCTGGCACTGCGAGCATAAACCCTATCGTTTTGTTTATTAAATGTTTCTTCGACAGTAAAAATTTTTTCGTCCGTAAACAAAATTTTACGGTGTTCTTGCTTTGCGTACCGGCAAAGTAATCGTTTTGATTTTTACACTCTATTTATTTTAATGAATCTCTTAGTAAATGCCCGGTAGATCTACGATAAGCACCCAACCCCAAGTCACTTTTGATGATACGTGAAATTGTTCTTTCGGGTATTTTCATCTCACGCGGTAACATTTTTTGTTTCGGAAGAGACGGCTTTAACCGCTTCAGGTGTTCGAATAGTTCGCGGACGGCCAGTTCTTTGACGGTCACTTACTCCAGACGTATCATTAAATCTTTCAATAGTGCGATACACAAACATTCGGCTTATACCAAGGGTATGCAGACTCTTAAAAATATCAGTTGGTTGCATTTCTACTTTATGAAGTGCAATCACAGCAATTCTATTTTCTTTGTGGCCCCAATCCATGTTCACTACACTAAAAATTAAACTCAAATGGTGACAAATGCATTAAGCACAAGCGTCCTATAGCTATTAGCTTAATTTTTAAGAAATGGAATGTAACGGTTCCTTTCTGCAGGGTTGGCAAACCTTATAACAATATTTATGGCTAGACTAAGTAATAGTAGACATAATAAAATGTGTATAGTTAACTATATAAAGAAAATAAATAAATACTTCTTTTTATTCAACACGTCTCTTTATTAAACAACTCGATCGAAAATTTACAAGTGTCGCAAATGTCTTCAGAGCTCATTTCAAAGCGGAATTCATTTTCATTATTCTGTGTCGGGAAATTTCTGAAAATTTATAAATGTCTACAGACAACAGCATTTTGGAGGTGAATCTACTCACACCACTTTTACAGATAATTAAGAATTTATTATGAGCAAACTTTCATGGTTTTTTAATCCCTGATTCCGTTAAGATCCTAAGCTGAAATTTTGATATGTTTTAGTGAATAATACGAGGTAGAAAATAAGAAAAAATGAATAAAATGAATAGTACTTTTTCCAGGATAATCAAGGATAAAGGATAAAATCCTTATCCTTGATGTCTTTTTTCGCATATATTTTTCAGACGCTATTTTTCTTGCTTGTCGTTCCGAGGAATTTTCGGAACCGGATCCAGATCACCTAATTTGGACCCGATTCCACGGACCCGTTCCATCGTTCCTTTCGTAATTCAATTCAAAGAAAGATGTTGTGAGTTCAGCTGATTTGTTATTATAGAACTAAGAACAAACAACATAGCTTCCAAATTAAAATATAAGCATATAAAATTGTCGATTCCTTTTATCAGTAAAAATTTGGACAAGCTTTGGACAAAACCTTTCACGTGGGACTGAAAGCCTCGTAAAGCCTCGTTTTAACCAATTTTAACAGAAATTAAACGTTAAAACAACGCGTCTCAGTTACACCAATAAATAAAAAAACACAAAGCCAGTCGGCTGGATTCTTCGACTTGGTTTTACACACAACTGATAAAGGGGATGATTTTGCGTTCCTTATGCACATAAGCTAAATTAAGTAAGATCGGACAAATATTTTCATACCGAAATTAGACGATATATTTTTTAAATGAAGTGTTTTCAGTCACTAAGGGAATAAATTATTTTTAGTTTTTGGAGTACTGGAAGGCCATGAAGTTTTGCATACAATGTAAGTGACTGTACACTCTGTGTATTTTGTGAAAGACTAGCAAATTTTCCACCCTGTAACTCCGAAACGGTTGAGAGATACCCTCCCTTGCCTTACAATTTTTTTGTTTGACTAGGTGACTACTATCACCTCCTGTCCTATATACGACCGTAGACGAAACACCCTTTATAAATGGTACTATATGTATACATTTTTTTGGAAGAATGTACACGTTTCCGCCACTCTAACTCGGTACACATCAGACTTACAAAAACATTAGGGAATTTAGTTTTCTTCCATATTTATATTTTTACATTTTTGTCGCTGAGGAATTATTTTGAAAAAAAAACAATTTTTGGCACCTTCTTGTAAATAAAAGTTACTTTGTGTGGTAAGGGATAAAGCACTCAATACAGAGCCCTACATTGCACTTTAGGCACATATTGCGACAAGTGGACTGGTGCACTGGTTACCTGCACACCTTCTTCGTTGTTTTCCGTCGTCAATATACCTCACCAGATGTCCTATTCCATCAGATTTTACATTCTCGGTTGCCAAAGTTCTCATTTTTAGGGGACTTCTTCCCAACTTCGGTGCATGCTTATAGCGAACCAAGTATGTTTGGACGAAAGAACGCCTGAAATCTATTTGATTTACTTTATTCCCTGAATTTCTTGCTAGAACCCATGCATTAGTGATCGCAGCATCTAGTAAACAGGTAAATATTGAAAACCACAATTTCTTGCAGCGTATTCCAAAACGATAATATCCAATATTTTGGTCCATTCTGTTCTGTTCCTCCCATATGCTTATTGTATTCGGCAATGAGATTAGGACGAGCAACTTTAATTCGTTCTTTTGTTCTCTAGAATATCTTCCTACATTTGCGATTGGATGGATGCCAAATGATGTTGGGGCAACTGTGACTACAGAGTTATCCACCCATTTGCATATTATAATGCCCTCTTATTTGCTTGTCCTGAAACGATAAGTCGCCCTCGGTTCCTTTTTTAACTCTTTCGAATGTGGAAGCTTACTATCTTTTGGAGCACGGTCTCATAGTCCCAGTTGCCCCATAATTACGAGACTTTAAATCTGTTAACAGCTTCATTCTTGTGAATAAATTATCCATGTATAACTGATATTGCAGATTTTTTACATTTTCTTCAAGGTTATCTAACATTTTTACGAGCGGTGCAGAAGCTTTTCCGTAATCTATTCCATATTGATCGTTCGAATTGCGATCCTTACCTTGATATATGTCGAAGTCGATTAAAAAAGAACTGCTCGTGTTCAGACACCAAGCTTTGAACCCAAAACGAATGGGCTTGCCGCCTCGTATGAACTGCTTACAGCCGTGACGTACGTAGTATGCAATCATGCTTTCATCGTAATTCATGTGCTCTTAGGGATGGAAATTATTCTTGAATCGTCCTTTTATAAGGTTTATAAGTTGCCCCGATTTCAACTTTTTATCTGAAAAATTAGGTCTATTATTGTCGGCGCAGTGAAGAAATGTACATAGCGCATAGCTTGGCATCCTAATTCGCTGTGAACAAACGACGTCTTCATCATTAAAATTTGGGGCACAAAAAATGACCTCAGAGCAGTGCTGGGCACGGTTAATAAAAAAATTAACTTCGTTAAACGTTACGGAATTTTTAACGGAAGTTAAAATTAATCGTTAATCGTTAACTTCTGATAGTAATTGTAATCTTTATGTTATTTAATTTGTGAAATAAGCAAGTATTATACCCCTAGACACACTAGACACACGGAATATATCAATGACCATTGGTGGAGCAATAATCATTCCATAGGTCGTCGTTTCGTTATTGCACCAATTACGCCTCCACAAGTTCATTCGTTTGCAATTATGCATTACTTGTCATTCCTTTTTCCGATATTTGCGCTTTCAGTGTTGGGGAACTACAAAAACGAGCTGATTTTCCAGCCATCACTGTCAGATGTCATTTGTGAAATTTGCTGATACATTTTTTAGGGTAAATTTTGCTAATTTTCAAAGCGAATTATTGAAAAAAAATTCTCACATTATACATATGTATATCGAATACAAGGCTCGATTCAATTTTTCACAAATTACTTACTTTACAATTCAGAGTTTTTAATTTACACAATTGAGAACTGTCATCTGTCAAATCGAAATACAGTCAAGGTATTTGCCTTACCAAGCAATGACCATTCGATCAATTATGTAATTGGATCAATGATCATTCTAGCATGTCGTGTGCCTAGGGTATTACCCTTACTTATAAAAAATAACGATTAACGGACTTATTGAAAGTTAACGGAAGTTAAAGAGTCTCAGAGTTTGTGCAAAGTTGTCGCCTGTGAAGATTGTCAACCGTTCCTGCATCATCTTCAGCTCCGGAATTTTCATCTGTTATCACTCCTGCATCGGGTGGATCAATAAAAATATTCCTCAATTCAATTGTATCATCCTCAGTTATCCATTCTATAGCTTCGTGAAGTGTTATTCCTCTAAAATTACAATAAAAGAAAAAAACGATTTACATTTCTGCCGCCCAGTGTAACATATATGCAACATTCAACTTCAAGTGCATGATAGGCACACTTTTACGATTGTTTTTGCAGTAATAGTCATAACTATAGTTTTATCAACTTATCATTTATTCGAAAACACAATTCACTCAACGCCTAATAAAATATTTTCAAGTTATTGCAATACTTACGAAAATCGGGCAGACATCTTGACTACGCTCGCACTAAACACAAAGTGAATGCAAAAAATCATCGCTCCAAAACATGTTTACACAAAAACAAAAATTTTACAGTTATTCTACAATCCTCTGAAACTCGAATGTGCATGAGGAGAGAAAGAATTTAATTCGTAGAAGAGTGAATGGTGACGTAATTTGAATAGGACATTTTTGTTACATATATGCAACGCTGGGCGTTAATGGGTTTTAAACACCTACACAGTATTCGAACGATACCCCGCTTCCTTATTAGTTATTTATTCAATGGACCTCACATACTTGCTCGCAGTAAGAAAGGAATCAGTGCAGCTCATATATCTGTATTGAATGAAATCCTTTATGATCACAGTGAAGAAAACAGAGCATCAAGTTCATTAGCACCGCCAGAAAAGCGCAAACACTGCTATATGTGTCCAAATAAAATCAGTTGCATGTCAAAACGGAACTTCCATAATTGTACTAAAACTGTTTGTACAGGGCATTTAAAAAAAAAAATATGTGATGAATGTAATAATAAGTAGTTAATACAGTGAAACCTCTTTTATCCGGAATCCTCGGGACCGAGCCCTTTTCGGATAAATGATTTTTCCGGTTAATAGATACCTTCGATTATCCAGAATTTTCTATCTTTATTCTGTCCGGATTAAAGGGGTAAAATAAAAATCTTCTCAATTTCATTTCAATTACTTTTTAATTATCTTAAGCGAATAGTATTATGTGGTATGTGTGTAATTAAAAAAAAAAACACCATTTCCATCCATTATATTATAAACCCTATGTATACATATCAAAAAATGATACATATTTTAATTGAAAAGATAAGAAAAGTACAATAAGGAAAACTAAAAAAATATTTTTTTCTCAAAGTATTTATCCAAAGTTGTTTGTTTTTGCAATTTTGGTTTCTCATTCATTAATTTGTCTTGAATTCGATAAAGAGTCATAATTTCTTGCTGGGTTATAAAAGTTTTCATTTCTGAAAATGTGATTAATTTTCCACAAGTCTCAATGGCTTCCGTTATTGTCATACTGTTTGCAACAATTTCTACGTCATCAGTTTCACTTGCACTTTCTTCGTCGTCATTCGGTTCAATCAAACACATAGTAATAATTTCGTCGTCTTTAAGGGCAGCGTGCGCTCCTACATTAGTATCATAATTAATCCATTCGTTGAGATTTTCTTGGCTTATTTCTACGTTCAACCCGGGCGTATCAATGCAAGTCCTTATCTGTTCTAACATATCTTGTTCTTCCAAGACTAATTGGTCATTATCTTCCCTAGATTCATTTTCAGGACGCCAAATATTGTTCCAGGTATTTTTCAAGACAGTAGATTGTAGTCCTATCCTAGGCACGATACATACATCAAATGGAATTTTTGATGTTAAATTCCTTTTGAAATTTTCCAATAGTTTTGTTATCCATATTTAAATAGTTTTGTTATCCATATTTATAAAAGTACGCATTAATTCTTCATGTAGTGACATTTAAAACTCCTTATAATACCCTGGTCCAATGGTTGAATTAGCGATGAACAATTGGGTGGTAAATATTTAACAATCACATTTTTCTTTTTGAAGTTTGAAACATCTGGATGGGCAGGACAATTATCAAGCAATAAAAGAATTTTACTGCTTTCAGGAAGGCCAATATTTCTTAAGTGTTCCCTTGTTTCTGGCACAAAGTTGTTATTGAACCAATCTAAAGTGATTGCTTGTGTAATCCACGCACGCTTATTCGCTTTATATAAAACAGGAAGTTCCTTAACGTTTTTTAGGGCAAGTGGATGTGCGCTTTTCCCAATAACAAGTAGCTTGCACTTATGGAATCCGGCTGCGTTTGAACAAGCAAGGACTGTTATTCTCTCCTTAGAGACTTTGGTTGGATCCATCAAAAGAAATTTCATTGCTACAGACCAAAGTGCTACGAGATAAAGCTCTCCAAAACAGTTCTGTCTCATCTGAATTGTAGACCTGCTCTGCTGTTAAGTTTTCCTTTATTTACCAGCTCGTCGAGCTCATCAACAAATAAAGTGGCAGCTTCGTAATCCCCAGACATCTTTTCACCTAAACACATACGTAACATAAACTATATGTAGATATGTATCTTCAATGCAATAAAATTTAAATCATTCTTTTTACCTGATCTACTAGTCCATACATTTCATGTCTGTTTTTAAACTTGTGTAACCAACCAGCCTTGAGAATATTGACATTTTGATTGAAGATTCATTTTCTTATGAAAATCTTTAGCCTTTTCTATTAAAATATTTCCGGATATCGGAACACCCTCAATTCGCCGTTGACGGAACCACTCAAATAGTGCTGCATCCAATTGAGGATTTTTCGCACCTCGTAACGTTTTCCGTTTTTGGTTTTCTTTCGTAGAAACACTTTCTGAGAATAACTTTAAAATTCTATCTTTATTTTTGCGAATATCATAAATAGTAGATAATCCGACAGTATATATTTTAGCAAGGCTGCTTATGTCTACATTTTTTTCAATACTTTTAATAATTTCAATTTTATCTATTACCATGTTCACATGAAGCGGAGTAGACTGGATTATCGAACTCCGGAGTGAGTTAATGCGCCATGTGAACACCAACTGGAGCCTAGACCGGTTTTAATTCGGTAGTAGAGTGGATTTGGTTTCATGTGAACACGGAGTGGAGTGGAACGGATTTGATTTTGACACTTCGTCGGCGGTGAAGGTGGTGATATCACAAGTGTTTGTTTTAAGTCCGCGCTTCAATTTAGTTTTGAAAAAATGTGTAATTTACAAGAGAGATTTTTTGAGGGAAACTATGATTTAAATTATAAACCTATTTCAGAAGAAATTTATAAGTATGAAAAGAGCCTCAAGACATTTTCAAATGAAGTGAAGAAAATTCAGAAGGAATTGCAAGTTGACTTCATGAAGGAGCAGAAGGAGTTGTTTGAGCAACAAAAATAATTTGAAATGGATCTACAAGACAGGGAAGATCAAAGGTCAAGCGATTTTCTGTCTGGCTTAAGATCAATTTTTCAACCCAATAATACTTGTGGATGTCAGAGCACTCGTAGTACATCACCTTCATTTTCGGGATATCAGTCAACCTCTGGGCCTTCCAATTCATATGGGCATACATCTTTCAGAAATGTGAAAATGCAGGACAACGATTATTTTGATAGTTACATAGTGGATGAACAATCAGAAGAATAAAATAGATGGTGGTGTTTAACTTTCTTCTTTAAGGTTATTTTATAGTCAGTGAACTTTTATTATTTAAAAATGAATTATATATTATTTTTATTTAAAGAATGATTTTTTACATATACCTATACTTTTTTTTTCTGTAATAATTTCTGCACGTGGGAGTAAGTAAGATAAAAAGACTGGAATTAACATTTTAATTCAAAAATAAATACAAAAACATAACTACAAATAATTGGTGTTCCTTAACTGGAAGTTTTTTTGCCAAGTACGTTTTTAAAATATCCCTATAATGTCTTTCTTCATCTGAAATTTGTTAGTTTACTATTGAGGGAGGTTGGTGGAGATGATGGAGATTCCGCATAGCTAGCCAATTTATATAAAGAAATTGCCACTTTCACTTCAACCGATAAAGGCTGCTGACAAGGTAAAGAGTTTTCACTTGGATTCAGTTCATCTACTACGAGTGAACAAACAAACTCAAATGTACTTTTTGTCATCCTAAAATTCTCTAACCACTTTTGTTCATCGTAAGTATTTAGTACATTTACCCAAAAATCTTTATTAGGTCTCGGGTTTTTCCACATTCGGCCATAATTTGGTTTACATCTCCCCAAACTTTTCGTCATCGCACAAAATGTTGATTGTAGAACTAAATTATAGTACCTTCTCATAATTTGCGACAACATTTTTCGGTATACTTTTATCCTTCGCTTCGAACTCCTCTGTGCTTTCATACAATTTTTTGGAAATTGTAAAATTATCATTCTTTTCATGGTCCGGCTTTCAATAAATAACTTCAAATGACAGTTGACTTTAAATTGAGAATTGTCAGAAAAGAAGATGTCTCTCTTGTCGATTTAACCCAGTCCATCGCATGTGAACACTTGGTACTTTGCGAATTAGGACTATTCCAGTCCAGTCTACTCCGCTTCATGTGAACATGGTATATAATAGATAAAACTTTTCGAACCCGTTTATTTGAACCTGAATTCATATTTAAGCAGATATCGTGCACACTAAACTCACAAGCGACAAAACATTGAACTAGGTACATACATAACTGAAAATAACGGGACATAAGAAACTAGTGTAAATAATATTCCAGAATAAAAACCGTCAGTTTTTCCAAGAAATCCCGAACCAAATTTTAGCTGGTACTAAGAAATCTCGGATTAAATTTTGTCTTGTAGCAGAAAATTATTTTCCGGATATTAGAGGTCTTTCTGGGTAAAGAATAAAACCAAAAATTTAACCCAATTTTCCGGAGTTGAGAAGTTTCCGGATGTTAGAGTTCTGGATAAAAGATGTTTCACTGTATATATGTACAAACAATAATATGTATGTATGTATAATAAATAATTAAATATTTAAAGTTACTATTTTACTCAATAAAAAAACTGAATTAAAAGAAGTAATAACACTCTAGAATTCTCAATTTGAGCTATTTTGTACCTACTACTATGAGCCTCTGAGACTCTTCTATCCGTTTTTGTTACTAAACCGTTTTACGGTTAAAACGTAAAATCTGGAATAACTAAGAGACCTTGTCAAATTTGGTATTTGTTAAAAAAAAAAAAATAATTATGTACTTTTTTTCTGCAAATGGTCCATACTATCACCTCTTAAAATATTTACCAGTATTTCTGAGACACCCTGTATAAAGTATTTAGAAATAACTTTTTTTCTGAACAACCTGGGATTTAAAACTTGGAAAATCTTAAATATTAAATCAATAACAAAATTACAGCGTGTATGGAGCCCTTGACTCAAATACATAATCCATTCCTTGTTAATTCAATTCTCAATTTTATATCTTTCAACATGTCAGCAAACAAATATTTACCAACCAAAAATGAAAGCAATCATTGTTTCCAAAAGTCAATTAATCAAACCATTTCTTACTGAAAAAAAAAATATTTTATTTTTACTATGACATTGGACATAATATTTATAAACAAATAGAATTTATGGAAAAACACTGAAAATATTTCGTAGTAACTGTTGGCGGATGTATCGATTATGAAATACAATCGAAACCGAAGACATAATAAATTAGTTATAATAGTGTCTGGCAACTAACAACTATAGTTGATGCCATTGATACTTGGAAAATTGTCAAATAGGTTATCAATTAGTCAATGAAACTGACACTCATTTACGAGTAACTATATTTATATTTGTATTAAATGTGAAGGAGGGTGGGTGACTTCTTATTTTTGTCCGAAAAACAAAACTTACTGAAATGCATTCTTATGAAAACCAAAGAAAATTTTGAAATGCTGCTGAAATATGTGTTGGCTTGCTTAATGGGATTTTTCCTTCGATCCGTGAGCTATCATTCATCAATACGTTTCTAATACATATATTCTTCTCTAAAATATATTTTGTTTTAAACAATAGAAAAATCACAGATCACATCTAAAACCAATGAAATGTGAATTTCTAATCGCGTATGAGCCCACAGAATTTTGATTGTAAACAAATTCTTAAAAGCGAAACAGCTAGGATAGCGTAGGTGCGCGGTTTAACTCTAGCGGTGACGTTCGGGCGTTGTAGTAATAATCTTTCTCTGAGCAAGTTTTGCTTTCGTCACAATTTATTTGCTGTTACGTATACGTGTCGTCCGTTCAAGACAGTTAAAAGAGTGAGAGGAATAGTGCTTAACATCGTAATTTCGCTATATATAGCTATATAGCTATAGTACACCTACCATAAACAGACGAAATTACTCATAGATGTTAAAAATAAAATTTTATTAACCCAGAAACAGCTCTCGTGAATTAAATAAAATGCAGGTGCGTAAATCTCACGGTGGATTCGACGGGAAGGCTCGACGCTCGACACTCGACTTAATAAAAAAATTACTTAATCAGTACTACAACCACGCCATGACCAGAACGAAGCGGAATAATTGAACTTTAAAAATCTGAACTTGGGACGTTGGAAATTATCACCTCAACACAGAGGCTTAAAAAACAACAACGTATTTGCGTTGGTTGTTTACAAACGACACCGTCATCGACATAGCTTTGAAATGAAATATTTGTTTTATTTTTTATTTCTTTTTTTTTTCCTTCATGCGTTTTCAGATGGGATATTCTGTCCTCTCTGTTCGAGTGTTGTTGGTTTATTTTTGCAACTTCTGAACAATTCCATAGTCTCGCATTCGAAAAGTTTTTATTTTGTCGTTTGTATCTTAGTCGTTTTTCCAATCTTATTTTGAGAATTTGTTGTCTTTATATGTTGTGATAATGAGATTTAACTCTTGAATTTTGAACAAAAGCCAAGACATTAAGTATTCAAAATGGAAACTGTTAAGAAAATTATACTAAACCACATACCGCAAGGAACTCTGTGATGATAATAACATGAGGGGATTAAAAATATTCATAGGTTGCAAGACAATGAATAATGGCGACCATCCCAATTGAAAAAAAAAAAAATTGTAATTTTGAATTATGTCAAATAGCACCTGTTGTTTTTGATTTCAGCATTTTTATGGGTGAAATCGAAATATTTTGCCTAAATAAAGAAATGAGCTTCTTGAATTAAAAAAAAAAAATTTTCTAGTAGTTTTTCATCATTAGGGAGGAACGACCCATAAAATATTGAATTTATATCCATTAGAAAATGAACTTTAACTTATGTAACTGGACATTTATCCCTACAAAGCCATATGACAGAAAAAATACCTTTCCATCGGAACCAATTTTATTCGACCAATCCTAGCTCTCATAGTTCATGCCCGGCTGTTTCTGACTTCAAATGCCGGGGCTCCTGGTAATTTATAAAATCTGTATACTATATGACTCTTATGTCCTTGGACATTGGTTTGGAAGCTGGCCAAAGTTTATTTTATTATTTGGATTTTTGAGCCCACATATTATTTATCTTAACAGATATGCAAAGCTTTTGGGAGACTTCTAAAGAAATTTGGTCAAAGAAGGGATGATTTTTAGAACTCAGTATGCGCATATGCAAAAGGCAAACCGTTTGAAACTGTGTTACATAACGTAATAAAAATAAAGAATAGTCTATAGATATATGTAGACGCATTTTTTGATATGGTGAGCATATTCTACAATGTCAAAACGATACGCTGAAGAATCTATGAACTCAATACTGTATAAATTGTACCGCATCAGTTTATAGAATATCAAGATTTACAAGAAATTGTATGACAGTGGTGGTGGCAGTGTTGAGTGGACAAATTCACAGTTTAATCTTTATGTCCGTAAACATGTCTGCGGTCAGACCTATTATCTAATTTGGCAACTTTTATTTTGCATAGAAATATTTCATTTCTATGATATACTTCCATGATATCCTCAACAAAGCTGTTTAAATATAAAAATTGAAAATAGTGTATTTGTGTTGGTTTTACGCGGGATTTATTACTTCAATAGCTGTAATATCCTAGCGGGAAAAAGAGCGCTCTAGCAGACATGTAAGAGCGCTATTTCGGAAGCTCGAAGCGCTTCATCAGCCTATCCATCTCTGTTTCATTTTAAAATTTGATGTCCGCGGAAGGAGGCGCTCTTTTCTAGCTTTTCAAGAGCGCTCTTTTCTAGCTTCTCAAGAGCGCTCTTTTCTAGCATCTCAAAAGCGCTATCATAAATATGATAAAAATTGATCAGAATGGTATTTCGATAGTCACTATAAAGAATGGTATTTATTTTTTTTCTTCTGAGGAGAGACTTTGAGGATCATATGAAATAAATAAAAGAAAATTTAGCTGGCAATGCTTTTTATTAATTTCAATTTTTCATTTTCATTGTTTCCTTATAAAAACGATTTTTGGGACATCAAAATCCCATAGTTGTATCGATCTTTTAAAGTCAATAAAACCAATGTTTTCATTATTTATAGCCCCTGTAATTATTGTAACTATTACTACCATAAATAAAAGTGTTAAACAATTTAATATTTTTCACAGAAACCTTTTTTTGCCAACCGTCCTAGTTAAGTATAAGAAGCAGGCCATCTGCAATTAGTAAGTGGATGCATTCGGCAATGCAGGTCTTTCCAACAGTCAAATAATAAGAAAAATTCACTCCACCTTTTACTCATGTTAAAGAAAAAAACTTAATTCAATTATAGCATTATTACAACCATAAAATCTCTCGATGCTTCTTCCTTCACACTGACTTTCAAATAATGAAGGACTAATGCGTTCTGACTTTATTTTGCATTTGTTCATGGAAGCAATATATTGGTACGTCACGAACAAAAGCCGAAAGCCCGAAATTTATCCGTGATTAAGGGAAGTGCACATTTTTCCTATTAGAAAAGCTTCAAAAGTGCTGCAAATAAAGCACTTCCGCCATACTTCCGTCTGCCACAAGTTATAAGCGCATTAACTCCGCTTTTTCTGGAAGCGCTCTTATTTTTACCGCTGGGATATGCCATAGGTCTTCGTAGACCTATCTCCATTCCTATACATTTAGAATGAGAACCGGTCTATTTTGTCGTTTTCGAATCGTTGCTATGTGTATTCTTGCTCCGTTAGCATTCTTATGTTTATGAATTGCCCAGCTGGAAATGGAAGCGCTCAATAAGGAATGCAAGGGCGCTTCTTTGGAGGCTGACAGCACTTCCCCACCGTATCCTTGTTCATATCTTTTAAACGTGAGCATGTCCGCAGAGGGAAGCGCTCAACTGCAGATTCTTGGGAAGCTCTCTAAGAGCGCCTGTTGGCTAGTACTCCTCGAGCACTTGTAAGGTAGCAACTCTTGGAACGCTAATAGGGAATACAGTAGAGCTGAAAATTGGATCCGGATTTGCTAATATCCGGATACTCGGATCTGTGAACGATTCGATTCCTGAGATCCGGATCCGAACTATTCGTATCCAGGTCCGAGCTATCCAGATCCGGATCCGTATTACCCGGATCCGGATCCAAACTATCCGGATCCAGACCAAGCAAAAAAGCTTCAAAATTGTTTTGTTTCAATGAGAAAGTGAAAATATCGTGAAATTTATATTTTCCCAATGAAACAATGCAATCTGGAGGAAATTTTGACCCCTTTTGCTTAGTCTGGATCCGGATAGTTCGGATCCAGATCGGGATAGTTTGGATCCAGATCCGGATACCCGGACTAGAGGAATCGGATCCTAATTATCTCGGATTATCCGGATACTTTCAGCTCTAGAATACAGAGAGAATCAAGATAAAGGTCGTTATTAAAAATTTCCGTTTTATTATTATTTTAAATTAAAATAAATTTCAATTAACCACCAACTTCAACTGACTACTAAAGAATGACAATTCTGTTGCGTTTTCAGATGCAGATGAGTCATCTTAAAAAAAAAAAATCTGCTTCCGCAAAGCTTCCTTTTTTGGCTATGGTAAGAGACGTCTTTGGAAAATATTGAAACTACATGCATATAATTCATCTTACAACAAAAAACGAATAAACTCAAACTCAAGGAAGAGATCTGCTTCCCCAAAGATTTCTTTGGCTATAGTAAAAGAGCGCTTCGGAAAAGAAATTTTCTGGCTATATTGTGGAAGCGCTTCTCCTGGCAAGCGTTTCTCATATTTCCCGCTGGGAAGAAAGAATTTTCGTAACCACTATTTAGTTCTATACACAAGGGTAATACTAAGAAAAAGGAATTATATATTTCATTATTTATACGAGTGCTAAACAGTACAAATAAGCAGATTATTAAACACTACAAAAGTGGTACATATAAGGAGATTATTGCTTAGTGATACAGTATAAAAGGTACTAATTCAGTCTTAAGAAATACCTACTATGGGAATAATTAACCTTAAAGCTATTATAGTGACAAAGAATTCAAATATGAAAGAGAAATTATTATTATCATTAAAAAGAAAAAAAAAAAAAAAAGAGAAAGAGGTAAAATTGAAATAAGGATCAAACTGAGGTTCAAACCCAAAAAAGAGAAGAAAAATGATGGCTGATAAAAAGAGAGAAAACTCAACTATATAGTCCGAGCTCATAGAGTACTTGTCTTTTGAATGTCAGAAGGCAGGAGCGAAAGATGTCAACATTTTTAAGATATAGGTTATATTCCTTTTGGATTAGTTCTAGTTGAATAGGACTTGGAGTCTAGATTGATGCGCAGGGACGGGAAAATTCAGTTATCACCATTTAGAACTTTGAATAGAAAGACAGCATCCAAAAAGGTTTTTCGATTAGCTAGGGTCGGTAGATTAAGCCTACTTAGTCTATCATGATATTCGGGGGACACATTATTAGATTTAAACATTAAAAACATTAAAAGTCTTGTAAATTTTCTTTGAACAGTTCGATTTGAGCTGAGTATGAAGCATAGAAAGGGCTCCATACTTGGAAGGCATATTCAACAGTACTTCTCACCACAGAGATAAATAACGTTACAATAGATGACATACACTTAAATGATTTCGTAGTACAAAAAATGAAACCCACAAGATGGAATGTCTTTGATGTTATAAAATTAATATGAGAAGAGAAAAGTAAGTTGGAGTCAAAAATTACATCAAGATCTATGTGCTTAAAAACTCTGGAGATAAATTTATTATTGATCGTATAATCAAAAAGAGTGTGTTCCAGGTTCCTAGTATACGTGATCACTTTTCTGATTTACGTTTTAGCAGATTTACATTACACTAGTTCGCAAGTACTTCCAAATCTAACTGCATGCGGAAGCAGTCATCAGCAGTATTGATTACACGAAAAAAATTAGCATCATCTGCATAGATTAGATAGTAGAACACCAGACGTTTGCTCGTAGGGAGCAGAACTGGATCCGTTGAAAACTACAATACTTTTTTTGTTCGAGAGATACACTAGAAAACACTAGAACTACCGACACTTAAGACGAAGCTATTTCTACCAAATCCAGTCAAAATGACATTTAAAAAATAAACATTTTTTTTTATTTACTGAAAAATTAGTTTGTTACAAAAGGAATTTCATGCTGTGTTGTACATTTTATGTAGTACGTGGGATCATGATCCCTAAATGAGGAATCTTATACATTATGAATAATAATAAGTATAATAAAGAAAATGTTTCGGTAAAAAAAAATTAAAATAAATATTCATCTTAAAGTTAAGTTATTTTTATAGTATAAAGTAAATTATTTGATATAAAATTTATAGTTTGTCACATTCCCCACAAACACAGAGTTTCTTTTGAGTGAAATTTTAGCATACATATATTTTTGCAAATATTACAAATGGTGGTAGTCTTATTATTATTACAGTACCCTATTTGCCACCATTTGCGTGAAAAAATTAAGGTCTTTGAAGTTTTAGGTACTTAGCTTCTCGTGATTCCATCCCTGTTTTAACATTCTTATCGACATTTTCAATGCCAAGTTCATCTGCTAATTGAAAAAGAAACTTTTTTCTGGATATCTTTTCACCTGTTGTTTCTCTAGATAAGATCCAGGCATTTATGCCAGCTAAATCTAAAATGTTAAAAAATATTTGAAGTGGCCATCTTCTTGATCCTGATTTTACGCTATATTTCTTTGCCATTTGGTCTGTAATGTCTACGCCAAATTTAGTTTTATTATAAAATTCAACTGTTTCAGTTAAGAACTTTTATGAGCCCTGACGGATTTATGTTTCGAAATCAATATAAAAACTCTTTTCTTCGGCTTATTTTTGTAAATTGTAAGAACACACCCAATCTATTTACACAGTAATGATGAAAATCTAGCCATATAATCCTTCTTTGTTTTAAAAATTTTTGGTATTTCCTTTTTATTTTCACGTATAGTGCCAATCAATGTGTTTTTTTTTGGCTAGCAATTTAGATGCCAGCGGTGAGCTTATAAAAATGTTGTCAGTTGTTATATTTCTTCCCTTCATAGTGAATGGTTTGACAAATTCACTTGGAGGCTGTGACGTTACTCGTGTCTCATCTTTTCCTAAATAAGGAAACCCATTCACCATATATTTAGTTTGAACATCATATGCTAGCCAACATTTTATACCAAATTTGTCGGGTTTATTCGGAAAATATGGCGTGAATCTGCATCTTCCTTTTGTTGAGAAGAGCTGTTCGTCAATTGTAATATTTGGTACTGGCTTGTAGCAAATCATACTGTTTTCAATAAACCTATCCCATACTGCTGATACTAAAGCATATTTATAGCTTTGTAGACGTTGACTTCTCCCACTTTTTTTTATCAAAGCGAATAAATCTCAACATGTCGGTAAAATCATTTCTACTCATGGTGCAAAGAACTTAGGTCCGCATTTTTTATTCCATAAATATGAAACTTTCAAATTGCTTGTTTCGTATGCTCCCCGTCCATATAAAACTGGAATTAAAGCTTTCAATTTTGTTTTTGTTAGATTCCATTTTTTACCCAAAACTCGAGAGGCTTCTAATTCTAATTCCGTGCAGGAACTTATATGTTCAAGGATACGATCGTCGATTACTAAAGAAAATGCGCTCTTACTTCACCTTTCATAATATTTTTTTTCTTGCATATCCTGTTGGACCGGATACAATTCAATTCACTTCAATTCTATTCAATTTAATTTATTGAGCTGGATTGGTACATACGATTTACAATCTTTTGTAAGTACTCGAAAATATAATTTTAGAGAAAACAATATTCAAATAGTTACTAATAGTCAAAATCATAACCAAAATTAAATTTAAGTGAAATTATCCAATGCAAAAATACAAAAATATACCAAAAAAAGCAATAAATGATTCCATTATGTTTAAATCACAACTATAACAAAAAAAACTAATTAATTAATTAATTAGCAGCACTCTTGAAACCATTCAGACCTGTATTGAAGATAGCAGGCTCTTAAATTTACCGACAGTAACCGCTCTCTGCAAGGTTGCAGGTAACAAGTTCCAAAGCCGTGAGATCTGAATGAAGAAACAGCCTTCCTGAACCAAGCGACTATGACGTGGAATCAGAAGATACGAACGTCGCTGAAATTGGAGAAACAGGATCTCATCCATTAAGTATTCAGGGCGTGTAGTATGTATAAGCTTGAAGAGGAATAGAATTGCTTGGCGTCGTCAGTAAATGTTCAGTGCGCAGCCCAGTATTCTGGGAATAAAATTAGAGACATGGTCAAATCTGCGTAAATTGAAAATAAAGCGGATACAGTCATTATAGGAAACATTTATTCGACGATAGCAATAACTATCCAATTTAGGAAAAATCAAATGTCCGTAAGAAAAGTAGGGCAGGATGAGAGTTTTCACCAATCTATATTTGATGTCCATGCTTAATAATTTGGCAGAGAGCCAGAGTCGACGCAAAGCTCCATACATGATCACAGCATTTCATTCTCCCATTAAGAGCGACACTGAGATTTGTAACTTCGCTTATCCTAGTCAATATTTCATCCCCAAACATGCTGTGCGGAATATCAGTTTCCAAGCTGCTATTGGAAAAATTGTGTATCTCGATTTCTTGGGATTTAATATCAAAAGGTTACGTAAATTCGCATTAAGTCATTGTTAATCCTTACAATAAGCTCTGCTAAGGTCTGCTATTGTATATTTTTAAATCATCAGCATATACTTAAATGGGCACTAATCTCTTTAATAATGTCAGGTAAATGATTGATGAATAAGGAAAAGAGCAATGGACCTAAAATAGACCCTTGGGGAACGCCACAGAAAAGCGGCTCTAAATCAGAAAGATGATCGTTGACTCGCACTTGCTGATACCTGATACGTCTTTGAAGATATTATAAAGTATACTGGGACTGGATCCTTCTTGTATTTTTTCCCAGCAAGTTCTGTTTGCAGCAATTTCATTTTGATTATCTTGTCGTACATGTACTTTCATTTTCAACTGCAGAACTTAAAAACACTCGACGAGTACATCTTCTTTTACGAGAATTCGAAATATCTTCAAATTCACTATGACTTTCTGAGGACTCATGAACATTTTCTTCGTCTGAATCCTCATTATCACTACCAAAAATTTCATCTGGGTACCGCATACTTCATTTTCAATTTCTTCTGATTCACCTTCACTGCCATTCTTCCCATTCAATCAATATCAGAGTATTCCATTCCTATATCGTTCATAGTTCAAGAAGATTAATAAAATCAGGGGAAATAATTCGTGTAGCTTTGTAAATTGGTACAGTTATACCTTGCGGTATCCAGATGAACATACTAAAAGTCCTCAAGGGTGGGGGGTGTGCTGAGGGTGTAAAGGGAGATTTAAGGTACCTTTTTTCAGGTTTTTGCTCATATCTCGAATATCTGTACGAATAGCATTATGTTTACTTCTGACAAAAGGTTTCTACATAAAATTTCCTACAAATTTGGTCGTATTTATTTTTGTTCTACATTCAATACTTTAAGAGCTACAGGGTGTGTAAGTTTTAACAGAGAGATAAAAAATAGACGATTTATTATTCATTAAAAAATTAAGAGAAAGTGTCAAAACAAACACGTTTATTGCAAATTTGTTGGATCGGTCAATAAATTCTGTTGCAAATGTGTTAAAACCTAAAGAAGCACAGGAAAATAGAGGTAGACCTAAGAAAACGTCAACTACCATGGATGCCAGGCGCGTATACAGGGGGAGGGTCACGGGGGTCATGACCCCTCCCCCAAAGCGCCACCTCACCTTCGCGATGAATTTAATGTGGCGCTAGATTGTAGAGTGAGCTGTAAAAGTTTAACAGGGCGATTTTCGTATCGGACGGACACAATGTGTAGCCGGTGCTGTAAGGCACTTTTCCCAATTTTCAACTTAAGAGCTGCTGGCGCTGTGTTGGGCGTTTGTTTGTCTTTTTTTGAGTAGTAATAGTGAAAGTCTGGAGTCGGTATAATAGTCATTCCCTCATAGCTCCTTGTCTTTGAAACGTGTACGTTTTTTTTAGAATTTTCTTGTGTTTTATATAGTGTCGAAAAGTCATCTATATCATACCTATCACAGCGATCATAAGTTTTTTTTAATCTATCTGATTTTCCGACATAAAATCGATGACAGGACAACTTGGTTGGGAGCTAGCAAGAGAAGCATACAAACTGACTTAACGAATTTTGATTTAGGGTTCTTCCAGTACAACCCTAGTGCCATGCAATCATCAACGTACAGCCACCCTCGTAGCGACACTGATTCAAGTTGAGTTGTTCAAAACTTTTATGTTCGTAGGGAAGCATTAAATTTTTCTTAGAAATAAACTTGCAAACTGTTCTTAACATTTTTAATTAATAAACTATTCACCGACAACGGTCCAAACGAATTGGTGGATTGATTCTGATGATCTACTCTTTCGGACAAGGGCACAAGCATTCAGTTATCTTAGAAAGATTTGATTTTGTGGCCGACCATGGTTCCAAATATTTATATTGATTCTGGTGTTTTGGCTGATCTGGGTCGCTAAAGATATTTATAGCGTTGTTCGTAGAAATTTACTTCAAAATTTTTCTTTCCAATTTTTATACACTATTAGTGGCTGAAAATGATCAGTTGGATTGATTCGAGTGCTGCTAAAATTTATTCTACATTTTTTCTTCAGAATTTTGACGGCAAGACGGCGGTAGTTGGCGTTGCTTTGCTTGTACTTTCGTATTAATTCAAGTAGTGTTGTTTAATTTAACTTCATGTTTACTTTTAATTTGTAGGAGAAGGATAAGCTTGCTATATTAGTTAGCGATGGAAGTAGAAATTATACCGAAAGTGTAAAGCGGAAGACTTGATAAGACAATTGACAACTTTTTTCAGAAGAAAGCAAAATCAGTTAAGTTCCAATCAGAAGAATTAGTCAGTAACATATTACGCACTCCTGCTGCCATTCCTTTGAATGTGACTCAAGATGCAAGCTCAGTCTCAGTCAATTACTTCACCCGTGATAGAATCGCTTGTGTCAGCATTTATTTCTACAATCTCTGCACGAGAAGGCGTATCTGGTTATGAGTCCTTAATGTCCATCCTGAGATCGACATTAATGTGGATAATACAATCGATAAGTTTTCCAAATAAATCGAAATTTGGATTGATATAACGTAAATATGATTAAAAAAATATTTTTTAACGCGATTTCTTTCGCATTTTTCCTTCCCCTCGAACATTTTAGTTGTGACCCCCCCCCCCCCCCACCCCCCACCCAGGCTGTAGGTCCGGATCGGCGCCTGATGAATGGCCGCATAGTAGGTACTAATGGCAAAAAAGAACCGTTTATTTCATCGAGAACAATTTCTGCGACCATAAACTACGAAATTGGCACTAGAACTGTTCGAAGACGTCTCCCAGACAAAAGTTATCTGGTAGAATCGCCCGAAAAATTCCTTTGCTAAGGAAACCAAATCTTAAGGCACGAAAAGAGTTTGCTTTACATTTTAAAGATCACTCCAACGAAATGTTTAGGAATATTTTATGGAGTGATCAAAACAAAATTTATTTGTTTGGTTCCGATAGCAACCGTAATGTGCGAAGACCACCAGGAAAAGAATTTCATGTTCGTTTTATCAAAAAAAAAAAAAAAAAAAAAAAAAAAAAAACGGTCAAACATGGCGGCGGAAATATAATGATATGGGCCTTTTTCTTGTTACGGAGTCGATCCAATTTTCAAAATTAATGATATCATGACCAAAGAGCAATACAAAAGTAAGTATATCCTCGAAGAAATCATGTTGCCGTATGCAGAAGAAAATATGCCACTGAGGTGGCATTTTCAGCAGGACAATGATCTTAAACATACATCCAAATTAGTGAATGTATGGCTTAAGGATCATAAAACCAAATGATACATTGGCCCTCTCAATCCCCCGACTTCAACTCAATTGAGAATTTATGGGGTGAATTGAAGAAAACTCTGGCAAAGCAACTATTCCACAATAGGCAAGAGTTGTGGGAAGCAGTTCAAACAGCCTGGTATGCAATCCAAAAATTAGTTGATTCCATGCCAAGGCGAATTAGCGCCATCATTGCTAATAACGGAGGTCACTATAGATACTAATTACTTTTTTATAGATTATTATAATTTAACATTATATAAATTGATATTTTTCTGTCTTAAATGTTAGTTTTTAAATTGTTAATTGAAAATTCCCTATTGTTTTTTTACCAGCTTTTTCAACAATTTTGTTACCTAGAGCGAAAAAAATTACAGTTATGTGATACCAAATATGGCTTAGGCTAATAATCTATAGCTAAACAAAATAAATAAAAAAAAATTGAAAAAAATAACAGAAATTCATATTATTTTTAAGTTTTTTTTCTTTTACCTATTATTTTGATCATCTGTGTACATATGTTTTTTAAAAGGTCTCGCAAGTTGACTGCTACCAATCCTCATAGTAAATTTCCCATTTTTCTTATCGGACTTTTTACTTTTTGCAGAAGTTCTGTTGTCCTTGTCACTCCTTATTTGTAGTCACTTTTCAAATTTATGTGGAAATTTTCGTATGGAAACCTACGAAGGAGCTGCCATATTGAATTTATAAGCCACAAAAATGCAATTTTTAAAATTCAAATGAACATTTGTTGAAGTTTCTTCAAAATACTAGCAAACTGTCAACCTACATAAGTCTATTCGTCCTATTTAAAAATAAGTAAATCTCGAGGTCTCTGCCGTATCATAACAAATAGCTTAATATAAATGTATTTCCATTTAAAAAATTGTTGTTAAAGAAAATTCATCCTAATGCATAAGGAATTGCCTGCCGGCTTTTCCATGCATGCTTTCATTGTGATAAGAAATCATTTCTCAGTGCTGCCATTCGTAGTTGAGTGGTGTTTTCATGAGTCACCTCCTCCACTGTAATAAAAATAGACACAAGATTCGATGATAGCTGTGCAAAGTAAGGCGCCGACGACGCAACGGTGCAAATTATGCATGATACTATACTAAAGCTAAGCGTCCGCGAAACTAACAAAGTTGTTGGATTGCTCACATCCACAAAATATTGTCTAGGGAGGCGATCGAAGTTTTCTCAAAATGAGCGTCGCGACGCTGTTTGTTGAAAATCTTCCGATGATCTTTTGAATGAGAGAAATTCATTTTTGATTCGATGTCCGAATTCGAATAATTTCGCCTGAGAAGCTTTGAGCGTCATCATACGTTGGGAAAATGTAAAGCATTCGTCCTCTCTGGGTGCTGTGTCGTCTTCTTCGAAATCGTGCGGTGAATTTTCTTTTATTTTAGGAAAAGTCTTACTAAATGAAAATTACTTCAGTGGTCTTTGCGAAGGTTTCATGTACTGAAGTCGCGTTCTAACCAAGCTTCGGTGTACCGTTTAGTTTCCTTTTGGCTTGTATTTAATTTGCGCTGATTTGTTATTTTTTTTTCAAAAATTATAATTTTCTTTAAGTTAACTGTCCCTACACGAGATGTGTTCAACATTTCTAAGAGCCTCATAAGTGTTTCAAAAAAGAGTGTGTGTACATACAATTTTGCTTTATAATATTATATTTTTGTTCAACTTAGTGCAGTGGTTGATTTTTGACTTAGCAAGTTAAAATCTCATCAAAGTCAATTTAATAATTTTGTTTGCTTTTTTTAATATTTAGTTAAAAATTCACTTTAAGAAGAAAAGTTCTTTCTTATTTGTTTTAATGTTTTCAAAGTTCTTTAAGGCGAAAGTGTGGTGCAATTGGAGTTGAGTGATATAATTTAAAGGAAAAAGAAAAAAAATAGAAGAAAAAGTTTATCTAAGTGAAGTTCAACATTCCACAAAATTTCCCATAGCATTCAAGTAAACACTATAATTATAATATCTTATCTAAAATTTAGCAAGTGACCACACTATACTATATAATGTATGCATAAAGAAACAGTTAAATATCATTAAATTAAAACCAAGGATTAGTTCAACTTTGGACACAGTAAAAGGCGTGCAGGCAATAGCGTGCCAAAAATACTATTTTCAAATTCCAGCCAGATTTGAATTGATCATGACATTAAATGCATAATTTTTCTACGCCCATCTGGGGGCATGAAACAGGTGTAACAAGTGGCCCCACAGGATCATGCCGGTCATTGCTGATTCTGACGAACCGCCTGCAAAATGTTGCAAATTCTGTGAGGGTAGGATATTATTGTTTTTATTGTGCATTGATTTTTTATTGTTCAATTAAAACTAAACATTTGTAAAAACTGTCGATTAATTATTATTTGAAGTACCTACATACATATTCAGATCGATAGACAGAGTTACATGCATGTATGTTCAAAACAATATAGAATATGGTTGTTTGTTCAACATTCTCGGAGTCCACTGCCCGCGCCGTCGGCTAGTGTGTTGTATGAAGAAATATTACCACAAAAATAAAATTTGGTTGTCGAACAGGATTGCTAAAGTCGCATTTATACTTCTAAATTTTTTGATCTTGCGTTGGGCAAAAGTAGTCATCTTGATCCGTAATTTTTTCTACTTATTATTTACCGTCAGTGCAAGACCACCACAACTCAAAACATGTAATTGACGTTTAAATATTTTAAATCACTATAAATTCAAAATTTTCAGTATCTTGTGTAGTTTTTTCTTTAGTTAGTAGCCTGTAAATTAACTTCGCATAGAAGAATATCTTAGTTAAAAAGAAAAATTTAATAAAAAATTCAAAATTGATGTATTTGGGTTGTGGTGCTAAATATTTTTTATCCTTACGGTGCCTATCCTATTTCAATAACGAGAAGTTTTCCTACATTCGCTCACTTGCCAGTAATTTTGTTTTGTACATAATAACTTTGGGTGTGTTCATAATTTAAATTTTTTTAAATTATAATCACTCTACGTCAGACCTGGTTCTTCAATTAACATATTTCAATTGGAATAAAAAACGAAAAGGAATATACGAAATGTATTTTTATTGAGTTTTACAATACAACAAGTAAGAAAACTAGAATTGGTCTATAGGACCAATTTTTATGATGGCCTAAATGAATGCCCGTAATGTAATTTTGATGTTCACCTATTAAGTGCAATTTTGATTGTTGAAGTGGTTTTCTGCAGAATGGTTCGTCGGACAGTGAAAATGGTTATAACAAAATGAATTTATTGAAATTAATCACTATTTTCATGAAAATGCCGTGTATAAAATTTCAGCTCTCTACATTGACGCGTTCTCAGGCAGTGTCCAAATATATAGTGAAAAACGATATTTTTATGTGGCAACCCCATAGGGAAATTTCCCGATTGGTCTCATTTTCGAACTTGAATTTACTTTGTTTTTAAAATACCCGTCTGCAAAATTTCAGCACTCTGAGTGAACGCGTTTTCGAGTTAGAGGACAGACAGACGGACGGACCTGTAAAAATCAAAATAACTTTTAATATTATGCGTGGGTGTCCAATACATTTTGCTCTATCGTCATTATTTCTGGGTGTTACAAACGAAATGACATACTTAGTATATCCTATGATTCCATCTAGGGTATAAAAATACAGGATTTGGGTAGTCTAGTAATTGTAGAGCAAAATGGGAGCAAGACATTATCAAAACTAAAAGACACATAAATCTGTTTTATCATCGCTCGTTATAGTGTTTTTGTACGAATTTATTAGTGTCATATAGATTGGATTTAAGTTTAACGTATCTGTTCGAAAATTAATGCTGTTGTCATTGAACTGTGTATGTATCGTTTCATTAATATTACGTTTGTACCAATTACTCTCATAGTCAACGATATTCGTATTCTCAAAATCAAAACCATGAGTATCATCCTCAAAATGATGCTTGCCTAGGGTTGTCATATCTGTTTTGTGACTGTTGGTATTTCTGAAATCATATCCGTGTTGGTATAGTTTTTTCTTTAACAATTGTTTCATCTGACCAATATAACATGCTTCAGATAATTTACAATTAATTTTATATACCGTGATAGTGCCTTGGAGTTCATTTGTGTGGAGGTAGATATGGAGCTTGATAAATGCTTTCCTTGTTCAGTCTACTGTCCGCTAAAATTATTTTATCCCGACAGTGTAGGCGCATTCGATGTTTCTCTGTCAGCTCTATCTCATGTGTATCTCATATTATTGTTGCTGGCGACTTTAACGAATATCCTTCGTAATGACAATCAATCCGACACATTCCAATTTTTCATCCAATCTTTGCATCTGAGAGTAATTAATTCCTCCCCCACATATTTCAATACCTAATCCCCTTCACAGTTAGGATCTTTTACTCACCACTGACCCCTCATGTATAATACGCCATTCGCAATTATCCCCCCCATGCAATTCTTGAGCATGACATACTATACCTTAAATATAATTTACCTATTCCATCTCAATCAACTCCTTTACGCCTTATTAAATATTGTAATTTCAAATATATATTTATTGATTGCTTATTTGAGGAATGCAGTAATACATATAGACTGGAACGTAATCTTGGAGCAGAACGCTGGTCCAGCGTTACACGCTCTAGAGCTAGACCAACAAGTACTCGCTTTCAATGACGTGCTTTCATTCTTACTAAACAAATATGCCCCCATCCAGACTAAACGTATAAAAATCTCACCTGAGATAAAGAAATTAATCTGCGAACGCGATTTTTTATATCATCAGTATAGAAGACTTAAAACTCCCACCAGCCTGTCTTTATATAAAAAGCCTCGTAATACTGTAAACAAAAAGTGAGAGATGCAAAGTTTTTATACTATGCTTGCAAGTTAGATTGCAGTTTCCCCACAAAGAAGCTTTGGAGCGCCTTACGTAACTTAGGTGTTAATAGTGATACTGGCTCAGTATGTGACTTTGACGTTGATGAGCTCAATGAGTTCTTTACTGCTACTACCTGTAATGAGTGTTATACCAACGTTTCGCCATCCTCTCAGAACACTCCTATCGCTCGCTCAGTATCCGAGCTCTGTTTTCATTGCGTTGATGAGATTGAAGTCGCCACAGCTGTCTTATCTATCCAAACCGATAGTATTGGACCCGATGGAATCCCACCGCGCTCCGTGAAACTAATCCTTACCTTTCATTATTGGCGCTATTGCGAAGATATGCAATAGCTGCTTAACGTTCAGCGAATTTCCCTCTCTATGGAAGGAAGCGGAAGTGGTTCCAATCGCTAAAAATTCTTCTCCTAGCGACGTAAGGGACTTCAGACCTATAAGCGTATTATATTTTCTAGCGAAGGTAGGTACTAGAAAAAATTATGGCAAATCAAATATCCGAGCACCTGGATCGAATGAATTCCCTGAGTCGTTGGCAGTCAGGTTTTCGTCTTGGACATAGCTGTGAGCCAGCTCTCTTAAAAATCACTACGGACATTAGAATCGCTTTGGATGGCGCTCTTAGTCTTACTCGATTTCACGAAATCTTTCGATAGTATTGACCACAAGAAACTTCTTAACAATCTTTAGAGCCTTTTTAGAATCAGCTCGTCGGCACTGAAATTAATTGGAAACTTTTTGGAATAACGCTCGAGTTAAAGTGAACGAAGCTGTTTCCTCTACGCTTTCTTTGTCTGTCGGAGTCCCACAAGGGTTAATGCTGGGATCTCTGCTTTTCAGTCTTTTTATTAATGTTTTGCCAATTGTTATCAGAAATAGCTCTATTCATCTGTATGTTGATGACGTGCAAATATATCTTGATCGTCTCATGGGGCTCTTAGAGGACTGTGTTAGCACAATTAACAAAGATCTTCATAATATATTAAAATGGTCAATCGACAATAACCTAAGGCTCAACCCCAAGAAATTTCAAGCGTTAGCGCTAAGCAAAGGAAGTTGCGAACCCACCAATTTTCACCCGATAGAGTCCGATCACACATCATATGTACAGAGAGTGAAAAACGTAGGCATTGTGTTGAATTTACAAATGGACTGTTGTGACCATATAAAATGAAACTAAGGAAGATTTATGGGGTACTTCGCCGACTCTGTATGCTGACCTCTCCACAAACCTACGTATCAGGTTGGTCAAGTCACTGATATTCCCGCATCTGCCACATGGTTCCAACATTTTCCCAAGACTCGACTCACGGTATAGGCGTAAGCTCGAATTAGGCTTCAATGATTCAATTAGGTTCGCATTCAGGCTCCGTAGATAAGTTCACATTTCTCCCTTTCGCCATCGAATCCTGGATTGCTCTTTGGAGACATATTTACAACATATTTCTATACAACTTATTGAACATACGTAAACTGACATACCTATACGAATTTATAAATTTTTTGCATAGTGACAGACGTAAGGACTTGCTATTGCCCTGCTTCAAATTTTTGGTTTTGAAATCTTTTTAGTTTGGTCATGCTGTTCGCATTTGGAACGCTCTCCAGCTTCGATCCAGCCAACCAGCTCGGCCACTTCCTTTAAACGGTTACTCTGGCAGAACACATCATTAGGGTGATGGCATCCAGATTAATTAATATTATTATAATCGGTTGACTGCACATGCTCTAGGATTTTCTTTCTCTTTAGTTCTCTTTAGTTTTAATATTTAGTTCTTTTGCATTTGTTTGTTATTTTAGAAATAGTATTATGGATTTTATTATCTATATAATTATTATTTTCTTTTTCCTCTTAATTTGTATTACCATTACTTATATATGGCCAAACTCACGATAGGTACATACTTTTGTTATGCTAGTTAGTGTTGAAAAATTTTAATTTAAGTAGTACTAATGAAAAGACTTTTGTCTTATTGTACTCTAATCAAATAAATACTTACTAACTTACTTACATTAGACTGTAGTTCTTGTGGATCCCGGTCTTTAAGTCTGGTGATTAGATTATGTATTTTCTTTGTATTACATCAGAAAACTACCTGTATATTAGACTACCGTTTATGACACCGGTGGCTTGCAAATTAAAAGACTTAATGGCTTCTATTCTAATAATATGAAGAAAAAATATATTAAACCATGTAACTCAAATAGTAAATAAAAGTAAAAAAACATACAGGTAAAAACGTGAAAAAAAAACAAAGTACTAAATATCTTTAATCTAAAAAATTACAATTAAAAAAATTGCAGTTATTATTATTAGCACTTTATATGTAATTCAGTCAAGTGATGGTTTCATTCTATTAGCATAAAAATCATCTAATAACTGCCGTCGTGCTTAACTTTTGTACGTTGGGGAGAAGTGAATTCCCCAAACGTACATGTAAAAAATATTATACGAAATAAGATTTCTCCAATATGGAAAATTATATTAGATCATTGCGCATGAAATGAAAGATGCAATATTCTTCAAGCGTTTGTGCCAGTTTTGTAGAAATCTGAATTTCTGGATCGATGGCGATTTTGAATTGTTTCCCCGCCAAAAAGTGATCTAAATGTTTGAAGAAGTGGTAGTTGGTTGGCGCAAGTCCGGTGAGTAGGGCGGATGAGAAACAATTTCATACTGCAACGCATGTAATTTTTGGATCGTAGCTCTTGCCGCATGGGGTCGTGCAATATCGTGAAGCAGTACGGTTCCATCTCTGTTGAGCAATCTAGGCTGTTTAACGCTTAGTTTTTGGTGCATTTCTTCCAGTTTGATGCAGTATTTCTCAGCGTTGATAGTTTCATCACAGCTTAAGAAGGAATAGTTGACAATTCCAACAGCAGACCACCAAACAGTCACCGTTATCTTCCTCGGATGAAGATTAGGCTTGGACATATGTATGTTTCGGTGCCTCGTGAGCATTTAACCATTGTGCAGTTCGATGATGATTATTATACAAAATCCACTTTTCATCACATGTCACTATTCGGTGTAGAAACGGATCCGTTTTGTGTTGGGATAACAGAGAAATGCAAATTTCCAGTCAATTGATCATGTTTCGCTCAGTCAGATCTTGATGGACTCACTTGTCGGGCTTTTTGATTTTTCCAAGTACATACTTTTAACTGACGCGAAACTGTCGAATAGTGCATCTTCAATTTTTCTGCGATATCCTTTACAGTTTGGCGAGGGTCAGACTCCAGTACGGCTAGCAGTTCGTTGTTGTCACCCAACTTAACTTCAAATACGAATCCGACATTCATGTGCAACAACCTAATATCAGATCGATCTCTAAATGTATGCCGGAAAATAAATTCGTTTCGATCTCCTCGAAAACACGTGTTTTTTTGAAAAGTTTTGAGAGCAAACGTGCAAGGATTGAATATACAGAAACACGTAAAACGAATTTATTTAAATTAGAAATCAACATGCTTATTCTAGATTAATGAGCAAAAACACAAACATGAAAAAGATATCTTTAATAAAAAAATATATCCTTTCCGAAATGTTTTTTCTTTGTATTATGGAGAATATTTTAAATGCAAATGCATGTACTTTTGCATTTAAAATATGTTGTGTTGTTGGAATACATATATGTACATATTTTTTTCTTGCTTTGGTCTATTTTTATTATGAAATGCCCTTCGTGGAAAAATAAACTCGTTCAAAATCTAACAATGATAGAGGTAACCATAAAAAGTGAAAAGAAAGTCGATGCAAATGATGAATAAAACCTACCATCATCATCTTTTACCCCGAATACCATTCTGGTATTGGGGTAAAAATTTATCAATTATTATTATTATATGATAACGATATTCAATTCAATTCGATTCATTTATCTTAGGCCATAGTACAATAAGATATAAATAATCTTGTACCGAACAATATAGCCGAAAGGAAATAATAATAATAAGTATGAACATAATGTAAATACGGAAATACTATGAATTATAAAACTTAGGCTAACAAACAAACAAACTACTAATATATAATTAGTACAGGAGAGGATAAAAAAAAGGTTTAATAGCGTATGTAAATTTAAATTAAAAAAAAGGAAATAAAATAAAATAAAGTAAATACATTACAAATTAAAAGGAAAAAGCAAAACTTCTGTTGTAGAGTCAAGATCAAGTTTTATATGAAGTTTATGAGTTAGATTGTCAGGAGGAATATATTGGTTAATAAGCTTCCGAAAGACACCCACAGAACGCGTTTCCTGCATGTCAACAGGAAGCGAGTTCTAATAACGAATTATTCGAACAAAGAAAGAGCTTTCCAGAATGTCAAGGTATCAGAATGCTAACGTTTCGAGAAGATCGCTAAATACTAGAACAAGTTAGGAGGATTTTTCGAATAAATTAGCAAACCCGCGTGTCGAAGTGGAGAAATATGGTCAAAGCGTTCAAGCCCAAATACAAATCCAGTCATTATAGACTTTTAAAAATGCAAGCGAACCGAGAAGACCAAGATTCCTGTGAGCTTTCTCCGCCATCTTGAAAGAAAAGGTAACTTCTGTTTTTTTGCGATAACTCGGCTGTCAGTTATGAGACGAAAATTGCGATTATATTCTTTTTTGTTGCTTTTTTTACGCTGTATAATGAATGAATTTTTCATCTATTACGACTTTTAGCTCGCCACAATGTGAGGGGGTCAGAAAGTAGAATATTAAGAGACTGTAGAGGAAATTATTAAAGCAAAATATAAATAAATAAAACAGCAAAATTGTGAATCACACGCATGAAATTTATAAGCAAATACATGTTTTTGTAGAAGATCAAAATGAATGGAGGTTCGTTTTAATATTGATATTTTTCTTCGTTTCGATGGTCCTGGTTCACTATCTTCCTGTTCCGAATACTCATCGGTTTAAGCATCCTGATCATCCTCGTTGAGCAGGACGTCGACTTTGGCGACGTTGTTGCATGTTTGTTCACTGCAATTGAAGCAAAACAAATGGAATAAGCAATCCCAGCTTTTCTACACCCATAGGCTTCATATTTTCCCTCGCACTTGCACGATATGAGCTTTAAAACCTCAGGAGGTTTAGTTGTGCTGATAACAGGCTCAACTCAATAACTTGTTTGTCACCGCCAACCCCTGCGGAATGGTGGAAGTAGTGAGAGGTGGTTCAACTTATTTTTAGTCACTGATTTAGCGAAGAAGCGGTGAAATCGTAAGCATTTATAGATTTTTCCTGCTTATTGCCGGAATATAGGCCGATGAGGAATTATTCGCCTTTGGAAGTCAGAGCCTTCGAATCGAATTTTTCTTGTTTGAATAATTCCACCGATGACCGTACCTCCGGATGTTTTTCGAGAGTGTTGATGAATTTTGATTTGCCAACATTGAAAAAAGACGTTGCGGTATCGTAACCGCTTACAGCATAAAGGAAAAGTATGTTGTCGAGAACGAACTTATCATTCTTCAAACTAGTCAGAGAGTAGAGTTTTGCGGGTGTATTTCCTTTTGCTGGTTTTTGGAAGTATACGTTTGTTTTGTCCAGCGAAGTTTTGGAGGTATGAGCCTAGTCTTAGCTTTGGAGCTTCGAGTACGCGACCTCTGTCCTCTTGTATGTGCGAATGTGCAGCTGATCCTGCAAGCTAGAGTTCTCTCGAGGGGCCTCCTGGGTTAAAAGCAGGATAGCCTGATGATGATCGTCAAATCCCGACTATCCCTTTGACAGCTGGCCGAGTAGACACAATATCGCCGAAACGGGTGCGATCACAACAACTTGCATGTGAAGCACAATATCTTGGCAGTCCACAATACAGATGTATTGGAGATTAAATAACTATCGGGTCTGCACGATATCGTCGTAGCGGATGAAACTCCGGCCGTTTGAGGATAGTGCACCGTAAGGTGTCGGAAGTAAACAGGACATCAAAATAGTCTAGAATAGCTTGCTGATCCTATCTGAAAAGCTGTAAAATAAATTTATATTTTCCACAAAATAATAAACATGCAAGGCCCCATTTTTGATAAAGGTCTTCTAATATATTTCAATTTTATTATATTTTCATTACTTTACATATAACATAAAATACGTCTACACAATGCCACAAGTGCTCTGATTAAAACCGAAAGATCGATGTGTTCGATGCTTCTTCAATTTCACAAGCTTCATACGCAATAACCTTTAGAGGATACTAGCTGAAAGCCAAGGTCTACGGAGACTAGTGTAAATTCGACAAACGACACTATTGATATTGTTACAGCACGTTATCGAGGCATTAAAATGAACTCCCAGGTTCCTCACCGTATCAGCATATTGAAAGATTTTCGAATTTAATAGATTGAAGGCAGATTATTAGCATCGATAGTCCCTGTATAGATCGATATTGATTGGGATTTATTAGGATTAAGTATCAAATGATTCTTCACGGTCTAATTGGAAACCGTAACTAAATCGGAGTTGAAGCGGTCCTCACAATCGTACATTGGACGTGCCAAATATAATTGAATATCATTCGCATACAAGTGAATACTGCAATACTTGATAACATCTGGGAGGTCATTAATATAACTACAGAACAACAATTAGCCTAGTATGGATCAGATAAACAGCCACCGACCATAACCTATTGGGATCTATTAGATAAGAAGGAGCAAATTAAGCTAATTCCAGATGAAGAAAAAATTAACTTACCTGACAATTTAGACAGCAATTTAGCATGGCCAACACTATCAACTATGAAGTCCGGTATGTTGATAAAGCCTTTTTTCTGTAATGAATACACATTTTTACATGTGAAACAGGATTCTCATCCACAAAATGTTAACGGACCGAAATAACTAAATTGTGATGGAGCAGTTCACTGCCATTCCCATTATCATTGGATTGTAAACATCTGTCGTTTTAAACGTGATAAAGGTTCGTCTGCACTATCGCAGTCATTGGGCGTGTTCAGCACAGCTCAACGGTTGACACTAATCACAAAACATGTTGAGTATGCTGGAAGTCAACCGTTGAGTTTCATCTGAGCGTTTTGCTGACTGTAATCTGTTGCTATCAAGTTTGGCTATATTGCTTTGAGCTTTTTGTTAGTAAAATGTCATATGATATTTATTTGACAGAAGATTTGACAGCGCTTACAAATTAAGCGTAAATAATCGCCGCTGCCTACTATACTCAACAGTTGAGAGTCAGCGGAAGGACAGCGATTCGACTGAACGCCACCGCTTAGTCAGCAACTCAACTGTTGAACTGAGCTGAACACACCCATTGTAAACATTAATTTTTACGTTTTCATCAATATATTTTGACGAATCGTTTTCGTCGATATTTCCAAAGTCGTTTTACAGTTCAAGCTCATATAAGGTGGAAAAATTACAATGTTTCTTTGAGTTGTTCCACGTTTGAATTTCACTCTGAAAAACTACTTTTACTAAATATTGCTCTCTTGGTTTTTTTTTGTTATTAATAATATTAAATTTAAAGTATTTATGTAATAATTCAGGGATAAAATAAACAAATTTATACTTAGATGCGTTTCGCAAAACAATACAAAAATCTCATGTCAGGTTTAGATGTACACTTCGCTATCCAAGTGTTCTAATAGGATTGTAATCACTTAAGTTTCTCAGATGCTGATTTTTGTTTTTGGCTGTACAATTACGACCATGAATTATCCATGAATTAGGATTAACTGCATCAGATTTGATTGAATTAAATGCTTTAAAAGCTAAGATAGAAATCAAGACAAAAATTGTAATCGAAAAATTTTCTTTTCTGTATGAACGAAATCCTGTGAAAAAGTTTTTAGTATAAACTCTTTTAAATAATTCTAATGGTTATGGTCTTCGCGAGAAAACATTAACAAGCTAAATTTTTTATAGATACCACTTCTAACGAAGAAGGAGCAGCCAATGTGTAAGGGTATAACTCGATTTATAACGTTTTTCCGGCGCAGAAGACTTGAACAATGTACCACAATATTTTCGAAATAATTTTCTGGCTTTAGACTAGACCATTATCAGACTTATATCTTTTTTGCAACTCACAGAAGGTACATTTTTCAATCCAATAGTATACTCTTATTTCAGTTATGGATTTTTCTGAGCTCTATCCATACAGAGATATATGGAGATACATAATCATCATTAGCTTGAGCATATTTTTGTCATTAACGCAAATATTACCATTATAATTTCTGAAATGAATTTATCATTCCGAGGAGTGTAGATTATTATCATTAAAAAAAAGTTGCATATTGACTTTGTGAAATTCACTTGTTGAAAAATACAATGCAAACAGAAATGAAAAAATAAACAATAGATTAGTTATTCAAATGTAAACATTCTTTTCCTGATTTTGAAATTTTCTATTCATTATATATACCACAAAATTAAGCACATTTTCAAGGCCAACATACAACCACGAATTGGTCTAATGAAATTTTTTTATTTGCTCGTCATGTGATGAACATTGCACGCTTTCTGAACAAAAACGTGGATATGGTAAAATTTCCGATCAATCGTGATCTTTAGTTAAGATCCATTCCATTTGTCTATTTAAATGTATTTGGAACAAACAATTAGTTCTAGTGTAAACATTCGACGGCCCCTACACGCTTCGATATATATGGGCTTCGTAACATATGTTGGCTTCCCAGATGAAAACTAATTTTTCGATTTTCGTTTCAGCAATTTGTTTGAAATAATTTCACCAAAGCGAGGAGAAAAGATATTGCGTAAAATTTTTATGAACAAATATACATATATATATACACAGATGAATCTCGAAATGAAATGAATTAGATATTTTAACATGTTTTGGGTAAACAGTATATCTATAGATTCGCATTTAGGAGATTTACTTTTTGCAAAACTAACCATATGTATGAAAGTAAAAATTAAACGCTTTTTCTTAAATTTTTTAATTGATGTTAATATGTTTTACGTGTTCGTTGTTCCAGTTCATGCAGTAGTTTTTTTTTCAAGAATCTGTCTTCAGCTTATTCCATGGGCTATCCAGTCGCATTATACCTTAATTTTATGTAAGGCGGTTATTACAGTTGTGGCTTTTCCGGGATTTTCTTCAATCCATTTTTATTTGGGACGACGAATTTGCACATAAATTGGTGTTGCTTGCTAGTCGCTCAAACATAATCACTTTCACCAAATACATACAATTCGGGTACATTATTTAATAAGCACTTATAGCAGATATGTGTTATACACACGCTATAAAAGTTTTTTTTAATAAGTTAGTAATATGTAGTAATAAAAGTGTGGAACCGGAAAATCTGGAACCTGGAAAAGTGGATCCTCTGATTAGAAAGGCATCTTATAAAACCTGTTCGTAGACTTAATTGCTGTGTAGACGTTGTGAAAATGCAAAACATTCTTAACTTTAAAAAAAAAAAAAACGTCCCATGTGTCAGCTCGGGACTGTAGTGTAGGGCGGATGAGACATTAATTTTAAATTGAAGCAACTAAAATCTCATTTGTTTGCTAGGTTGCTTGGGAGGAGGCGTTACCACGGTGCCGAATGATTTGTGATCGAGGTCGTGTTTTTCGAATTGTATTTATTACAGTGGGGGAAACAAATCGTCTTCAAAGGGAACCGTGCATATGTAACCAAATCGATAAATAAAATATATATAAAAAAAAACTTTAAATAAATAACTTTCGTAAAAGTAAAAATAATTTTTTCTTTCTTAGTTATATAAACAAGAAAATTTTCCATAACTATAATCACAATTGCCCAACTGTATAACTCATGCTCAACATAGAAAATTGAATTGTTCTCATGAAATATGTAAAACATTATGCTAAAGGGTTTAATTGCACTCAGGAAGAGCTTTAATTTGATATTACACACGGCCCAAATTGGACAACCCCAAGTGATGTAGTTACCACCCCTACCCCAAGCCCCCAAAAACGTAATTTTATTATACCCCATTGGAAAGCCCCCATCCACTCACTCATTCTAAATAAAAAAATTCCATGTAAATCCATCCACGTTTACTACCTTAAAACTCTTTCGTCACGAACGTCGCCCCTACTGACAAAGTTATTTAGTCAGGGGTTTGTGAGTTGATAAAAGTTATTTAAAAAGACGCGATCATTTTCTTACTAAAGCTCCGTCATTGTCGCTTTAGTTGATTTTGCTACGTCAGGAGAAATTAAATGGCTTACAGCAAGTAAGTCACTCGATTGTTATCCGTTATCCGATTAATTACAGCATCGATGTTAGGGCTGTGGAAGAGCGAACTTCAAATGCCCGCTGATCAATTTTGTGTCTCTCTTGTGCAGCCTTGATCACTTGAGATGGAACAATTTTCAGTCTCGAAAGTGCTCGCGGTTTATTATATTTTTTCACTGAATTGAAATCGATTTCTTCAAATGCATGCCAACTAAACAACATGCTTTCTCAGGTATGTCAACGTCATTGTTATTTTTAAATTTAAGGAAAAAGAAAAAGAATTATGTTTTTCTGCCTTTTACTTCTCCGGGGCAAAATGGTGATACAAAAAATTATTATACTACATATAAATTTTTTCGATCCTTAAGCAATATAGTCATTTTCTTCTTTTATTTTCAAAATATTTGTTTTAATTTTTTTTTTTAAATAGGCTCTTCCTTAATGCTTCTAATTTTTTGTTGGCGTTTGAGTTCTTTCTGAAACTTATCCAGGTATGGTGATCCTTTGTGAATAGCAGTATCCCCTCGTCGACGCTTGCGCTAGTTTTGACATGGCTATTTTACATTTTATATTTTTCGTTTCTTTTCATTTCATTTCAATTTAGTTCCGTATACCTATGGCAAAGAAATTTTTAAATATTGTATTAAGGTGAACCAATCTGGTGGTGTCTCAGTTGAACAGGGAGTTCCAAATGATTGTTCCGAAGCCATATGCGATATGCTCCTTAATATTTTCGTTCTCAACGGTAGCATGGCTTGTTACTGTTGGTACAACAGTGACCATGGTCATGTTGTCGGTGGTATCTTCACCTTTTATACAATCATAGAAATTGAAATTGAGACGCATTATTCTTGCAGATTGTGCAAAATCATAACATATCTTAAAGTGGTATAGTACATATTTTAGTTGCAATTAAGGACTGGTCCAGAAGAACTTGAACTATTTCTTTTTGTTTACAGTAAAAAAAACTAATGACAATTTTTTAATAAAATTTCTATGTTTTGTTTCTTGCAATTTAAACTTTAAAATACAAACGTTATTTCAAATACATTATTTGTTTTGGAAGAATGTTTTAACTTTGTTATTCAAGCCGCGCATTAGATTTAGAGCAGTTATATTAGTAACATTTCTATATGCTCTTTTCCATTTATTTCTGAAATCAAAAGCTCATTATTGGTTGATTTGAAGTTGGGGGCAGTTTGCTGGATTGGCTTCCCTTGTCACAATATTGACCTCATTGGTTCTGTAGCATTCCATCGTTGCTTTTGCGTAATAACTGTTGACCAAATCTGGTCAGAAAATAACAGACCCTTCAAGCTGTTGAATAAAAGGTACTCATTGATGTACACATTTCAGTTTATTGTTCCTTTGATTATAAATTCACTGCTTCATAAACCGCAAGAACAGATCGCCTGCCAAATCATAGACTTCTTGGGATATTTTGTCATTAATTTTGTTGAACAGTTTCTGAATACTCCGCTCCGACTTTTTGCAGTAGAATATTCGTCACCTGCGGTATCTGCGAAAAGTCTGCTTTGCAATAGGTTTCATCATCCAAAACGACACAATCGTATTTGGTCAGGTAGTTCTCATAAAGTTTTCTCGTTCTTCTTCTTGCTGTTTTCTCTTCTTCTTCCTTCCTCAGCGGCGCTTATTTCTCCTTAATCCACCGATTTTTTTTTTATATCTGTGCACTGTAGACTTTAATGTTCCTGCCAATGTAGCCATATCTCTTTCCGATGTTCCCGGTTTCCAAGAATAAGTATACCCTTCATCTGTTTTATGACGTCTGGACGGGATGGCCCTGGTATTCTACCTGTCCCACATATCCTTTATACTTTCTATTGACAAGCCTCCCCTATACTTGGCTATTTACCTTTTTACCGTAGTATAACTTGTATTCTGGTCTTTTGAAATTTTTAAAGATGAAGTTGTGGGATTTTCCAAATATTTGGACAAAATCATTTCACGCACTTCTTTTTCGCTTCGAGGCATTTTAGCTTCCAATACACGAATGATTCATATAAACTCAGAGTTCAGTATTTATGGAATATTTTAACATACAAATCCAGATCTGAATTATTGTAATTTTGTAGGTATAAAAATAACTTAATGGGTCAATTTTTTCTGGACCACTCCATTATCATACTAATAGGGTATGTGCACACACGAGGTGAGGCGAAGCTAGGGTAGGCGAGGCAAGGCGAGGCTAGGCAGCTCAGCGAGGCGAGGTGAAGATACATCTCGAGGTGTAATGTTCACAACAAGGCGTTCAGTTTTTTGGTAAATCGCCCAGTTAGAGCATAAATTATGTCATAAGATTCCAAAGAAGAAGTTATGTGTTTGTCAATTAGTGCAACTATATTGCATTCTTCACATAAGTGTACTTTCCACTGTTTTGCTCGCAACATGATAAATACGAATGGTCTGGAATTTGGCGAATTTTATGTACATATGTGAAGATTTACATACTGATCCTCATAGATTCTTCCAGTATCTCATATAATGTGAGTAAAAAACCCTTGGATTATATCAAAGAAAAAACCTCTAAGAATATGCCAGCTTTCAAAATTAGCGCGCTGCACCTCGCGAAAAAATGAAAAATTTCCATCTCGAGCAAGATACCTCGAGGTGTTTCGCCACAGCGTAGTTATAAACACTCTCATAGTACAGCATGCAATCATGCCTCTCTTCGCCTCGTCTCGTTGTGCACGTACTCTAATAAGGGATATTTCAAAAATAAAAATAATTTTAGTTAATAACATGAGAAATAAACCTTAGCCTATCAGACCCAAATGGATGCACTCACCACCACTTTCAAGACGGACTGATATGCTTGAATAATCGATGGTTGATATGCTGTATGCCGTTAGTATGATTCATTATTTATTAAAGGACAAAATGCAATTCAATATCTTGCCCCTAGTCCCCATCATGCCCCGGTTTCCCTTATTTACTTTATTATAAATGGTTCCCAACAGAAGTGAAAGTAGACGTAAAAAATGAAAATGTTTAAATGGCAACAACCCGACGAATTCACCCATTTCCGAAATAGAAGTTTGTTATAAAATGATTCAGTCCAAAGTTTTTTGTCTACGTCAAAAACCTTTCCACCAGGAACTTCAGGTTCTATCTGATAGTTCCAAAAGTTTTTTTCTATCCGTCAAATTAATCGGAGCAATAAGGAAGGAACTACGTTGCTGTTTTCATCACCGGCTTTTTATCATTTAGTTTTTCTTGCTATTGTTGCGTCTTTATTTAAGATGTTATTAATACATTTTTTACGTGTTTTTTCATTTAGTTATTATATTTACTGTCTAACATTTGTTTGCCATCTCATAATTGCTTTCTACCTTTCTTTACTAAACGTTTGCTGAATTTCTATACTTAAATTTTGTGCTTGAATTGCTTCTTGGACGCATTGATGGGGAGCTGCTTCTGAATGAGTTCAGTTGACTATTTCAATTCATTGGATAAAATAGGGGCACGTTTTATGTTCCTATGAATATAGCTATATCTTTGTTAATTCGATTAAGCATGCTCATTGGGTAGGTGTAAGATTAGGTGCTTCCGTCTTATTTTCTATTATAGGTTACACACTTTTTTTTTTTAATTACCATAGGGTTCGTATTGGAGGCGAAGTGGATATTAGCTGTGCTCTTTTGTGTCCGCAGTTCAGAACAGAATAAAAAATACGCAAAAGAATGCCTCATACATTTTCATAGATAGATTTAAATGTAGCGAACAGTACAAATAGTTCGCTTCAATCGACAGAACAATTTGTTCTCTACAGTATATGGGAGATCGAGAACAAGGTACACAAAAGAACACAGCTATTATATGTATATGTGCACATGTCTGTATCAATTCCATACCAAATCGAACCCCTTTTATAGTGACCCGCTACGATTTTCATGAAATTTAAAGGGATGATGAAGAATGTATATATATTTGATCTATTCCTTTTTTGTTTTGCCGCTTGACCCCTTCCCCCCTTTTTAAGAGGGGTTGAATTTTTGTGATTTTGGCTATATATGTATCTTTGATGCGAAAGCATATTTTCAATATTAAAGGGAGTACCCTGAAGTAGTAACAGAATATATTACTGTGGTACAAAGTAGAACAGTTTAGTTAATAATAGAAATTTTTGACTTTTTGCTCAGTATAGAGTCAGCGGATTTTTCTTTATAATTTTATTTTGAACCCTTATGCCGTAGACACACAGCGCTCTTAATGAAGAAACAACTAACGACTTATTAGTCTATAATGATTCATTATAAACTGCAGATACACAGCCATTTCTTTAATTAAGTTGTTCTTTCAAACTGGTTTTGATATACTTATGACATTATAGAAGCGATATGGATCGAATTAACGCGATAAACTCTGTTTTTATTTATTTTGTTTTTCATTTTAGCAATTTACACATGAGAAAAACATTATATTAAAAAGAATATTAATAATATAGTTTGTGATTTGCATTTCTTTGTATTTCTTCTTCTTATTTTTCAAATCGGCAGTGCTCCACATGATTTGTATTATTTGCCAAATCTAGCATATTTTTCCTCATTATAGCTATAATGAAGGAAGAAAACACTTCATTAGTGTACTTCATTATCATCTGCTTTTCAAGCCATAATCACGTATACTATGTGACACACGGCATTTTAATGAATAGTTAGTACTAATTATTCATTAGATCGTGCTGTCTGTCTAGGGTATAAGACCTTAGCTATCAACATATGTCCAAAAATTGCTGATGTATTTGAGTTATCTAATTTTCAAATTCATGAGACAAATATATCTACATACAAAAATTAGCGGAGCACTCGGGAAATATTATTCAATCTAATAATAATCAGAAAGGTCACTAAATAATTGATACTTCAGAAAATGTCCTTTAATATAAGACGTAAGTAATTAGAATTGGTGTAGTATATTACACTTTGTGTTTATGACAATAAAAAGAAACCCCAGTTGATTATTCAAACGTACAAAAATATTAACATTTATTTTAATTCGACTTTTACTCTTGTTTGTGATGTGTTGGACGTTAAATTCTTTTGACATTTTCTACGTCTTCGCGATCCTATTGAAAATGTTTCTATCATACATAAACCCTTGGTTTCCACATAGCATCCTAACCAAAATGTTCTTAAGCGTGAGTGATTTGTTATTCGTAATTTCGAATTTCACCTAAAATTATATGCCCAATCACAGCATCTGTTTCATGTTCCACGAAAGATTTAAATGAAGTTTGAAAAGCGAACGATGCGTTAATTTGTGTTATGTATTTGAGACTTATGTGTCCCTTAATCCATACTATATTTCTCTGGGAAAAATATTTGGAAAAGCGCTTCCTATATGTCTCCTATGGTCGGCTGCACGTAACTGTATGAAAAATATTTCACCATTTAAAAAAAAATGTTCTTGAGCTTTTTCCATTTTCGCATTTCCTTCTTTTGTTTTTGTTTTTTTTTGTAGTGAAAAGTGATTTATGGAAAAGCCTTTATAACTATCCTTTTAGAAAATTGTATGACTGCACATGGTTTCACCTGAAGGCAATGGTACTTTCATATAACTAGAAAATTTTTGTCTGAATATAAAAAAGGTGTGATGCCTGAAAAAACCATTTAGCTTGTTGAGGATTTTAACTTAAAATATTATTCTTTGGAAAATTTATGGAGGTAATAGGATTTAAATTTCTACATATACAAACATATTTGCATTCTGTAGATGAAAAATATTCTGAAATGAATAATGGTTTTATTTTTTTGTCGGTAGATTAAATGACTTAAGAGATTGCTGTATGGTTTTATAGATCTCTAAGGCTGGCTGCACACTAAAGCGTCAAATGCAGAATGCATGCTTTGCAAATGAATGATCAATGAATTAAATAAGCTGTATACTAATATCTGAATGAGAATACGCACGCACATCTGAAAATTTTTCATCGTTCATTCATTACTAAGCAGCTTTATATGACAATTCATTTGCGAGGCACTATGTTCTGCGTTTGACGCTTCAGTATGCGGCCTGCCTAAGGTTGCTTCTGATTATTTAATCCGGTATATTTTATCGGCTTCATTGACTATACGAGTACCTATTATTTAAATTTAAAATCTAGGGAAAAGTTATACAGGTTTATTTTTTTGAGATCATCATTTCTTATTAATAAATATATAAATATATATGTATGACTCATGATTTGACTATTAGAGAAAACCACATCCACGCTTTCCGCGAGAGACTGATTACTTTACCAAAATATCGAAAGTGTTTACCTTCTTACAAAAGAAAATATTTTCTGAACTGTAATTAGGTTAAAGTGCAAAGTTTTTGCATTTTTATTTTTAGTTCTCTTTCCTAATATTTCTTTGACACTTGTCACGGAACTTAAAGAAAATTTCTAATGTAAAATTAAATTTATTTTAACGTGAGTTGAACCCGCCTTTAAAAGAAAAAAATAACTTTACAAATTGCTAGCTTGCCTTCTGGAATGATTTTTTATTTTCTGTAAGATATAAATCTATCTCTAAATATATTCTGGATATTGACATGAAAATATTTTAATTAACGCAACTTTTTTTTATGCTTTTCATCTCATAATACATGGATCCGCGAATTACAAAAAAAAAAAAAAAAAACCAGAAAAATGATTTCGAATAAATTATGAATGGTCTAACTTCATAGAGCGCGCCTAGACATTTTGTTTCATTCGCTAAGTACCTTCAGCAATTGCCAGGAGAAGAACGCAATTTGGCAATAATCCAAAATATTCAATATCGTTTTCGTTTACATATTTGACGGAAGTAATTTTATTTTGATTGTTTTAATTGAAAAAATATTCAATAGTTGCTTGAACGGTGACATATTTTCGATAAAAATCTTTTACTGAGTTGCGTAGAAAATTATAAGTGTGTTGCCTCTTCACTTTTCTGAATCTAGGTTCAAAAATTGTAATCACTTAATATAATTTTTTTTTAATTAACACTTGAATATTTTTCGGACTATTTATTACCAGTAATAATTTATCGAATAGAATTTATGATTTTGGGATATCTTAAGATTTTTGTATAAGTACATAGAGGCAAAAGTTGAGGTGCAGGAGAGATGTGCTAAAATGAGAATTTTAAAATTATTAAATAAATCGGATGATAAAATTTGTAGGTAGTCTTCGTAAAATGGAAGTTATATTTAATTTTTCGAAATAGATTTTCAATGAGTTTTTTTCTTTTTAACATTAAGCAACTTTACGATGAGTTTATCATAGCCTTTTAGAGTTTGGGTTAAGAAAAAAAAAGAAATGGTGTGTGTTTCCAACAGGAATCATTTTAGATCAAGGTAACGATAAAATTTACTCGTATGTTCGAGATTAACCTCATTCCATTATTATTATCTATTACAATGATGTATGATCCATTGCGTATGTCACGTTTTGTCTGTTATGAAACAGACTCTTATTAAAATATTCTATTTGGTCGGATGATTCCGAATCTTTTTTTGTGGAAGACAAGTCAAGGGCTACCAGGCATTACTATTTTAGAGATTGGCAGATTGTAGTGTAACCTCTGATTGTGTGAATTAAAATGTGCATACTACCAACTACTACTTTGTTGCTTTTACTATTGCCAAACCAGAAATTAACGAGTTATTTGTATGAATCGATGTTCTTTATATACATACCTAGTTTATGCTTACAATCCGACTTATTAAGTTCGCAATTTAACTTCCTACCTTTTAAGTCAGACTTCAGTTTGGTGAACATAGTCGCTTGGAGCCAAGTCTGGACTGTAGGTTGGTATGGAATCCTTATTACTGCAAAGCAACTTTGGCAATAGCAGTTTTGAGGACAGGAGCTTTATCAAGTAAGACGCGACCATCGTGAGTCACTTCAGCTTTACTGTAGTGTTTCTGTCCATGCAGTTTAATAGAGGAGTTACCTTGAAATCTTAGTATATTGTATCATGACTTTTTTTGGTCAAATCAGAAACTTTGATTTTTCGAAGGGACGCCTCCTGTAAGACATTATTTAGATCTATTGAACATTGAAGTGTATTTTAAGCAGAGATTGCAGCTATAAGCAATTTGAGCGTGTTGTGTATGGAATTTCCTGATATTCGTATATCACCCAGAGCTGGGCAAGTAACCCCAAAAAAATGTACTTAAGTACAAGTACCGAAGGTCCGAGTACTTCAGCGTAAGTACAAGTACCGCATGTATGAAAAGTACTTTTAAAGTCCTTTTTAAAGTACTTCTTTTGGAATCTAATGAAGTGAGTTTAGTATTAATAAATAAATATTTTTTAATAGCCACCGGCTATCACTTCTCACTTTCTAACTTCAACATTTTATTAATTACATATTTCAAAAATACTCTATTTGCTTTTAATAATAATAATGTTGTTTTTTTAGAATTTTTACACATTATTGCCCAGCAAACATAGCTTTTAGATTTCGTTACGAAATTAAAACTACTGTCGTGGGAGTTCATCTGATTTCGGATAGGAATTTATTGCTATATCTTAAATAATTCTATATGAAACGGTTGACCAGACCTCGAAAAGAATTGTCGCTATGATTTCTAAAAGAAAATTGTGAAGAATTTTGAAAGTATAATCCCTTCTTTCTGAAAGCTCATTGAACAGCATTGCAAAATTAGTGCACAAATAAAAATTTAAATTATGAGTTAATTTGAATTGCAGGTGAAAACTGTCCACATATGTTTTTATTTTCCCATATTCCACACCAAAGAGTACAAAAATGAATAATTAACTTTTACGGAAACGGTCTTTTGCGTATAGTTAATATAAGAAAATTTAAACTTATCTGAAAAAATCTTCTGCAATTCAAATTACGTCATAGTTTAAAATTTTTATTGTGCACTAAATAATAAATTACACGAATATTTATTTTTGTAGATTTAAGGCCTTCCCTACATCAGGTCGTGGCATCGTTGATTTTATATTCGAGCGAAACATCGACGATGCTGGTTTTTCTACTGGTTTTTACTTGCCCAGTCGTTTTGTATGTTATTAGTTTGTCTAAGGTTCTGTTCTGATTTGACGCGTGGGTGCAGCATATGTTTTGACGGTTCTTTGCGTACTTTAAAACTAAACAAAAAATGTGCTGCTCAAAAGATTGTGTTTGCTTCTCTGCGAAGAGTTAGATATATTTTTTTATATGTAGGTACTTAATAGACTCAGAAATACTTAAGTAAAAATCTTGGTACTTAAGTACAAAAGTAAGAGTTAAGTACAAGGAAATAGAAGCGAGTACTTATGTGTTCAACTACTAAGTAGGGCATTTAAAAAGTATTAACTAATAAATCTTAAGTAACGAAAATGTACTTTAAGTATTTTTTACTGAAGTATTGCCCAGCTCTGATATCACCTGACAAAGCTATCACTATTTGTATTGATAGTCAAGTTGCAATAAAAGTATGGGATTCAAACGTCATTAAATTGCATTTAGTGCAGCGATGCGGTAATATTATCTCTAAACTTTATCCACAATGAGAATAATAGACAAATTTTTGGTCCAAATTTAAATAATTTACGGTGTTCCTTCACAGCTGATGGGAATGACTACCCAATCACTTCATCCAAACACTGTTTGATTTTTATCGGTATATTTAATTAAGAATTTAAATTTAATCACATAGCTCTATACTCAATATTTTGGTGTTGCAAGCATATTCAGCGAAAATGGATCGAAATGCTAGAAGAAATTGTCTTAGGTATTTATTTACGTTTTTAGCTGGTTTACGTTTAGCGGGATCCCCTCGGAACCGAAACATCTCCGATTTTGATGAAACTTACACAGTTTGTATGGATTACTAAAATACATATGTACCTCAATCATTTTTTTGTTTCCTCCTATCACGCCCCACATCATATATGCACAGATTTTTATTTTTTTTTACTCTACACAATTTTTATTAAAATCATTTATTTTAATAATTAAGTATCTATTGAAAAATAACATAATTGAACCAGTGTCTTACAGTGGAGTGAAGAGTTATATATTATATATATCTCTCTTGTAATATTTCTGATCCATTAATTCGATTCCCAAATATTTTACCCTGGCTATCCAGAATCCAGATATGAACATTTAAATCCATTTCTGACAGAGCAAATACAGACGTCATGATGTGTAGAACCATATGATGCGAGATGCGAGTTTATGTATACTGCGAGTTTGATTTCCTTATAGCTAAAATAGGAACATTTCTCTTTGCTCCAATTTTAAGGTAGTCTGCAGTTCATGCTTTATGATCAGCACTTTGTTATTTCTGACGATATTTTCTAACAGCTGGCGCATAGATATAGTCTACACTTCTGCATATGATTTTAGTTTGGTAAACTTGTACGTACATAGTCATATATATACATATGTACATACATATGTACACATATTATCTAATTAAAATTATGCACAGCCTTTTAATGACTGTATTCTGTTAAGATAAATTATCTGAATATGTGATTTTATCTTTTATGACTAATTGGTCTCTGAAAAAACATAAAACACATAGAATAGCTATATATGGAATTTAATAAAAAAAAACCCTTATAAGAAAGCAATCATAATTTTGGAATAATATTTAGATACAGTGCATTTGAAAGAAATTTCCTCTTATTTTTCTAAATGTTTACCTAAAAGTTTATAATAGTCAGTGAACATTCGAAAGTATTGTTGCAAATATTGCGCTAGTATCTTCTACACTCACTAAGGTAAATGTTGCGGTAAATTGTTTACTGCAGTTTCTATTAAGAATGGCACAAGACTTAGGACTGTGCAATCCTTTTTCGAAAGTTTCAGTTGAAAGCAGTAGTAAAATGTCGTGCCCATAAATAAGATGCTGTCCTGAAATTATTGGGGCACTTTTAATAATAATAATAATAAAAAAAAAAAAACCAATTACGCATGATAATAGATGGGTTTCACCAATGTTTTCTCGTGGCAAGTGTTTTATGCGTACTTAAGTCTGAAGAAGATCTTGATCCTTAGTTCTGTAGCAGGGAAATCATTAAAAAAGCATACAAAATTAAAATTCGCTATTCTAATAAGTGAGCTTTTTCCCTTGATACTTAGGTTTTTTACGACAGGTAATTCAATTAGTAAAAGTCCGTAATCTTGAATTTTATTTTGGATTTTTTACATTCCATAGTTCTGACAATAATTCATATTTGTCACATATTTTTTTTTTATTTCCTATTTTGCTCAAACTCTATATTGACATTCAATTCAATTTAATTAATTTATTAATCAAATTAAGTACACAATACTCTTTATAAGTTAGTCAAGCTATTTGGAAATCATTAAAAAAAAAATAAAATAATAAATAATAATAAATAGAAATAAGAAAATCTTTCACAGTCATACCCAACATCCCATAGCACTCAAACGATACAATCATACAAATTACTTTTTGAATTCGTTGACAGAAGCCACACACTGAGTATTGTGAGGGAGGGAATTCCATAGACGAACAATTTCGACAAAGTAAGATCCCTCATATGTCAATGTACTAAAACGCGGTATACGTACATATGCTCATTCCTTTCCTACTATGCAGAAGTTCAATTTTTTCATAAAGATACATGGCGTCCGAGTCTGTATTAAATTGAATAGGAGATTAATGCCGTGCGTTTTAATAACTTTGAATTGAGCATCTCATGAACGAGTACCTAACAGGAGTAATGTGGGCAGATTTGCGCAGGTTAAAAATGAATCGCAAACAATCATTAAAAGCATTTTTCTCCTAACGTTTGCATAGGGAGTCAAGCTTTGGGTAAATTACACTGCCGTAAGTAAAATGATGCAACAAAAGGTTCTTAACCAATCTCAAACGATATTAGCAAATAGTCAAAGTCTTCACAAGCCACTATTGATGTTTTTGCTGGAGCTGACTGATAATTTGTGTACAGACAACAGTCTTGGAAAAATCATAGGCCTTTTTGAAGCTTTCTAGAACCCAAGCGCTCATATTTATCTTTGATAATGATTAGAAGGTCATAAGGATAATCTTGTGACTCAATACCTTGGTTGCTCAGTTGAACGAAAAGGTCGCCAGCTATCATGGACCACAGCAGTGGAGATAACACTCCTGCTTGGGGATAACCTCTAGTGATTTCGACCTCCAGGCCTCAACAAATAACTGCGATTTAATTTTCTGTTGGAGCGCATTGCCTGAATCAATTTTTTATTGGATTGATCCACTCCTTGTCTGACCAGTGCATATAATATTGACTTATGGCCGGTATCACAGTCCAGGCTTAAGCCAGAGCTTAGCTAAGCTAAGCTAAGTTGTCAGCACTGCTGTAATTGTGAATTTTTGTAAAGGAAAATTGCCATTGTGGATTAAAAACCAAGCGAAAGAAGAACTTTTTATTTACTAGTTTATTTCGGTTTTTATCTGGAAGGATAACAAACCCAAAAACCATTGTTGCAGAATGTTTCGACAACGTAAACCATCATAGCCGAATGTGTCTACAGTCGGAACCGAGAATAATGCCTAATCTACAATGCGTGGTGAAACGACATGGATTTTGTGTTTGCTTCCCACTCTTGCATTTGAAAATTCACGCTTGCAAAAATATTTCTTCTCTTTCATTCATTTGACGACATGAGCACGAGCTTATATGTAGGTGTATTCAGCATAATTTAGAACCATGTAGGGGAATTTAGAGCAAAACAGCTGTAAACTGGAACTTACACTTTCAGTATTAAAAACAAAGCTTTATATTAATTGTCTTGTCAGACTGCACTCTACATATCTTTTTAGTTTGCTATAATCTTATACTATAAATTATTGAGACCAAATACTTCCTTCGATGTAATTCTGCAATGAAATCGAGAAAGCAATTACATTTATGGTAATTGACAGGTCAACAGCTGTTTAATTTGGCAGCTTACCACTACTTACATATTTCGTGTATATATATGCAGTCTTCAGCAAACGATATCGTTTTGACGACGTGGTTTTACCATGGATTGTAGATTAGGCATAAAAATCAACGTCATCCTTTTTCTCGCAATGTTGCGGGTGCCTTCTCGTTGCCTATATTCTCTGCATCAGATAAATTACCCCTGTTTTTTTTCTTAAACTGTTCGGTTTCTTCCTAAAATGTCAAATAGGATGCTGACACTAGCTTCCAGACAGTACTCAAAACGGCTAACTAGATAACTATTTTTCGCTTGGAAAATTTCAATTTAGTTTTAAAGTATAACTTTAATAACAGAAAATATAATATTTAGGCAATATAGCAATAATTTCTATGTGTTTCACAGCAACATCTGAGGCTTATGCCTTCGAGATGACGGGCTTAAGTCAAGCTTGCCTAAAGCCAGTGATATCACTTAAGCCTTGACTGTGAAACCGAAATATTTATTAAGCCTTGGCTTAAGCCATCGCTGTGGCTTAAGCCTTGACTGTGAAACCGGCCATTAATAAAGGTGTTATCAAGCGTTCCTATAGTCCAAAAAGTATAATAGGACGATTTCTGTGCTCCCAATGGTTTTTTATATATCATTTGTCAGGTTTAGTAAAGTTAATTCTGTTCATTTACCTTTTTGGTATGCAAATTTTTTTGGACTTATTTGATGCCCCTTGAGTGATCCGTTTCTAATATACCTTTCCACTATTTTCTCTATTGTTTTAAGAACAAATGAAATCAGTTTTATGGAACAATAAGACCTGGGCTAGGTATTAGGCTTACGTCCTGCTTTAGATACATATAAGCTAAGTGAATACGATTAAATAAGCAAATCTGTTGATTTGCACTTTCTTCCTGTCTCTATATCTATCTGGGCATTATCAAACACATTGTGATACATTTTTGTATGAAACAAACAAACTTACAAATACATTGCAACACAACTGTTGATTTGCATTATGAAACAAATAAATATGCATACACTTTATGAAAAAAAGCACATGAGTTTCTTCAAAGCAAAGATGCCATGAAACTTTTTCCTTCCTCCTTATTTCAATAACCTTTTTGCTCTGCCCCACTTCTTTTATCTATACTAAAAAGAAAAAAAGAAAAAAGAAAATCACACTTCTCCTAAATCTAGTTAGGCTATAAACGCCTCTACGTTTTATTTCACTTTTACGGCCTTTTTCCATTTGTAATATTAAATTGCTTAGGACGTAAGTGTCTTAAAAAAGACTGACGACAGAATTTCATTTTCACAAACAGAACATTAACCTTGTCCGAAATCAAACTGAAAGATTTTATCAAAGCAGCTATGAAGAATTTTTTACTCGAGCACAAAAATAATTATATATTTTTCTTGTTTTAGTAGCTTCTAGTGTATTCGTTTTTCAGTTGGCTTTCATCGTTCTTAAAAGTGAGAGGAAATTTCTTTTGCGTAAAATTGTAGAAAAAAAAAAATATGCCTATCAGAGCGCGCAGTTTTTCGAAGGTATTTTTTCGTTCCCCTTATTCAATGAAGTTGCATTACAAAACTAGTCTACGCGCGTATTTCACTTTAATTAATTTAGTAAATCCTAGCTGTTGCTGCCAAAATCAAATGTTCCAGAAAATATGACTTCGAAATCTTGATTTTGTAACATAATATAAAAGTGTGCCAAAAGTTAAGTATTTCGAGAATTTCTACAGGGACGCCTATTTTTTTTGTGGGGATTTTAATTTGTTTTTTTAGTCAAATGATAATAAAATTTATTATTATATTTAAGGCTAGAGTTTTATAAAATGTCTGTTTTATTGGATAGAATGCAAAACAGTTCCTTCTTAATTTGTATTATGCTATTTAAATTTTCGAAAATTAATGAATATTTAATGCTTTTTATTTTTAACACTTGTAAGACAATTTAAGATTTTTCTACTATTTTCTGTCACACTCCGATATGCATAATGTAATTGTAACACGTTCTAACTTTTAATAATTTAGTATTCGTCTGGGTATTTCTAGCACTTTAAAACTTAAATAATTTAGGAAAAATTTGTAGTTTTTTTTTTTTGAAATGTTAACCAAGGTTACTACAGGTATAGATCATTTTCTCTTCCGAAACATACATATATAATTGTTGCCTACTACCTTCCACTCTACACGATATGTTCCCATTATCCCATCAGTTTGTGTTATTTTTTATGGTACAGGGGAGCAAAGTAGGTACAAACATCGAAGCTAAAGCGACAATATTAGGTATATGTATAATAAAAAAAATCCTAGTGAAACTATGCTCACTGGTTTTTTTCTTTCTTTGTGACCTGCCAGAAAACACCCACCTCCATTCAAACCTTCCAGCGGTGATTGGGGTTTTGGTAGCACAGGAAATGGGTAGAATAGTGGTTAAAATCTTTACTGAACCGCGACCAGAATAACGGACAGGACACATTAAATTTTCGATAAACCATTCCTCCCTTTCACACACTGATCTGCTCTGTTTTACAACCTACAAATATTCTTGTCATTCATCCATATAACACCAACACTCCCCCTTTATCATCAACTTCATGTATTGCCCACTGTACACACCTCACACCGTCAACTTTACTAACGATACGTAATCTGAGGGTAGTGTAGATGGTAAAAATGATGCGCATGTTCAGCTGAACATAAATTATGCTATTATGTAATATGGAACTGAAATTGACTACAGTGGAGTTTTACAAAATAAAAAAGAAGGGAAAAAGGTAAACAGAAAATCGTTGTCAACTCAACAACTTAATGTGGTACAGATTTCTTCTTATAACCCGCCATCGGTAACAGTATCTTTTTATCCATTTCTGTGACTGACAAAAGACTGATAGCTGCAGCTCTTCTTAAGTTCCCAGAACCCTGTTGACGTTTTCTGGGAACATCTTCCGTTATGAGACGTCAAATCATTGAAGTGGCGAAGTCTACGGCAGACTGCTCCAAGAAATGCTATACTAGATGTGATCTTTCCTAGCAGGGGACTATTTCATTTCCAATAATGTGGTTTAGAACTCAGCTACCATTCATACACGTAGCCTATCCAGTGTCTCCTTCTATGGGTCACTTATAGTCTAACGTGACATTAATACATTGCATGCATGCCTCAGGATTGTCTAAACGCTAATCGTCCGTAGAGAGATCTACCCCACTCCTAACATTTTGATGAGCGTATCTTATAACTAATACGTTTGGTTTCTATCGTAAACCCTCAAGGAGTGGAAGGTAGCTTTAACAAGTCTGTCCGTTTTGAAGATCACAACAGCCACTATACAAAGGAAGCTTAACTGAATATGACTCATACCGTCGATCTGTACATATCGTGCATAATCTTCGATTTAATGCCTAATGCACAATAGTATCTAGGTTTTCTTATATAAGATAGGCCCTGTGCATTAGTTTCTAGTACACATATATAGGCTAATGGAACGATATGGCTAAGGTCTAAGATGCCTGAAAAGTAGAACGTGATCAAGCTCACGTTCTAGTGAAGAGTACTAAGCGTTCCATAGACGGATTTGTCATTTCATTGTTCAAATGAGAATCATTCAATGGTCATCGAAGTGATAAGGGAATCAGCTATCTTTTACTAAAAGAGACATATCTGTGTAGGAACCATCGGGTCAAAAACAGAGCACTCATCAAAGCAGTCGTGCGTCAGTATGCTACTCTTTACCAATCTTAGCCTTTCTGAACTGCATCAGTAAAATTTCTGACAACCACTTCATAGTTTCTGTGCGCCTCGTAGTTCATTCCAGTTTCCTTATAGGTTAGTTTTCTTGCCCTGATTAATCTTTTAGAAGTCTGATTAAGTTTTCTCATGGCTAACATTCCACAGACTTGGCGTTCATCCAATGAACGTGGACTATAAAACCTCAGATTGACTTCTACTGCCTTTTCATCAGAGAGGAGTGTTTATCTTTACTCCAGAGGCTAGAATGCTGGGCTCGAGTTTAGTTCTATGTGATTACTTCCCCATTGCGTCCAAATAGGATTGCTGCATAGTGCCACGTTATTTTGGTTAGGTGTCATACGATTGCTTTTGCCTTGAAACAATTTCCTAATTAAAGAGGATTCATTCTACTGAAATAAAAAGGTTCAATAAGTCAGTCGTTGATTTCGTATAAGTTCAGCTGTCTGATGTCTCGGAAAGTGGAGGAGTAACAGAGTTGTAGAAAATCAAAAATTCCTTATTAGTTTAAGCGCTTATGTCTTTGCCGAAGTATGCAACAGTACTACATCACCCATACAAGTTCTTAGAGTAAAAGTCTGTAGCATCCATAATAACAACTGAATTCTGAATTGGTTGAACTACTCGAAGAAATATTTTTTAAGAATAACGTATCTAAAACGTTTGATAATAACGGAAAACGGAAAAGGTCTTTCTCAACTATTCTCTCATCCATCGAACAGAACTCAGAATTGATAGTAACAAAAGTTGATACGCTGATTTAAAGGTTTTTGCCTGCAGTCTGCACTCTAGATTAACAGCAATTGCACTGTCGCTTTGTAGCTTACTGAGTACTCTCAAAATGGTATTACCAATTTTCAAAAAAAAAAAAAAATCAATTATCGTCTACGACTCAATTATACTTGTCATGAAAGATAAGTATATGCTTAACACTCCAATTGCAGATTGTGGAATTCATTCTTCAATTTCACTCCAGATAGGTTGTGGGATCCACAGAGGCGGAAAACATGAAAGAAGACTACTTGATTTCACTTGCCTGGATGTCTGTGATTGAGGGAGGAGGCAATAGGGAGTTTTACGCGGTAAAAATGATCCATCAACTCTCCGTATTACAGCATCCGATCCTGAATCTATAGTAATGCATTCCTTCAGTGTGTGATAGCTTTTATAACTGTAAAAATAGTTATTATGCACTTGATACCCTTACTCTGAATACCTTTTACACATATTTAGTCAAATAGGAAGGCAGATTAGTACTTAAGTTATACTCGATTTATTAAGTTCAACTAAGTTATATAAAATCACTGAAGAAGTTTTTTTGAAACTTTCTTAAAGAAACTATTTTTGATGTATAAATTATTTCCGGTTTAGCAGCTGTGACAATTTAAAAAAAAAAAAAGAAAAAAAAAGACATTTTGTGCTCGATTCGCTAAATTTCATAAAGCACCACCGAAACCCGGTAGAAATTCTCAGTTCTCACCTTTGGAACTAATTAAATCGGAGGCATGTTTGGAATTCTTATCAAAAGAAAACTGTGCCAGATTGGTGTGTGAAAGCACAGTCTAAAAGTAAAACCGAAATAGTGTCTACTCCCCTAACGAATTTGGAATTATTTCACGCACATTTAATTCTATTTTCGTGGGAGAGCTCTAGATTTTTGGAACGCATAAAATCATCAAACAGGCTGAGGCCAAACATTAAGTGTTCGACTCGACCAACACAGGAGCTATGTATGTCCACTAGACTCTCTCTAGAGGTATACTTCAATTTTTGTTCATTGCTGGCCTTTGGTTAGGACTTTAATCCATTTTAAATAATGCAGACTATGTATAGACTTAGATGTGTGTGCAATTTTAGGTCGTTTAATTTTATTTCTGTTTACTCTAACACTTAACCTAATGTCTGAAGCGCTACATAACAAAAACCTCACATTGATCGGTTGCTTATATGTATGTGTGTATAGAGATTTAGGGATGTATATACACATATTAAGTATGTAACTATAGATAAAGAACATTCTGCATAGAAATTTCTATCCAAATAGGCCTCAAAAGAGCAATGAAATATTTTGGCACGAATAGCCGCTTTTAATGCGTGTTCTTTTTGTTGCGCTAGTACGATCTACGCATGTAGTTTTTGTCGTTCGATTCTTCTCGGCGATGAAAGTGCATGTTGCATCATGTTGAATTTTTGGCTTAAACTTTCCACCTGCTTTATTAAAACTAAGGCTTAAATCCACTTAAAACAATCAAGGTGATTTGATTTATATCTTCATTCTGATAATGTAAAGGTGAGTTTTGGCTGTTAGTATATTATGTAGACTAAGTAGTTGTATTTATAAAAATATGTCTATGTTTCTCTTTTATCTTTTTTAATCTAATTTCTGCGCAGGTTATGCATTTTAAGTACTACAGAGGGTGTAGATTTTGGACATCTCAAATTCGATAGAGTAGTTAAAAGAAAAAGTGTTGATTTTGTTTTTTATTTTGGTGTAACTTCTGAATGGTGGGAAGGAAGGGGAAAAATATGTCATAAATATATATACAAGATGTTTGGAGAGCCGGGGACTGATAGCTGAGGTTGGAATATGCAAACATTTTATCATCTCTTCAATATTTCAACTATAGGTAACTCGAATTTACGTCTTTTGAGATTAAACTTGAGATGTTTTCTTTTAGCTTTTCTATTTGCAAAATATACACATGCGCAGTAGGAAATAGAAGATATCCTCTTGTAGCACTTAAATTGTATTGATTTAAGCGCTATCTAAACAATTACCAATTTTCGAGTAGTAGTAGTAGTTTTTGTAGTATTGAGGTGACGATATTGAATGGTAGAGTACGTGGGAGAGGGGCGTAAGATTCCTTTATTTGGTGGCTGGAGGTTTTATGATTTTGTGTACATTTTGCATATCTTTTAAAATAGTTTAAGCCTAGTACTAAGGTCTGCGCTAAACGAAATTTTAACGAGTCCCCAATATCGTTCTTTAGCATCTAAAATATGACAGCGGAGACTCAGAGAAAATATTTAGTAAAAAGAAGAAGCAGCATTTCGCAAAGTTCTTTTTTCGGAAATACAGCGCGCGGTCATAATATTTCTAAAAACAGGTATTTAAAATTATTTGGAAATAGGTATTTATTATGTATACAATAAAAAAATAAAAATAAAAAATTAACAATGATATTGAAAATACGGCCACGAGAAGAAATGCAATTTATTCGTACTTACAGCAAAGACGTACAAAACTACGTAAATTACAAAAATCTAGTCAATAAATTTATCAAATCTCAGAGCTCTGACAATAAATATTTTTAGCGCGCTAAAGAACGGTCCAGGCGGATAAATTTAAGCTAAATTTTTTGGAGACTTACTGGTGGTGCTATCTCTAATCAAAACCCAAAAGCCTGATTTGGCGCGTTGTCCTTAGTAAATTCAGGATAAATTTTCGCCAATAAGCCTAGTACTAAGGTCCGCGCTAAACTAAATTTTAGCGGGTCTCCAATATCGGGACGTTCTTTAGCAGCTAAAATATGACAGCGGAAACTCAGAGAAAAGATATATTAAAAACAAGAAAATCCGATCAATAAAATCAATTCTCAGAACTCTGACAATTAATATTTTTAGCGCGCTAAAGAACAGCCCGGGCGGATAAATTCAAGCTAAATTTGTTGGAGACTTACTGGTGGTGCCATCTCTAATCAAAACCCAAAGGCAAATTTAGCACGTTGACCTTAGTACCGCTTTCGCTAAAATTCAGAATAAATTTTCGCCAATATCATTTAGCTTGATAAATTTCCATACAAAATTTAGCTTAGCGCGGACCATGGTACTAGGCTATAGCTCTTAGAGCGTTGAATTTTCATAAAAAAATTTAGCTTAGCCGAGAGTAAAAAAAAGGAGATTTTTCCTTATTTCTTCACATTTTGAAGATCTTACCACCCACCATTTGCTTTCAAAATTTGGAAACTGTGGAATGTTACCCTTACCTATTTACCCAACCTACCTACAACACTTTTTGAGATAAACCTCCTTTTTATGAGTAATCATTTCATCAATTCTTCCACCACGTGCAAGTAAACTTCATTATAAAATTAAATGAAAGTATGAACCATAAAACACTTTCTAAAACATGGTTATTGTACGCCTACATTTTTTTTATGTTACTAAGCCAAACTCAGGGAATACCCTGTGATGCAAAGCACAGCATAAAAGGAAGATGGTAAGGAAAGGATCGGGGGACATCAGGAGAGCTCAAGATAAAAAAGCATTACGGAATTTTACTGTACGCCCGAAAGTATTTTTAAGGGTGAACGAATGTGCGCTGCTTGTACAGCGAGTATTGTGTGCAGGAATCAATCTACAAGGTATCAGATTAGATATTTCATCGGAACATTGGCCATGCGTGTAGCGATAAAGGTGCGAAAGACATTAAACATTGTGGCGATGGTCAAATGAACCGATATGACAAGTTATTGCTACTTCACCAATGAGCTAAAATGCTCTATATCTATCTATCTAATGAAGCCAAGACTGTGCGACCAGCCCTGATGCTTCTTCGCTTTGACACTTTGGCAAAAGAGAAGATGTGATCGGCCCCAGCTTAAATTATTGGAAATATTAATGCGTGGGTATTTTTTGGAAAGCTTAGACGGTTTATTAACATTTGATACATAAGCTATGTATAGGGTGTTAGTAGGAAAAGGTAGAAATCTTTAAATGCAAGGCTCTCTGAAAACTTGTATACGATTATTTGTATAATAAATTTGAAATAATCATTATATTGTGTTTCGCTCAGAAGGTGAGTCGAGAAAAATGCTTTATCACAGAACAATCTAAGCTTTCGACTTTTTTTTAAAATAGTTTGTCAACACGTGGGTATCCTTCTGTTGTACTTTAGTCTAAGTTAATTTTTTTTTCAAAAACAAGTACCGAGGTACTGTCAGTTTCTGGTCTAAAGCCGAAAATCAAAAATTCTATATCAAATTTTTGGAGAGTATAGGTACTGTGTGAAGCGTTTCGATCAGCAGTAACAGGACGATCTCATCAGGACAGCACAGCAATGAACTCTGAAACTGCCTGCTGTCTACACTACAGTGAACTCAGATGCCGATAAGTTGCTAGTATATGTATATAGACTTATTTAAAAATCTATATGTGAATCATTTTAAGGAAAATTGGTTGTCTTCACAATTAAAATGCTATTTGGGTATCCCATTTCTAGCTAATAAGTGGAAAATGGTAATGAGTTTTTTACTCTTTCGAGACCCGTATAAAATACGAGTGTACAGGCTGCCTCGGTACTTGTTTTTTAATTTTCTCTGCTCATATGCAGTAGGTTGAGAATTGCCTGTAGACTCGTATGCAAATTGTTTTTTTAAATTGGTAAATGACATCCAATCTTCCTGAAATTTTGTACAGATATTCTCTTAATAAAAGTGCATCCATAAAAAACCCAAAAATTGGATTAATCGAAAAGTTGTAAAAAAAAAAATAATTCGAAATGAATTTTCCAGACAGAGTTTCGGTCGTTGAAAATCAAATTGCGCAACTTAATCAGAAGGGGAGGAAAAATATGCTCAAAAGATAAAAAAAAACTAGCATAGGGAATTTTGCAAATCGGATAATATTTACCCACCTCCCTAGAACACCCGAATTCGGGAAATTAGAAACTTTTTCCAATTGGTATATATGAATTTGAATTTATCATCCGATTTTGATGAGATTTTGTACGAATATTCTACACATATGGTAGAATATAAAATAAATAACCCCACTACCAGAGTTTTTTTTTATAATAATATATGCTGGTGAGTTACTACTTTGTAACCCGCTGCCGTCCGAATCTCGTAATAGTTTCAAAAAATCATAAAAACTTACAATGAATTTAGCAAAAAGAATTATGAAAATCGGTTGGAATTCGGCCGATAGATAAAGGTTGGTAGCTTTACAGTGTATGCAGCTAATTACTGTAAATTGAAAGTAATTTAGCAGACCTCGCAATCTTATTTTGGAAAATGCTCCTAAAGTAATTGGGATAATGACTTTTGGTTTTTTTTGTATATGAAAGAAACAGACTATAGATAATTGTAACGAAAACAAAGTGGCGTAAATGTTGCGAATGTACCAGCAAGATGGTAATTATCAAAGTTTTCCGAAAAGTGCTAATTTTAACCCCGGGTTCACCTACATTATGCATTATTTCGGTTCGCTTGGCCATCTGGAGTTCCCAGTTGCGTTACTTTCATTTATAATCAAGTCCAACATATACTGTGAATTTGGAGGAAATCGGTGATGACGAGTAGAGACCCTCTCCGTAAGTGTAAACTGAAGAACTTACCCTATTTGTCCCATTTTCAAACTTAAATACCAATACAACTTTTTTTAAAAAGACCGTGTGCAAAATTTCAGCTATCTGTGTTCTCGAGTTATCGAGATAACAAACGGACGATCGAACAGACTGACGGACGTGCAAAAATCAAAATAACTTATAATATTATGCGTGCGTGTCCGATCCGTTATTATTTCTATGCGTTACAAACTGTATGTTAAATTTAATACATCCTATGATTTCATCATCTATAGGCCTAGGACATAATAAGTACCTACATGCAGTCATAACAACGATAATAACATTTTTTTAATAAAATTTCAAAATCTTTTCCATAAAATTCTTTCATTTACTTCCCTTCATTATTAAACATTATTTTTTTTGTTTGCCTAATCATTTCTTTTATTTACCATAATTTTGCGAATACCTACTCTACATGCAACAACTTAAGTGCAATTAAACTGAAAATCTAAAACTCTGCATGCAACATTGAAACACTTTTAATAGTTAAGACGTGAGCCAAGAAACTGCAAACTCTGATGTGCGTGATAAATGCAAATCAATTTATAAATTTCTGAAAACATGACAAAACTTGAAAATTTGATAAATTCATATACATATATATGTACATATGTATATGTAAGTACTGTAGATAAGTTCCAACTTCTGACTTGCCTAGTAGATGATGTAGGTGGCTTATCTAGTGTTCAAAATCTAAGTTTTGTTAGATATTATATAGTTTATCCTGAACACATTTCGGCGTGCCGTGAACTTCTCTGTTGATGACAGGTAGATGAAAATAGCGGAAAAGATTCGACTAGTGCAGACATTATGGCAACAAATTAATGAACTAATCAAGTGGGCTTCCCTCACTGTGTGCTTCAAGAATCTTTTATAAATGCGAGCAATAAATTTAGATGGATAATTGCTTTATGAAAGGTGAAGTGTGAAAATTTTAGATTGAGCTCACCTGTTTAGCTAGTGATTGGTTTTTGTTTTCTTTTCCGAACATTGTTTTGTATTTGAAATTTTCAAAATAATTTTAAAAGATAGAAAATTATACAATGGTGTCTTGTTGAGTTTAATTTTAACTTAGAAATACACAATTTTATTTATTAGTGCGTTGATATACCTGTCTATCTATAATATTATTATTTTAAGAACTTGTAGATTTTAAATTACAAAATAAATTTGAATTTTTTTTTTCGAATTTTCTATATAAAATTATTTCCACTATATAGGACTCTTACATCTTTTCTAACCCCTAAATGCACATGTATATACTCGTTTTTTTGGCCGCCCCGAGTCTGGTTCCCCTGACAGACTGCTTGACTTTTCAGAAATATTTGGCATAGTATACATTCACTAAAACCGATATCCTTCGCTATATTCCCGTTTGACCATAATAATTAGCTTTTCAGAGTATGAATATTAACTTTTCTTTCAATACTCAATCTCTTTGGTTTCAGCAATTTTAATTTCTTTAAAGTTCTAACAGGACATTATGAAAAATATTATCGTCCGACGAAACGATTTAGAAAAAAATGCGCAAAATAACTTCAAACTATCTAACGAGCATATTTGCAAAACAGAAGGATGGCTATACACCTGACCCTCGATTTACACGATGGATTCGTTCTACAAAATTATCGTGTAAACCGAAACCGTGTAAATTGAAATCATGTAAATTGAAATTGTGCAATTTAATTCATGTTACATATTGAAAGTAAAACAATATTACACATATATTAATATATTTTGATATTATAAGTAATGTAGTTTTTCATAAATTCAGGCGAACATACATATTAAATCGAGAAAACAAAAATTATTAGTATTTACATGAATTAATTCAATAAAGTTAGAGGTTATCCACTCTATTGAAAAATGTATCCTCTTTAAACAATAAAGATAGAGATTAGTCTTTAGGATTTTAAACAATGTACTCTGGCTGTTTTTTCGATATAGATGTGCCTTTAATAATGTCCTTCACATAAGTTCAGTGAAACGCTAACAAAACTTGGAGTGAAACCCTAGAACACTGGATTGCACACATGTTGAATAGTAGAACTGTCTTTGCCTAACTGGGAGGGGCAAGCAGAGTAAGAATAGTCCAGACAGGCACCCTCAATGCGATATTTTATCACCTTTGTTGTGGGTGCTCATTATGTCACTTACCCGGATGGGTAAAAAGCAGTATGTTACGCCGACGACCTAGTGATCTTGGTCACCGGTAGCTACGAATCTGAACTCTGCGAACTGGTGCAGAATGCGATCCGAACGGACTGAAGTACGAATTTCGAACTTTGCATTAATCCATTGAAAACAGATTTATGCCTCTTTACTAAGAAAAGGAACACTCCTCACGCTTCGAACTGAAGGACAAAGTAAAATATCTAGGTATCATATTAGACAGCAAATTTAACTGGAAACCACACATTGAGGACAGAGTGAATAAAGATCTTCGAAGCTTCGCGATGTATCGCAGATCCATAGGGAAAAAGTGGTGACTTAAACCATAGACGATCCTTTGGATTTATACTAGCATCGTCCGACCCATGCTAACCTACAGTTATGTGGTGTGGTGGAACGCAATGGAGCTCGCCAATCATCGCAAGATATTGGAAAAGATTCAAAGATTGTGTCTCGTTAGTGTAAGTAGCGCTCTCAAGTCAACCAGCTCGAGGGCTCTTGAGGTCATATACACTTTAAGAAAGGAGCCTCAATCGCTGCGCTGAGGCTGCATCTCAATCGGAGTTGGATTCACACTGGTACAAGAAAGAGTTCCACATGAATCCATCTTTGAATTGGTGTAGTCTATCGTACCTCCTCGAGACTATGGTGAGGAGCAACTTTAAATCGAAAATTCCAGATAGGGCAGAATGGGAATCACATTCTGTGCTTTAACCATTGACGAACTCTATCATATATACAGACGGCTCCAAATTGGAAGAGAACACCGGAGCAGGTATTTTCTGCGAGAAGACTCACATGGAAATTGACAGCCGTGTAATGCTGATTCAGGCGGAAGTCAAGCCCATCCTTGAAGCGGGAAGGTATCTTCTAAACTCAGATTCTTACTAAGAACAAAGAGATTGCAATCTGCTCGGACAGCGAGGCAGCTGTCAAACTTGTATTTGAATGTAAAACTACGCTGAATTCCCTTTCTCGGAACAACGGAGTACTGGTGCTTTGGGCGCTAGGTCACAGCGGCATTAGCATTAGTTGCATGAAGCCGGAAAGAAGAGTAGGGGGACCAATTTTGAATTTTTTTAGAGCGTCCGGTTGGGACTTCTGGGCATTTGCTCATAAGTCTGGAGGGTGAACAATGGGCCTCGTTGTAGCCTACGTTCCAGGGACCCTTTTCGGGTCTCAATCTCGTTTCAATCCAATCCCAATCCATCTCTATGTAATACATTAATACACTCTCCATAAAACGTTCCTGCAGAAAATTGTTCCGATTGCTTCAAAAGTCTACCGTCTGCCATCGCAACCGTGTTTAATTCCTATCCTATTTCTTGCTTCATTCCGTTCTGTTGCATTGTGGGCCTTGTTTTCGTCTTTTGAAAGCTCAGAGTTCAAGCATAAATACTTTCAAGCTCATGAACGCACAAGCAACCCCATAATATTTCATTGTAATGCATCCTATTCGAACTGAACAGGCGTACTATGTATTAGTTTTTTTTTAGATTTTGAATTCTAAATTTGCGCGATTGTTTTAATTTTTTTTTTAAACATTTTTGTGACCGTGTTAAACTGAAAATTAGTATTCCTCATTTTTTCAGTCGTGTAAAGCCGAAACCGTGCAAATCCAGTACCGTGCAAATCGAGGGTTAGGTGTATTTACGAGAGTTTTTCATAGGATATCGCTAAAATTGGTCTTAGAGAGAGCAATTGTAACTTTTTTCCTAGTTTTAAGCTACAATTTTTATTGATAGTACCATATTCGGAAGATTTTCGAGTTTCATTTACAATAATAAGCCGTCGTAACAAATTGTCAAAATTAAACATCTAGATTTACACCACTAACTAGAACAGTGTAAATTATAATTAGGTCGAAATTGCATAACATAATAATTACGCTAATTATACGATATTGACGTTAATTAATTATTGACAGTGTCGACTGTAGTTAACAACGGGCCTGCTATGAATATGGTTAGCTGAGGGAAGTAGAAAATATATGGCCGGTGGGGGTGCATCTTAATAGTTTGTGCGTTGCGGAGGGCTTAATATTCTTAATTTTTATAAATCACCCGATAATTTCTGAATGATAGCCCTCATGATGATTATTTAAAACTTATTAGATAGATAATTGTTAGACTTTAACAATGATCTCATATGATATTTTTCTCCTTGCCCAACTCCATTTCGAAACTAAGACTCAAAAAAGTCGAAATTCAGTGGAAATTCAGAAGTCAGTCTTTTTCATTTAACTACTTCTTATTTTTCTCAAAAATTGCCTCATTATGCTTTTCATTACAAACTTAAGAAGCCTAAGACCTTTAGTTTAAAATATGTCCTTATGCACAATTTTTGTTCAAACTGACGAATTATATGTTTTTATGTTCTTTTAAAGAGCTATGGGTTTTTACATTTTACCGGTCTGCCTCAAGCGAGAATGTCTGTAATGTCTCCATTTAATGTTCTGATCATGCAATATGGCTTAAAGCATACAGCGTTCCCTCTGTAAACCACTCTATAGATAAAAAAGAAAAAAGTAAATCGAAGGAATAGTACGCATCCGGAGTATATCAATATAACAAATGGAGGCTGCTACCTTAGTTTAATGGATGACATACAAAACTTCAGACTTATAAATTTTTTATTGTTTTTCAAAATACTATTTTCTTTTATTTTCTACACAGTTTGCATACGATTGAACTAGTCCTGAAAGTATTGAGCCCTCCGTTCCGAAGTCACATCATAAATATTAAAGGGAATCATAATTATAATAATTATTATTAAAGGGCCTTACATGTTCAATCTAGTCTATAGGGCGTATGATTCATCAATTCCACTCAGCAAACTCCATAGTCCGAGTTAAGATGTGTGATGTAGCCTTGCCGTGGTGGAGAAAAATTCGCCTTCCTGGTAATTTTTCACATACTTTATGGAAAACACCCGGTAAACAAATTATCAGCATGGACCGTACAAAGATCTTCTAGTGGAATTATGGAAGCAATACCCATACGTCCGGAAGAATGAAGCAACCATTTTCTTGTCAATGCTCCATATGTGCTTCACTTGATTGGTTTATAGTCGCCTGGGAAGATTCACTTTTGTGATTGTCGCTTGGTTTCTAGCTTCTATCAGTGAATTCAGATTTCGTCATGTGTTACAATGTCGAACACTGCTTTTACCCGGGGCGTTTGTTGAATTACTTAAGTATGGCTGTATCCCGTTAATTCGCGCCTTTTATTCGGGGGTCTCAGTCAAATTGAGTGGTATTCACCGAGCAAAAATCTTTCTGATGGTTAGATATTCATGTAGAATTGTTTTGGTTCGTGTTATGGGATGACTCGATAGCCATGCTGTCGTGCTAAGGATAATAGTCGGATCTGCAAATTTTCAAAAATAGTAAAATTACAATTTCCTGATTATTGCGAACCAATCTGAACCAAAACTTTTCAACAATTTAATTTTTATAAATTTTCAGATACCACTTTTATGCTTAGCACGGCAGCATGTAGGTGCATTGGTAGTTTCACCGTTCTACAGTGACCAAGGATGGGATAATGTTGTCCAGTCAATCCCCATTCTAAAATCATAAAAATTATGGCCGGGAATTTTTCGGGTATTGATTGCATTTTTTAACTGCATAAAATTTTTTTTTGATCTTTCAAAATATCAAAAACGTCAAAGAATCAGAAAATAACATTTTCAAGAGTGAGACATTAGAGGAAATAGTCTTAAGTAGCAAGCCTCGTATTACGGTCTCGCTCTGTACTAATTTTCCATGGCCTCTATTCATTATTTTTTCTAATTACGTATTCAAGAAACATTTAATTTTCGCTGTTCATTATTTTATCTCTGCTTATGAAGAATGCAACGTGATAAATTCACATACTTTGTAGTACAAAAATTGTAATTCATACCTTTTAAAATTGATTGATGCATTGGGATCATTCAACAGAAAATCCGCCAATGCTGTATAAATTTGTGAATGGGCCATTTCCGATTTGATGAAATTTCACGGAAGGTAGGTTATATTGTTAATAGTACTTCTTGAACATTTTTTGTTTTGATCCATTTATGGCGGAAATGCGGTATTTTGAAATTTGAAAAAAGTGGAAAATTTTGCTTGGCAGGTGTAACATCAAAAATTTAAATCTCAGACGCAAATCCATGAAATAAACGTTTTTTTTTAAATAAAGCTTTGATGTTCATGAGCCAAATTAATCGAGGTAATATGCCAATTAATTCCTTAGAGCATCATGATTACATTTTTTGTAGACCCTATCTTTAAGATCACACCTTCTCTTTAAAATGACGTTTGGAAATTTTTCTTTTTTTTTGGAAGGAAATGTTAAATGCTCATTAGTCCTTTCACGGATATTGTTGCATCAAACTTAAGCACTGGTTCCAAAGAGAACCTCTCATCCTTTATAACGATAACCAACATGACACCATTTAAGATCAAATCCCCCAGTTATCGAGCCATAAATTCGAATTCTTAAAAAAATTTCATACAAATTTGTGGTATAACTATTTAAACAATAATATATGCATTATCCTTGAAGCAAATTTTCATGAAAAGGACCTCAATTAATTTTTCTCAGCTACCTTAAATAAATAACATTTGTTTCTTGGCTTTCCGATGCGTACATTCTCGAGATATAAATTTTTGATGTTACACTTATCAAGCAAAATTTGCCATTTTTTTCAAATTTCAAAATACCGTCTCTCCGTCATAAATGGATCAAGACAAAAACTATTTCTGTAAAGTACTACTAACAATAAAATCAACCTATCTGTGAAATTTCATCAAAATCGGAGATGGTCCATTCAGAGCATTGGTCGAATTCCTGTGGAATGACCCAATGGTAGAGTTCAACAATTATGACATATGCATATGGTATGTGGTCAGTGTGTGTGTGTATGTATGTTTTACTTTCAAATTTTTGCCTTCTCAGCAAACATGGGGAAACGCAGAAGATTCACTTTCTTATTACCTGGACGATAAAATATCTCGTGGATGATAATCATATCCGCATTGCATTCGCAACATCCAATCGGAGAAAATGTTACCCCGAAAGCAAAACATCTTGAAGAAACGAATGTGTGTCTTCTACGTCTCTTCCGGGCTAGTTATTTTCATATCGTTTATAAGAAACGCATTTGATTCTTCAAGCTGATTTGCTTTTTTATCGTCAAAGCAAATCCTTCAAGAATTATTCAAATAAATCCTTTAAAATAAAGAAGACATTTCTTTACAGTAGGTTGGTGGAATTAAAATCGCTAGTGAACTCGCAAATTAATTGCTGCCATGGAGTCTAACGAGACGTTCTTCCAAATGATGAATTCGTGTATCACAGAGATGATAAATAAGCGAAGCTATTGTCTTCTTGCCTCCACATTTAAAATCAGAAAACAAAATTGTTTGTAATTTCATCTTCTTTTCGTCTACGCAAGACAAGGAAGAAATCATTTCACCGTATTTGCTCTAATTTCGCGTGGAAGACACTTTGGCAATATCATCCAAATATCTTCCAATCCAAATGTTTGCTGTTTGCTGTTTGCAAATTTGTAATAAAGTATTTGTTTACTAGTGAAATAGAATGTCCGAATACAAATTTGAATTTGTGACTAATTATATTTCATTGTAAATTGTGTTAGTAATTTGTAATTTTGGTGAAATACTTAGATGAAAAATATTTTTGTTTTGTTATCCATTTATAAAAATTTTGTTTATAACATTTTTCTTTCTTTTCAGGTAAGATTGACAACCTTATCGGAACTGTAACGTTGATGGTAACTTCAGCTACAACTCTCCAAGTTTGAAAACAGTCTTTATTTGTTATTGAACTAAAAAAAAAAAACAGCCATTATTATGTGCAATTTGTTCATCAAAGTGATTCGAAATTTTCATATTTTCTTAATTTGAAATAATTTTATAATAGACACAACTATGACTGTTCTCCAAATTGGATTAATATTTATTCCAAACCATATATGTATGTGTTACATAAGATAACATATCACATTTTATAATAGTCTCCTAGATTGAATTCTAGTTTCGAATCACGTATAAATCTCAAGTATATTTATTCAATTGAAATGCAATTAAACGGAAAAACGTGAAAAGTTCATTGACTGACTCGCTGGCTACGTACACAAACATCTCCCAAATTGCGGATTCGAATTCATGGTGTCTGCCTAACATGAACATGCTGTTTAATTACTATCTGAAAATCGCATTATTCCGGTGATAAGAAACATTCCTGATTCTACAGAATGCATTAAACTATGCCGCGACTCAAAAGAGCATCCCATCCATAACAAAATCTTAATTTTAAATTAGTTGTTCGCTCATGACAATTCCTCTTTTGTTGGTATAAAAGACTGTGTCGGGCGGCGGCCGTCATTAGCGATTGGGCTTGCATTTTGATTTCATTCCAGTTCGGGTATTTTTGTTGTGTTTTATCGATGCGAAATAAGTTTAGAACAGCCAGAATTCACCACAAACGAAAAACTAAAATGGAAATGGAGAGACGATGATGCTTAGAAATTGTTGAGACTCTTGTTGATTTGTTTCTTTGTTTTAAACTTACCAGATTTAGCATTAGAAAACGCATTTGTCGGCGGTATTTGTTAAACTCTTTTAATTTGATTTGTTTTCGCTTTCAATTTATATTATATCCCTACATATGCATGTACATGCATATTTAAAGAATGTAAATAAAATAAGCAAAAACTACGATAAATTTTACGCAAAGTGTTGTACCTACTTTGACATTTCAATAATATATTTCGTATATATGTACACATATAGATAAATTCATAAATCTCGGTTTAAATCCTTGGATTGGGAAAAAATTGAACATCTATTTTGCCCCTCCGTTAAAATAACGAACTGAAAGGCGATTTAATTAACATTGGACAACGAAACGAATCGTTTTTCTAGCCATTAAGAGAGATTTGGGAATGTTGATAGCGTTTGCATTTTTCACAGTATTTTGTGAAAACTTGTAATTTAGTTTCAGGTGCATATATGTATCAGGTGTATTTACTTTTTTATGTATCAGGTGTATTTACTTTAATTTACAGCAGATATCTGGAGAATTGATTCGTTTGCTTAAATTACGTTAGTTTGTAAATGTGTCTACATATGTATGTAGACTTCAAAAGTGATTGTTTGGGCAGTAATTCATCACTTCATCTGGCATAACATTGACTGCAAGGTTAGGAATTAAGAAAAATGTGATCCGTTAACAGTCCATTAAAACATAGAAATAATTATCTGAAGATCTACTTCAATTCAAAAGTTATTATTAATATTTTTATGTTATGCGAAAAGTGAAAAGTTTAATTTCCATAGCAGAATAAGTTTTTCACGATGTCCTTCTCTTGCTAGATGCAAATTTCTACTGTGACAATTAAACTTTTTCACTTTTCGCACATAATAAAAATATTAATAATTTAGATAAATATTGATAATTAAGATATTTTTGCTTTGTTTTAAAAGTCGCTGTTAACGGTTACTACAATTTAGATGATAGCAAGTTATGTTCGTCGTGTAAAAAAATTTACGGGATCAAGGAAAACAAAATTATTTCGTATCTTTCTTTTTTCAAAAATAACCAGCCCTCTGTGGACGAACAATTTCTATTCCTTCAACTCATTACGATCCCTTGAGGATTTAACAATTTATTAATATTATGGGAATTAACATGTAAGAAAAAAAATAGGCAATGCATTTTGAGATATTCAAAGTTAAAGGATATTTTTATTATCCTGATTTTTTTCTCATTAAAGGCATTTTTTATATAAATTTTTCTGAAGCATTGTACTTTACTTTTTAAAGTAAGCTATAGACCATACCTTTGCAATAATTAGAACCAAAGTTATGATTTTTTGAATATACAATATCTGTGAACAAGACAAATTTTTCTGAAGTTATAGAAAATTCCATTCGCTTACATCTTACCTCTGGTCGTTTCGGGTACTTATGTGCACATATGAGGCGGTGAGAACCATAGTGGCGTAAGTCAATAATTTCCAAGACCAAATTCTTACTCCTTAACCATCACTCTGCTAAACACCATCGTGAAGTAAGCCAAAAGTTACAGTTACAGTTACTAATGGCAGTGAGTTATTGTCATTGTCGACAAAAGATGCCCATACTTTTTATGGACCTAGGTGCGAAACATCAATTTACTCTAAACTGCGGAAACTTGACTTACGCCATCTGTGATTGTCACCGGCTCATACGCAGTTTGAGGATGGAAGGCCTGGGAATCGAATTTCTCAGCATTATGGTGGTTTCATTAGATTTTTAGAACGAATAGTGAATAATGCCAAACACACCAAACAATCACAATTTTTTCCTCGGAAAGCACTGCGATTTCCGCACTTTGAGTCCTCATCAGCATCCAACAATTGTGAATATCCAGCGATGGTTTCCCCCATTATCACCCATCCAAAGATCATAAACGTCTCATGACTGACGAGATCAACATATAATTTTGGGCTAAGATGACTGGACTTAAGACCAATGATGCTAGTGTAATTCTTAATTCGGACCTAGCCGTCTAATCGATAACGTTGATTAATTATTATTTACCAAAACCAACTGAAATTTGGTTCTTTTATTACATCGTACATAATGTTGACAATATATTAGCATACATATACACATACATACTAAAATTGTAGCAATCAACCATTGATATTACCTATACTGAGATTGATCTACTTATTGTAACTCGTCCTTGAGTTTCGAGTTTTCGATGAGTTCTAGTGCAATGCAGTCTTAGCACATTTAGGAGGAATGTTCTTTGGTGACATTCTCTTTTAAATTTTCTATGTTATATTTGAGATTGAAAATAATTTAATAATTCAGATAATTTAACGGTGATAGTTTCTTTTTAGACTATATAATAAATTGAAAATAATGGTCAACAAATTTATGTACATAATCGCCTTATTGTAGATATTAAAAAAAAAAAAAAAGAGCATAAAAAAATATAATTTTGTCATCCCCGCAACAGTCTGTAAACAATATATTTGCTTGAATGAAAATTTCATTGGACTAGCCAAACCTCTTACATTGACAAATTCACGATGAGGCAATTCAAACTATCAATTAGCGAAGTGAAAATGACTTCACTTCGTCCAACGGGGCAGCAGCGCAAAGAGTTCAAAATTAGCACGTACCACAGCATAAATAAAAGACTTGTGAGACCACAATTTGGTCCGTATAAATTTACGTCTACTTAATTGTTTCGAATAAAATTATCTCAAAAGATCATATAAATTGAAATCTTAATGGGACAATTTATCAATTTGTTCATGGCGGCCGTGATGGGTTGCCTAAACGTAGAAGAGCATTTGTTCCGAGGAAATTGGGCCCTTATTGTATAAATACATATGTATGTATGTATGTATGTATATAGTATTTAGGTATCCAACTATATAAAAATGTAAACCTCTTGGCGTACTCCCAACGTCCTTCTCGTGTTCATCAGAAATTTTGAAGCGTTTTTACATCAGGAGACATTGTCATATGTTCAACATATGCAAGGAGACACTTGAACAAGGGACAAGAATAATAAGAGATTTCTAACATGACAAGTAATTCGTTGGTAGTCTCCACTTTTGGAAGACAATAACTACATTCTTTATTATAAATACATATATAAAGAGACAAATTTATTTAAAAAAAGTTTTGTTTCTTTTATAAACTTCTGCATGAGATATTAGATAGGTAAAATTTCGGTTAACCTTGCCAAAATGTGAGAAACCTAAAATTCAGAAAAACTCTTCAAGGGGTGCACAGGTTAGAAGAACGCATAAGTACCTACTTCTTCTAACTAAAATTACCTCTAGCAAATTTTGACCAATTAAAGTTTTATTTTTGTTTCATAAAGCTTTTTAAAAAATATCCCTACAATACATGGATTCTAATAAAATGTTAACTGATTGGAATTATATTATAATCCTAGCGTTTGTATATAATTCTTCTTAGATACATGTATTTATGTATATACATATGCATTTAAGATAATGTGAGATTTAACTCTTGATTCTAAACATTTGATCGAAAGCTTCCTTACTTAGTGCTCTGTAAGCCGGTCAATTTTCTTAATAAGGAATTAGGGGAAAGGTCTAATGTGAATCCTTGATTTGAGTTTTATCTTATTCTATTTTAAGATTCTTGATGAATATCCTAGTTTCTGGGATTGAGGTGTCCCACGTATAATTTGACGGATGAAATGCCTAACTTTAGTTGAAAAAATCTCGATCTTGTTATTGGTGTACAGTTGTAGAGTATTTACTCCGTTATTTCATGATGAGCATCCTGACGAAAACGGCAGTGGCATATTTATAGTACTCAAGAGGTTACTCCAATGCCCCTCCTGATGCCAATTACCTTCTTATAATAATAAGACACATAACATATACAATAATTATTTTAATATTTAATATCGCAAGTCCTGATTTACTCATAACATTATAATCAACACCAAAGTCGGGGAGAGACCAAACTAGCGGTATACACATATACATTGCTTTCACTTCAGTAAAAATTGTTTAAAGCAAAATTACAAAAATCTAAATTATTAATGAATTGGATCGAGTTGTGAGGAACGACTCCTCCTAGTTTTCGGTCTATCTAAGCATTGTTGTGAAACTACTCTCTCTATGATTTACGGATGGCCGTGGACGTGGCAACGCAGGTATTTTGATCCTATTCGATTTCCCTGAAGTGTTCGACTGTACATTCAATACTAGCTGCCAAATTAAGCGGGAAATTCGGCTTCACTACCACCGCTGTTGATCCAGAGCAAATTTTTCGCAAATAGATCTCAGCAGGTTAAAGCTAACGGCTGTTTATTTTCCTTTTTTTACGTTGTCGAAAGAGGTTCCACAGGGATAAGCTCTCGGGTCCTTGCTATATTTATATATATTAGTGATTTTTTGCCGTAGTGCAGGATGCTCATCTGCATATTGCTTTATGTTGATGATGTCCAGCTTAATCTAAGTAGGTAGGTGGTTATTAAAAAATTAATCAATGATATTGCAAGTGCAAGAATTTCACAATGGGCATTGAAAAACAATGTCTTACTCAATACTACTAATTGTTAGTCTCAAGACATATTTGCTGTGTTTTATAAATGAGTTATTCCCTGTAGTCCTTAACAGCAATGTTTGTTTTTTGTAAGTGACGTCGACAGACTAGGAAGAGAAGCTTTTTAAAATACTGTGTGCTCATATTAATGTCAGACCATAAGTTTCGTCATACCTTATTTTACCTATATATGGGAGATAAGCTTGAGGTTGCGTTCATGGTTGTACTCGTTTTACTTTTAATTTATGTCGATCAATTCTTACCTTGCCTTACTTTTTTGTACGACAGCCAGTGACGAGTACGCAGTGCCTTAAACTTCTTATATTGCTTAATTAGCTCTGATTAGCCTGATTATTTCATTGAAATATTTGTCTTATACAATCTAGAAGCATTAGTCATAAATAAAAATGGATATTTAATTTTAAATTTAAATCGTAAATTACCAACACCCACGCTTTTTTAATATGTTTCATCATTTATAAAGATGATGAGTATTTTGTGCGTAGATGGGACCCTTCCGAAATCTAAACTCCGTTTTCTCCAACTTTTTTTTACCTTATTATTTATTTTTCAGCTATCTTCGTACTTGTAATCCTTTCTAGACTGTAATTTCGGTGATTTTTTATAGTGCCATTTTCAGATTTGAATTTAGTTAGAATAACGGAGAGAGTCTACAGTTTACAGATACCGCATTTTTGTAAAAAAAAGGTAAGAAAGACCAAAATTTTTATTTAGACCACCATAACTCCTGAGAAGAGAGGACTACGACCCTGGTTGAGAAAGGCCTTGAAGTTCTGCTTACATTGAACTCTTGACTTTGACCTGTACTTTTTAAGATGCAGGGTGTTTTGTGAAAAGCTAGCATATTTTCTGAATCATCCTGTAACCCCGAGAAACGGTTTTATACGGTTCCCCTGCCATACAATTTTTTGTTTTTCTAGGTGAGTACTATCACCTCCTGCCCTATTATTGACCATCATGGCGGAAACACCCTGTATTTTTTTTTATTAAAAAATCATTTATTTCTGGAAACTCCTGTTTCAAAGTGCCAAAAATATTACATTCCTACACCACAAAAGATAACTTATTATGAAATTCTTGGATTTAAATGATAGGTGATCCCTCGGGACTACAAAATTTTTCGCCATAACGACACTTTAGTAGTTAAATCATGTTTTAAATTTAAAGTTAAATACTTCTAATTTTTCAACGGTTGGAGTACGGGCATGCGAGCGTGGAAAGTGAAACATTCAGTTGATAGCTTGGAGTTTTCTAATTGAATAAGGCTTTAACTACGTTCATAAGTTATATAGTTAGCAAATTAGAGGGTGATCCATAAACAGACCAAGAAGTTTTAAAGTGATTAATACCAAAAGTATAAGTTAGCTCCAAATAAAGCCTACTAGAGGTTTTCAATCATATTATTTGAGGAATCTTGTGGTTTGTGTTAAGTTTATTCTTCAAACTAACTTCGACCTTGTTGTGAAATTTTGTTATTTATTTTAAACCGGGACTATGCGAACATGGAGCAGTCTACCATCTAAAACATGAAGAGTGCCATATGAATTTTTCCAGGCACCCCTCTTTTTAGAATTCGTTTCAATATACATAGGTATGTATATATTTCCTATTTTACCAAAAATGGATTTCTATATATGTACTATTAGCTTTACCTACGTCTTCATATGTAAAAGATGAAAAATATATATGTAGGAAAATAAATAAGACACAATCTATAACTAGAGAGACCCAAAATTATAATATTTATCAATTATCATATTATGGATGATCTGTTGACCTTGAATTCCGATAGTACCAATTAATACATATTTCCCCATTATTATCTGAAACGTTTCGCAATCAACGGGCGGCAAATTATCCAACAGTTAACGACTTAGCGGCAAAAGAACAGTATTTTCCGTGAATCTCGCGCGCTATTTATTAATCATTTTAAGATACAGGAGCTGAGGTGAGAGGTGATATCGTCTGTGAGAATAAATCTTATAAATTTATAGAAATCATAAAAATGTCCTCAGAATTTGCTTGTTTAAGTGTTTGTTTCAACGAAATTTTTGTTTTTGGAAGAGTCGCTGCTCTACTTTCTTTGTGTAAACAATAAAAAGAAATTCACACACTCCCACTAACTACTCCCATGTTATGAGGTTTTTTTGTTTTGCTGCTTTAGTTTTATTTTTATTTTCATTTGAAAATAGAATTTTATTTAATTATCAGAGACGTGACAGAAGTCACCTATTGCTGCTATGGCCTGCGTATACTTATACCTATTTGACTGTGTGAAATCAACAATTTTTGGATGAAATTTTTTGTCTCCGTTGAACTGATTTAAAGTCAAAAGTATTTCCGAAGAGTTATGGTCTGCCATCATGAAATTAAGTTTGTTTCCAACTTGAATTCAAACACTGAATGACGGAAATATATCACACAATTACAAAATTCTTGATATTTTTTTGAATATTTTTTAATGACGCAATTTTTTTCTGCATTTGCACAATTTTTTTTTGATTTGGACAAATTTTATGAAGGAAAAGAATTTTATAAATTTGACTAATTTATTGTCGCACGTGATAAAATGATGACCATTTCCATTAATTTAGAGCTGATTTTCCTCAATATCAAACGAATTCGAAGGGTATATATAAATGCTCTGCAGATTCTATACCTCTTCCTTGTAGAATCGGCAATTCTCGTCTGAAGTTTTGATCACTTTCAAACATGTATACTTAAGTGGGAAGTGCTCAGTTATTAGTTAGATCAATGAATAGCCTGATCTGATGCTTATCGCAGTTGATGACATACCGTTTTAGAGTCTTGTATCGAAAGCTGATAACCATCTTAGCACAACTAGGGCTCCCCAACTGTGGCTGGTGAGCCTTTTCCTTTCTGATAGTTGCTTTTTGTAATACCGCAGAAGGGTAGGGTTCGGTAAATACCGATTCTGCTTTGTTTTGATCCTTCATGAGGTAGTAGTAGAGGATCAGGTGCACTGACTTATAACAGTGGACTGATCGTATTGCCATTTTCCTATAGGAAAGAATGGCACAATTTTTTTAGTCTTCTCTTTCGCGCTATGGCAGAGGTGGTAGACAAAATATCGCTTACTGAACGTTTTCTTTTGACATTTGATGTTTTTAGGTTGGCTGCAGATGTAATCACTGCAGGTAGAATAAGGTAAATATAATGTTTGCCATGCTCCGTCTCTCTTGCCCATACGCAGGATTTAGGTAAAAATATCCTTTTTAAAACTAAAGTCGGAATGGGCACAAGAAAATATATTTTTTTAATTAAATTCGATTTACGGGTGTAAAATTTCATCTGATTGGTTGAGTTTTACATGTTTTTTATGTAATCGTTTTAAAGGGTGCTCTAACCTTGATATACAGAAACACAAAATGTGTGCTACATGAAATAGCCAATCGCTCAGTCCAATTCTCCAGTGATCAGGTGACTATTTTATTTTATTTCAGCGCCTATTTTTGGCCATACAGTCTTTTTGGCATATACACAATGTTATGACTGCTTTCTGTATGACTCTTAATAAGTGCTGGTTCCATATGATTTTCGTGAAGTCGAGAATAATCCCTAGAAATATAACCTCTTTTCTTTACTGCATGGTCTTCCATAAATGCGATGATAGTAGTTTTACTAGGATTGTGTTCTAATGATGAATTCTTATAGAAGTCAATATTTTCCGATTGATAATGATGTATATCCTTCGCAGCTATTATTCATATTGCTAATAACGATGTCCTTACCAACCCTTAGTAACCCGCGTGGCATACAATGGAATTGATTAATCGTCTCAACGATTTGAATTATGCTAATGATATCTGCTTGCTGGCTCGCCGACACCAGGATCTGAAAATTATTATACAAACTCTTGCAGCAGAAAGTAATGAGGAAATCAGAGTCCATTGAAGATCCTGGATTGAGCTGAAGGCTATTGCAAAAAACAGGGCTCGATAGAGACTTACTGTTTTTCACCTTATTCCCTTGAAGCTTCTAGAAGAAACTGATTTTGACCTTGCTTAAAAAAAAATTTTGCTTTAAACCCCAACAAAACAGACAAAAATTAATTTAAGGATGGTAGCTTTGGAAAGAAAAGGGATACGCCAAAGCTAGTACAGTTTCTGGAGTTTCACGCTCTTACAGGATAAGGTTCAGTATTAAACTATCTTGGAAGAACAGGGTGGCTCTGAATTTTTAGCTCATTTTTCATTACATTACTACGTAATTAAGTAAAATAGAAACACCTTTAATGGCCTAAGATAAAAAATGTTTATGTGACACGTTCTACGTAGTTTTTGTCAAAGAATAACGTCATATAGTTTATTGTACTTAATTTAATTCCGTAAGATATTCTTGTTTTTCTTTTTATTGCTCAAATAAAATTATAATGTTATCATTTATTACCGTCGGACTTCTCCAAAGCCACAGTATATACACTTTGGGATATGAAGGCGATCTTAATCTATTATTTAACAATGGCAACCAATTTTTCGGAAGTTGTTTGGAGTACTATTTACTCTTAACGCTTATTTTAAATCTTTCAGTTTGAAAAGAACAAAAAACCAAATTAACTTTCAATTCAAGTTCAACTTTGTTTTAAATATTTACTTATTTTTTGTTGACCATTGATTGATTCACACTGTTCCACACTTTAATCGAAATGAAAAAATCTTTTTGCACATCCCAGTTTTTTTAATTTTTACCTTTAGTTTTATGATCACGTGTTTCAGCCGTAATCAAATTGATGGCTTAATCCATGAAAAAATATCTTTGTTCTGAGAGGATTAACGAGGGATATTAACACTGATATCATTTGCTTTGCCGATCTTTTCAAATTCCAAAATTTGAAGGGAGTGCCATCTTTGGGTATGAGAGTTTATATATATCTGTAGTGCCACATTCTGGAGCCCTATTAAATTATTAGTTACTACATGCTGGCAGAGCTGGGCAAGTACGAAAGAAAAAGTACTTAAGTACAAGTACAAGTACAAGTACCGAAGGCCTGAGTACTTCAGCGTAAGTACAAGTACCGCATGTATGAAAAGTACTTGTAACTAAGTACTAAGTCTATAAAAAGTACTGAGTACTTTTTTAGAATCTTTGTATGTTGGCAGTAATATAATGAAGTTTATCGAGTTCAGTTAATATATATTAATAAATAAATACGTTTTGAAAACTATAATACGTATAGTAACCAGTGGCTACCATTTATAGTTTTTTGTTATAGTTTTCGGCGCTGCAGGTACAGTAAAACTTTCACCTCTCATTGCTACACTCATAAAAACTATTAGAGGTTGGCCAAGGTCCTATTATCATCCAATAATGCATAACAATTCTAAGGAAGAAATTTCCAGCAAATTTGTAAGAAAAAATTGAGGCCTTGCCTTGCCTTGTCGAGGCATCGTTGATTTCATATTGGAACGAGGCATTACTTGCTTACCCTTGGTTATTTCCACTGACGAATATAATGTGGACAGCTTATTTTTCTATTTCACGTGGGCACAATTGCTTGTGTCAAAAAGTGTTCTTACGTCGGTGCCAACATTGAAAATATCATTGTGCGGGAAGTCGAAAAAGTGAGCACGCAGCTCGAAAAGTGATTTTAATAAAACATTTAGAATTTCTTCTGCGTATCTAATGAATATATTGTCTTTGGTAAAATAGTGTTTATCGCAGTAATATCCCTAAATGAATAATTCAATGTATTTCGACGAATCCACTAATTTATTTGTTGTTTTCAGTTCTCTCTCAGTTGGTACTTGGTGCTTGGACCAAAAGACAGCAATATAGAAGTGAGCGCACTTTCTGTAGTGTATTTCTATGAACGCAGTCAGTCCATATTATACATGTCAATGGTTATGTCATCAAGTCGAGGCATTGTCGATTTTATATTCGAGCGAGTTGTTACTGGTTTTTGTTCTACTTGCCCAGTCTTATTTGTATGTTATTAGTTTGTCTAATGTTCTGCCTTGATGCGTGGGTGCGGCACATGCTTCGACAGTTCTTTGCATGCCTTAAAACTCAACAAGAAAGTAGTTGGGCTAGAGATTGTGTCTGCTTTTCTACGAAGAGTTAGATATTTGTAGGTACTTAATAGACTCAGAAATACTTAAGTAAAAATCTTGGTACTTAAGTACAAAACTAAGTCTAAGTACAAGTAAATAGACGCTAGTACTAAGTAGGGGGATTTCAAAAGTATTGAGTAATAAGTCTTAAGTAACGAAAATGTACTTTGAGTAGTACTTAAGTCTTTTTTTACTTAAGTATTGCCCAGCTCTGCATGCTGGTCATACTATTTCTGGTCTAGGGGTTTTGATTTTAGCTTACATTTAGAAAGGGAAAACAATTTATACCAAACAAATTTAAAGCTCTGGTTTTAATTCACAATAATTCTTAAGTATTGGTCCGAGTGGAAATATTTACAAAAGAAAATTTCCTATATTGTCCCTGTGACACAGCGGCTCGCTCTGCTTCCAAATTTAAATATCTAAATTTGGTTATCATTATTAGGTTTTCTTATATATATATTTTATTTTAGCTTAGGTACCTTCACTATGTGCTTTGATTCTGTTTTTCGGGATTTCTCGTTAATAAAGAACGATTGTACAATAATGTACATCACCAAATAATATAGACTTGACGAATAATTCATTGCACATTAAAATATGAGAAAACAAAAGAAAATGTAATGGAAGACTTAGATATTAGAGTCAAGTTAGGTATTGATTCAAATCCCCTAATCTGTTGTGGCTTATTTTATATTGAAACCAGCTAAAATTTAGGATGAAAGTCTTATATAAAATATTTAAAGTTGCAATAAAATAATCTTTTGTACTAAAATATAATATAGCGTTAGGAGTGTGGCTATATGTTTCTATATACATTGCATAAATAGTAGGACCCTATATAATATTTCTATCGAAACCATGATCTTAGATATTATATCATATAATAATAATAATAATGTCGCATGTTTGAGGTGAAAGTAAAAGTAAAAGATTGACTACTTAGGGTAATTTTATTCACAAGTCCATTGAGATAAAAAAAATATACACTTAAATTAAAATAATTCGTTTGTACGATAAAATTGTCTAACGTGTCTTTTAACGTTACACATTAGATATTGCACAATACTCACTTTAGTAGTAGCTTTTTTCTAACTCTAATTTAAACTTTTGATTTGTTTCCACTAGTTTACCACTTTTTCTTAATTTATCCTTAATATTAGCGGATTGCTGAATTGCTGTATAATGTATTGTTGCTAAATCAGGCCATAATATTGTCGGCCCTGTGTAATTTCTTATAAGTGGGAAACGTCGCTTTTGCAAGCATTCCTTCACATAAATTTCAGTTTTCACTGTATCTTTTGACATAAACGGTGCACTTCTTTACATACATGTACATACATATAGCCTGCCAAACTAGAAATTTTTTTCCGAACTTATCCACTGCAATTGTTTTAAACTTATTTGGAGTAGTCTTACGGATTGTTCACGAGCGCGATTTATCGCATGCGACAGAGCTCTGATTGGCTGGAGCAATGTGGTTGTCGCTGAACATGCTTATTCTTTCTACTACGTTTCGTGCGATACAAAAATTTATCGCAGTAATGCTCTTATTTTGGTGCGATTTTCATCATAACCTCAACATTTATGTTCGTTTACATTTGTACTCGGGTGATACAGTTCCGCAGTAATGTCGAAATTTACCGTAATATGTAAATATATCTATATATAAAAATATAAATATATATAAAAATATAAATATATATAAATTTCACAATAATATCTTCTTGCCACCACAAAACCAAAACAAATTAAGTTGTAACCGCTGTCAACCTTGTGAACGTATCGCGCGATAAAAACCAGTCACAAAGAGAGATAGATATCAAAATATCGCACGTATCGTATCGCGCTCGTGAACAGGGGCTTAGGATCACATGTTGTGTAAAACTGTTGACCAGGTAACTGTTTAAAATCGGCTTTTGCGTAAGTTTCGTCGTTCATTATTACATATACGTTAAAACCGATGTAATAATATGCACAAAGATTTCTTACGCGAGTATGACAAAGTTTTTCTTGTTTTTCACTCCGTTTTGTGATTTGTTTTTTTTTGTACGATTTAATATTATTTTTTTTAATTTTCTGCACAAGGGATGGACTAACCTTATATTTTTTAGATAAATCCCGCACGGATACACATGGATTTGAATCATATGCCCTCAGAATCTTTTTTTACTAAAATTTTGTCTAAACATCCTTTTCTTCCTTTTTTTCGGCCCATCACACCCTTCTTTAAAAGTTTTTAAAACGCGTTGCACTGTTCGCTTTCTCCAAATACCTTGATGCTTTTTCTTCTTAATGGTACGATCGATGATCCTTTTGTCTTTTTATTGCCTCCTTTTGAATTTTTTTCTTCTTTCTTTCAATATACTATCTTTCTGCGGCCTCGTTTCTCTTTCCTTCAGAGAACCCCCAAAAAACCCCAACCTTCCCTTTTTTTTCGAGCAGATTTGGAATGGTTCACAGTATCATTAACAAATTAAGGCGAGTTAAGCAGAGGTAACATAGATATTATATAGCCTAGATGTTAAGCAACATCGTTATTTATTTTAATTATGTAATCATTTACAAATGAATTATTTATTAAGATATTCATTTGCGTATTTTTTTAAAATTATTTATTGAATTTAGATATTATTATGATATATATGGGGGAAATTAGCTTTGTTTTACAGATCTCCAAGCTTACATTTGGGTAGATTTCGACTATAAAATTTATAATTCATGCTGAGAGTTACATGCATCTTAGCTAATAGTATATTATTTGATTGAAATATTGGACTCATCCTAAAACATGCGTTATAATTTACATATAAATGAAATTGAGAAATATATGCAGAAAGTGAATGAATCTTCACACTTATTTACCACAAAATAATATGCACAAGATTTGTGAATTCATATATGTATATAATTTTTATACACTAAATGAAATCTATACTGTATTTCTAAGCCTGTCATTCGGTTTGTAACGCACAGAACTAATAATGGTAGAGCAAAATGGATTTGGACATACCCACACATAATATTAAAAGTAATTTTGATTTATGTATGTCCGTCCGTCTGTCTGTTCGTCCTCACGATAATTCGAGAAGACGTTCACTTAGAGAGCTGAAAATTTGCTTATGAAATTTCAAAAATGGATTAAATGGTGTTGTCATATAAACATTTTGGAGTTTTACGTATACCGTGAAAACGATCAGCCCCAGACGTTTTTATTGTACTGGAAAGTTCTTCAGAATATGAATTTCTATAAAATTGGTTATAATAATTTTTACTGTCCAACGAATCGTTCAAAAACCACTTCAAAAATCAAACTTCCACAGATGGAACAGCATACGTAATTAATACGGGCATGATAGTAATAAGAATTGATTCTTAGACCAATTCTAACTTTTTTACTTGTTTGAAATTACATAAGCTATTATTTTTAAATTTTTCTACCTGCATGCAATATAATGCATTCAAACCTGAAAGTAATTAGATGTTTCAAAAAATTTTCAAGTATACTTTAGGTCGAGTCGGTCTAATAAATCTACTATATCAAATTCACCATCATCATCACGGCCATCAATGTATAATAATGAAAATAACAAAAATATCTGTAAAAACAATATGCTCTCGTAAGTCTGTGGTACCACCTACATACTTATAAGAAAGCAGATGTTATTTTGAAATACATACAAGTAGATTTGTTGTCAACAATATAATATACATAAATGTATGTAATCAGCTTGCAACGAATTTATGTTGAGTTTGAAAATTCCTTAAAATAAATGCGTCGCGTAATGGTGCCACTAGGTATTTTATTAAATATTTTGCCAATTTTCTTGACGGTTTTATGCAGATTTCAACAATAAAAATGATTTTCCTAAGACATGTCATTATTGCTAATATGTAGTTGCCAGAAAAGATCCATACCTGTGGTGAATACATACATATATTTTTGTATACAATATAAATACGGTTCAAATTATTGAAAATCATTTCCTCCTCCGACACTGCAATAAAGTTTGAATATAAGAGCAAAAGTATAAACCATGAAAATCCTAGATGTGATCGTAAAGTTCAATAATAAAATGGGTAAAAAGACCTTAAAAAAGAAAAGCTCAAAAACAATCTGAGGATAGACCTATTTTACGTAATGATTTCTACAAAACACCCTACACATCCGCCCATTATTGCTTTCAAGAAAGAGAAAATGTGGGCCGAAGTATATTAATAGATGTCCCAACTGAGTATTAGACTGCCGAATATACGACTGCTTTGGGGTTTGTGCAATCTATGGTCTATGGACTGGTAGATAATATATGGATTTGGTCGCAACTTCTTTACTCAAACAGAAAGCTGTTTACATTCACACTTGATTCGGGATGTATTCGAAATATTTTTGAAAAACTTCAAAGATTTATGATTTTTAAATGATATTTATATATCAGAAATGGAATTAATTTACTTTACAAGCCTATAGTCTGCTAAGATGCACTACGTGTAAATGCTGTGAAATCTGGCTTTTGTTGCTCCTAGTCAAATGTGGGAACCGTTTAGTTTAAATAAAGAATAAATGATCTTGGAAAGAATTAATTTTAGTCATAGAGATTAATTCTCATTTAGAGATGTTTCTATTGATGAAATTATTTCTGCCATTGAAATTGACTATACAAGTATGCAAATATGTAGATTTACTTTTTCTTAAGATAATTCATCCTTTTATTGTAACACTGATATTGTGCTATTTGTAATACTTCTATTACTACTTCTTGTTTTCAGCTTATAACCTAAAATCTCTAAAGTACTTTTAATAAAAAATTCAAAGCCGTCCAGTCCGCAAGATTATAGGTCTATCAGAATTATCTAAAATATTGTTATGTAAAATATTGAAGCGTCTTCTTTATAATTAAATTGAAATGTTCATTGACTTTTGATTTATGTATGATTCCTAACAAAAATCAGATCTAAGCATATCTTAATTTCGTCGCTATTGTATTGATGTCGTTCGTCTTCGCGGTAACTTTCAAAATTCATAAAACGAAGCCGAGCACCATAGATACATAAGGCTTATGTCTTCAAAATAAATATAAAAAAAAAAAGGTTCTTAGATGCTCAATAGTAAATAATACTATTTATTGTTGGATTTTGCTTATTTTTTATGAAAAATGTAGAGTATATAGCTCCATTTGAATAAAGAAATTCAGTAAAATCGTTCCAAATGAAAGTTTTCGTATGTAATGGCTATGTATACATTAGAATAGAATTAGCATTTATTGACTGTACACAAAATAATAACTATATCTTATAATAAAAATTAATATACAGTGAAACCTCTTTTATCCGGAATCCTCGGGACCGAGCCCTTTCCCGATAAATGATTTTTCCGGTTAATAGATATCTACCTTCGATTATCCAGAATTTTCTATCAAAACTTTATTTTGTCCGGATTAAAGGGGTAAAATAAAAATCTTCTCAATTTCATTTCAATTACTTTTTAATTATCTTAAGCGAATAGTATTATGTGGTATGTGTGTAATTAAAAAAAAAACCATATCCATTATATTATAAACCCTATGTATATATCAAAAAATGATACATAATTTAATTGAAAAGATAAGAAAAGTACAATAAGGAAAACTAAAAAAATATTTTTTTCTCAAAGTATTTATCCAAAGTTGTTTGTTTTTGCAATTTTGGTTTCTCATTCATTAATTTGTCTTGAATTCGATAAAGAGTCATAATTTCTTGCTGGGTTATTATAAAAGTTTTCGTTTCTGAAAATGTGATTAATTTTCCACAAGTTTCAATGGCTTCTGTTATTGTCATACTGTTTGCAACAATTTCTACGTCATCAGTTTCACTTGCACTTTCTTCGTCGTCATTCGGTTCAATCAAATACATAGTAATAATTTCGTCGTCTTTAAGGGCAGCGTGTACTCCTACATTAGTATCTATCACAATTAATCCATTCGTTGAGATTTTCTTGGCTTATTTCTACGTTCAACCCGGGCGTATCAATGCATGTCCTTATCTGTTCTAACATATCTTGTTCTTCCAAGACTAATTGGTCATTATCTTCCCTAGATTCATTTTCAGGACGCCATATATTGTTCCAGGTATTTTTCAAGACAGTAGATTGTACTCTATCCTAGGCACGATACATACACCAAATGGAATCTTTGATGTTAAATTCCTTTTGAAATTTTCCAATAGTTTTGTTATCCATATTTATAAAAGTCCGCATTAATTCTTCATGTAGTGACATTTAAAACTCCTTATATTACCCTGGTCAAATGGTTGAATTAGCGATGTACAATTGGGCGGTAAATATTTAACAATCACATTTTTCTTTTTGAAGTGTGAAACATCTGGATGGACAGGACAATTATCAAGCAATAAAAGAATGTTACTGCTTTCAGGGAGGCCAATATGTCTTAGGCGTTCCCTTGTTTCTGGCACAAAGTTGTTATTGAACCAATCTAAAGTGATTGATTGTGTAATCTACGCACGCTTATTCGCTTTTTATAAAACAGGAAGTTCTTTAACGTTTTCTAGGGCACGTGGATGAACACTTTTCCCAGTAACAAGTACCTTGCACTTATGGGATCTGGCTGCGTTTAAACAAGCAAGGACTGTTATTCTCTCCTTAGAGACTTTGGATCCATCAACAGAAATTTTATTGCTACATACCAAAGTGCTACGAGGTAAAGCTCTCCAAAACAGTCCTGTCTCATCTGCATTGTAGACCTGCTCTGCTGTTAAGTTTTCCTTTATAACTTCGTCGAGCTCATCAACAAATAAAGTGGCAGCTTCGTAATCCCCAGACATCTTTTCACCTAAACACATACGTAACATAAACTATATGTAGATATGTATCTTCAATGCAATAAAATTTAAATCGCTCTTTTTACCTCATGCTACTAGTCCATGCATTCCATGTCTGTTTTTAAACTTGTGTAACCAACCAGCCTTGAGAATATTGACATTTTGATTGAAGATTCATTTTCTTATGAAAATCTTTAGCCTTTTCTATTAAAATATTTCCGGATATCGGAACACCCTCAATTCGCCGTTGACGGAACCACTCAAATAGTGCTGCATCCAATTGAGGATTTTCCGCACCTCGCAACGTTTTCCGTTTTTGCATTTCTTTTGTAGAAACACTTTCTGAGAAAAACCTTAAAATTCTATCTTTATTTTTGCAAATATCATAAATAGTAGATACTCCGACAGTACATTTTTAAGCAAGGCTGCTTATGTCTACATTTTTTTCAATACTTTTAATAATTTCAATTTTATCTTTAATAGATAAAACTTTTCGAACCCGTTTATTTGAACCTGAATTCATATTTAAGCAGATATCGTGCACACTAAACTCACAAGCGACAAAACATTGAACTAGGTACATAACTGAAAATACGCAACATAAGAAACTAGTGTAAATAATATTCCAGAACAAAAACCGTCAAAATATATCATGTTTCAAGAAATCGCAAGTTAAGCGAAATATTGTTGAACTTAAGTTCATTTTAAGCAGGCTTAAGTAAATTTTGTATAAACTGGAATCAGATTAAATCGGGAACTGTTTGAAATCGGTCGTTTTAATTTTTTTAAAGCAAACATAGTAAATTTAGTTAACTTATATAAAGTACATTAATAAAAAGGAAAAAGTAAGCATTAAGGCATAAAACAAAAAAGGGCAAGAGAAAATCTACATCCTTAATAAACTACGAGAGAATAACAAAAATAAAACTAACAATTAATAAACTAAAAACTAACAGTAAAAAAATTTAACTTAAAAAAAAATGAAAATCTAAGCACATAAATATGAAAAGTTCAAAAAATACTCAGTTAAAAAGAAGCTAAACTTGAATAAAAAAAAAAAATTAAACGAGCTAAGAAAGAAGGAAAATATAAAAAATAAACAATAAGAATAACAAAATTACAACAACACAAAAACTATAAAAATTTGAACAGAAATTACAATATAAATAGATAATAAAATGCCTCGTTTATTGCCGAAGCGAAGATCTCATGACGAACGAAATTTCTTAGTACCTAGTAAAGCTGAAACCGAATGACAATACGAATTTAATTATCCACCAGAAAAAAGGATTTTAAAAGTGATTTAAATTTATCGAGGGAACCTTGAATATAGGTACAGCGTTGAACCTGAACGAAAAAACAGCGCTCCAGAATGGATCTATGAAAACGAGGAATGAGAGGATTGTGGTTTCTACAAGAACTGCAATAACGTAGGGTTCTAGAGTGGGTGAGAATGATTGGGTCAGAATATACAAAAACAGCAGCATCCTCATCGTACGATGGTCATTTAGAGAGCATTCCAGCAGATGGGATCACAATTGTTGGACGTGATCAAAGCGTGGAAGTCGGAAAAAAAACGGATAAAGTCGCTAAAAGCGACATTGAGCCTGTGATAGCATGAGATATCAATCTTAGAAAATATTAAGCTACCAAAATTAAAATGAAGAAGAAAAAGTGTTTTGACTAGTCTCGTATGCATATCTCTCGATAAAATATCAGCTGGTAACTAGAGCTGACGAGGTCCTCCATATATTTTCCTCAGAATGGAGTTGATGTGGTTAAAACAGCTCAAAGTAGAATTGATTACTATTCCCAGTTTCTTGACGTACTGCACTAGAGAGAGAGAGAGAGAGACAGATTAGAACCATTTAGAATCAGTCCAGGAAAATCATTGATGCTGGAATTAGCTTTGTTATGAAAGACCCATGTATTCAGACCTACCAGGATTCAGCATGAGTTGATTTATCATCGACCAATGGTATATTCTATTAAAGTCATCGTTTATGCATGTTAGACAATCATCCATCAGTCCAATTGGTCTACTGAGGTAAAGCTGCTGCACATAGTCAGCATACAGTTGTATTTTCACGTCTTTCTTCAACAATATTAGGAATGTCATTTATAAAAGCACTGAATAATAGAGGTCCCAATATAGAACGTTGTGGAACTTAGATTTACACTGTCAAATGCCATTGAAAAGTCGAGCAAAAACCAGGACGCCTACATAATTATTATCAAGAGCTAATGGTAGATCGTTAGTAACATTTAGCAGAGCAGTTTCACAGCTATGCTGTGAGCGAAACCCGGACTGCCATTCCGTGAGTAGTTTGTTCTTTTCAGTTTTGTATGTCCGTCTGTTTATCAGTCCAATCGTCCGTCTATTTGTCCGTCCATGGGTCCTCCCCTCCCAATATCTCGAAAGTGCGTCAGATTGCTGAAATTTTACAAACAGGATTGTTTTTTTAAAGTAAAAATTAGATTTAAGACTAGGTTACCGTTCATGAAGATGTTTTTTTTTCTCTCCATCCCTAAAGTGTTTAGACCACGTGGGTAAAAGGATATTTTCAAGTATTTTAATTAACAGGTTGTTAAGAGTGAAATCGTCCGCCGGCTGGAAAACAGGTAGCTGAGGCGCTCGGAGCGCGCATGCTGGGAGACTTTTTCTTGCTATCTGAGGTATCCTCAGAGATTTCGTAAAACAGTTAACATTCGGATTCAGCACAATCAGTTCGGATGAAGAAGAAGGGTCTCTGTAAGGGTCCTGGAATAGCTGAAGTATAAGTTGTCAAAGATTTTTTATAATAAATTTTAAATGCGTTTTTCTGGGAACAACATTTTTCAGCGCGCGGAGCACATCTTCAACGAATGAACCGATTCACATGAATCTGTGTGCAATTGAAAGGAAATTCAATTTCAGGGGCCATCTAGATGCTATTTTTGTCAAAAATGGTTTTGAAATACAAGTTAAAAGAAAGTTTTTTTTTCAAACGGCTGGCATTTTGTTATTCAGAGGTTTTTCGAAAACGATAATCGATAAGGCCGTCTAAATTTCATCTAGTTTAATAATTTTCAACCCTATTTGCTTCGGATGAAATGACAGAGCTGTGTAGCGGTCCGCGCAGACCAAAACACGGCTTTGTTTGATGGGACCTGGAGTTTATAAATTTTTCATGCCTATCGACAATAATCTTCCCTTAAGTTCGAAAATGGAAAAAAACGGGCAACTCTTTGTAGGGTTGCCGCAGGTTATGACATCATAATAACTCTTTATCGGCTACAGTTAGCACATAGATGTTATACATAGGTTAAATTAAAGAGGAACGTCCATAGTTTCCAGTTTTTATATAAAAAAAGTTAACTACCGAAATTTTTAGTGCTTATGTCACCATACTCGTAACTCTTGAGCCGAGAGGAGTACCAGGCTGGTTGAGCAGTCGTTGAAAAGGCCATGAAGTTCTGCTTGAACGGTGACCGGACATCCTGTAATTTTTCAGATTCAGAATGTTTTGCGAAAAACTAGAATATTTTCTTAATGACCCTGTGCTTCCGAAACGGTTGATATGCCCCTCACTCTGCCATAATTTTTTTTGTTTGTCTAGGTGAGTACTATCACCTCCTGCCCTATAGACCACCATGGTGGAGACACAATCATTTACTCTAAGGTATCCGCATAATTGGTTTTAGACTAATTTTAATATCTCTCCTAGTTTTTAATACATATATTGACTCATAATTCAGGCCTTTTCTAGAGCTTGCATTGAATATGTCAGTATATATTTAGTGATCTTGTAATGCATTTCTTGCGACATGGATTAACTATGACACATTCTTTTATTCACTAATATTCCTATAATTTGTAACTAAATTCATTTGAGTAGAAACTCCGTTCCTTTATCAAATGCAAATTCACAAAAACTAACTTTAATATGATTGTGAAATACGAATGCTAGAGAAAAGTGTTATTTATTGGCACGTTTATTTCAAAGTTCTTGAAGTTCTATTTATCAATTTTTTTTTTACGGTTCCGAGAGAAACATTTATCAAAGAGACTTTATCTAGAGTAGAGTAAAATCCAATGTGCACACGCAAGGTTGTTAGACAGTAGGTCTTCTTTTCTTGATGCAATAGAGTTCTTAAAAACCAATACAACTACTCGACACTCTACATACATACATATGTAGCGCTTACAAAGAAAAATAAAAAAAAACTTGAAGAACAATCTTAAGTAAGTAGGCATGACAGCACACTTTCAGAAGTCATCAGAAAAAGAAATTACTTTCTAGGTCGCGCAACGTTATATTTTTAGTGCGTAGGCGTTTTGATCGTGTTGGGAATTATATTCTGCTGCTAGATAGATTTTTTTTTCTAAATAGGTTTGAGATTTTAATTGAATGGAAAAGTTTCTTCCTCACATTTGGTAGATTTTCAGCAAAATATAAAATTCAATTTAAGGAAACTATTTGTTTAAAATTCAGTTACAGTAAATTGAAAGAGTTTTAAATTAGAATAACAAATAAAAATTGTGTTGCAAATATGTTAACCTATATTCATTTAATTTAACTATCACTGACAATGTACACTGTATACATATCTATATATATTATATATAGTTTGCTGATGCTGATGTAAACAATTATATGGGTAGGGAAGTTGAAGCATCGTTTTTATAGAAACTATTATGATAAACGTATGCTTGCCTAGACTGATCTAGCCGGTGAGAAATATCCATAATCTTAGACAACAATCACGATTCATGAAGTTAGTATATAGCTCGCGAGATTGGGGTTGCTCTTGTCTGAAACTGAAATTGGGAAAAGTAATACAAAACACAAACATAACTAATTCATGCCTACGATTTGTTTGTATATCTGACTGCAGCAAAGCAAAGAACTTAATATGTAGGATAAGGGTTCGCCTAGGCTCCCGTGGTAAGATAAATTTCAGGATGTTATTTGTAATTTCAATTCATAATTTAGTATTTTTCTACATCTAGGTGCGTTGGGTTAGAATGGGGGCTATCAAAATACCTACGATCAGCCACAATTATAGACCATCAATGCTCCATTGTATTGTCTCCTCATCGGGTTCCTACCTGGAAATGATTGTTTAATTATGGGGATCTGTTAAAAACAGCCACCAAAATTTGCGAGCCTCAAGAGGTTCCCTAACTCGCGATAAAAATAGCTACAAAACGTATTCCATTTTATGTTTTGGCAAGGTTGGGGCATTCGTATAGGAGAGGAGTTGAACGTTCTCAACCTCATCCTTTTCCATAGAGTTTCTATAGAAGAAGTACTTGTATGAAGCTTGCATGTGTTCTGCATATTTGCCAAAAAGGCAATATTTCGTGATAATTGTAGTACGATTTCCCACGTCATTACAGTTATGGTTTCTGTCTTCCTAGGACGTATGTTAGGCCATAGCTGTCTTGAAAACGAGCGTGTAGTTAGTTCTTTCCATCAGTGATTAGCCAGCTTTCATATTAATTTATTTATTAATATAAAATTCCATTCCTCTGAATAACACCCGCCATTCCAGCAAGACGCAGATGGATGTCCTCAATTGGAAACGTTTCTTCTTTCGAATTCAAAACCACACAAAAATGTGTACACCCTGAAAATTATTTAACCTACAACCAACTCATCAAGGTGAATTGGATTTTCTTCATCTTCCTTATTTTCCTTTTGGGAAAGTGTCTTCAACTCATAAATTCATTTTGCATCAACGTAATGGGGACTGTGTCATGTTGGAAAATTCGAGTTTAATACTATAAATCATACCAGTAAGAATAGAGCTGCTCGCTGCAGCGTGTCTGGAAGAAAGCAGCCCTAATTACGTGAAAATTGTTTTTCTGATTATTATCATAAGAATGTAATTACAACTCCCACCTTCTTCTCTGCAAAGCATAGACTTAACTCAAAAGAAGAAACATTTCCGGAAAAAATGCACCTCGTGATTGTTTTTTTTTATTTTTTCATTATCATCTTCATCATTACGATATTTGGGTTAGTTTTGAACTTATGCACATATGTACGTGTATAATTCTTCTTGGGGATATTTTAATCATGAGTTAGCTCTGACTGACGCTGCTCAAATGACTCATAATAATTTTCATGTTTTTGGCACTTAATTCATATAAACTGGCAATATTCGTCCAACCGATCGAGTATATATTGTACATATGTGCATAATATATACCTACATATGCGCTACTGTCCGAACCGCCAAATGAAAACTGCAATTTTCTGAATGCGTGAAGCTTGCAATGGTCGGCGTTTTATGTCTTATTAAGCCCACATGCATTACATATATAGAGGGGCTTTGACTTTTCCTGAACATTGCCCGCCGACGCCCGGCCGCGCACTAGACAACATGAAATTTTTATTAGATCCGAACTTTTGGCATATTTTCAGAAAACGTAAAGAGAAACTTAATTATCAGAAGTAACCATAAAGCACATTGCTTAGCTTGCAGGAGCCTTCTATTGCATCCGTTGAAAATGAAATCATTGCACATGTCGAACAGGGAAAAATACGCGGTAACAAGTGAACGACATGCTTAAATAAATTTAGAGTTTTCATTGCCAAAAGGGGCAGGGCAGCACGGCCAAGAAAACACTTTGGATTTTCTAAAGTTATGGAACATCATACAATAAAATCAGAATAACATTAGCTAAATGGCATTTATAACAGGATGATTTATCTATGATTTAAATTTAGGAAATTACTCAGGTATTGAAGTGAAAAATTGTAGCGTTGAGCAAAAGCTGAATAAATGATTGTCACGTCAATCAACCTGACTGTGAGTTGATTCGCATTTTATGAACTTATATCTATGGTTGAGACTCGGAAGCAGTACAACATAGATTATTCAATAGTTGGTGTTCATATTTAAAATCAGATCCCAGTCCAAAAAGAGGAGTTGGTTATCCGCTGAATACAGAAATATTCTCTGAATTGATGTCTTAATTAAACCAGGATCAACCAGGATAAATGAAAACACAAGTCGATGCCTAAAAATATTTAGACGTGAGAAGGTTTAAGTTGATTTAAAATTTAATCAAACTTTAAAAAGGATACATAAATAATTTGAATGAGGAACGGAATATGTAAAAATTCCTGTTTTCATTTACTCATTGAAATTTCCTCTGAACGAGAATATTTAAATTTTATTTGACAGATCCATAGAACAACAACGAATATGAGTATCCTTCATATACAAGGCGATACAAAAATATTAGATCGACGAATACCAAAGGAGGATTAAAGGATGATTCACACCGCCGCGATAGTGATTGCGATAACGTTGCGATAGCAATAACGAAGTGACAGCGATAGATCGCTAAACATAATTTTCAATGTAATCGCTCACACTAACGCGATAGATCACAGCGATAGAAAGAATCTCTGCAGCGTTTGATCACCGAGTCATCTATCGCCAGCTATGAGATCAAAATGGATAGTGCAAATTCAAGTGAATTAAAATCATATAAAGGGATACTCAATTTAAAACATTATAAAAATAGTAAAAAAAAGGATAAAGTGGGAGTTGATATTGCCAAGGAGTTGAATACAGGTTGGGCTAGCTTAAGAGTATTGGTGATTTGGCCACTGGTACCCTGGACGCCGCGATCAAAATTGATTTATTGTGTCCTTCCCTAGAGGCTAAATCTAGCCTAAAAAAAAGTGGGAAATATTAAACGAAGTGAGGTTATAGTGCTAGTACAAAAACGTTGTTGGATTTAAAAAATTTCTTCCGTTGGTCTTCTTCCATTAACGTAACCCTCCATTTTTGATAAAGAGGGCTCTAAATGTTGAGTGTAATAATTATCGCTGTCATTCGTGGTTTGTAAAAGAATATGATGAATATGGGGCTTGAACAATTTTAATAGTTCTTTCAGGCTATGTTGCAGTAGGATTGACAAAAATTCTCCATTTTGCGCCAAAATTACAAACGCATTTTCAATTATAAGGCTTATAAGGCTGTGTAAATTTAAGTATTGTACTAATTTTTCTTAGGTTCTTGCTGCGTAAGGACGCATCAAGTAAAATTTTAAAGGGAATCTTAATTCGACAATAACATAATAATAATGACATAAAATAATACAAACACAAATAGACGAAATTTTTCACCCACATAAATATTCGGTAAATATTTAGCAACTTGCTAAACACTTTTTGACATCGTAGCTTCTTGGCTATTATTCCTATAAAAAAATAGGCTGTTCGTAAATTATATGAAACGTTGTCAAGTTTCAACTGGCACTAATAGTATATTGTAGCAGCGCCTGCAAAATCTGACAACATTTTTTTCAATTAGTAAGTCACAAAATGCAAATAATGAAAAAAAAATTGTCCGATTTTGCAGGTGCAATTACGATATTATTGTTGGTGATACTGCATAATCGCGAGAGTAGCAATATCATAACCGCGTAACTGCATAGAGTGGCAAACTCTAATTTCGTAGTTAATGGTAACGTAAATAAGAAGCTACAACTTTTTTTACCATTTTTTTTTTGTCTAGAATCCAAAAATACGATATCCTATCCTATCCTAGAATTCAGTAGCAATAATTTTGTCATTATAATAATAATAAAGAAAAAAGATAAATAAAATACGAGTTTAGTGGCTGCTGAAATGCTTACTTTGACTTTAATTTAAGCGGTAGCGACATTAGTAGTCTCGTTGTTATGCAGTATCACCGACGATATATGGATTGATAAATACAATATTTCTGCAATATGCAGCTCTTACAGACATTCATCAATATTCATAATATAGATCTTTACTTATGGCATTGCAGATTTGTTCTGTTTGTCATATACGTTTACAACATGTGATATGTCCTCATACAAATAGAGCAATAAAGTTAAGCGGAATTTTAAATATAACAGAACAGCTATGAACACATATATAGCATCCATATTTATTTTTTATGTAGAAACAAATATTATATTATTTGTAATTAATTCAGATATAAAATTTCAGCTATGCTCTTTAGCTACCAAAAAGATTTTCAATTTTTGGTGCAAATGTGCACTCATTCTTCAAAAAATAATTGTGAAAGGCACAAAAATTAGAAGTCAGTAAATTAATTTTTGCGGTCACATAACTTTTATTGTTTTGCAAAGCCCTATCTCGGTCGCCAGTGGCTTAGTTAGTCTTAATTAAACTAATTATTATTTCCTACGCTCAATAAATACTTAATTTAAATCTTAAGCTCAAAATGAAATATATGCTGACAAATGTATGATATAAGGCCGCTTCGGTAAATTCATTTTAATGTTTACATTATAATTAAAAGTGCGCAAATTAAATGCTTTCCGAAATACTAAATAAATATAGTCGTCCCGTACCCCGCAGCTTCATAAAAATTATTGGGTAAGAGTCGTCGAGTCATGCATATATACATAGGATACGCTGACATGTATCTAACAATTAGTTAAGTATTATTAGATGCAATAAATGAAATATCCCGTCGCAAACTCTTATAAGCTCACCGGGTGGGACAGATTTGTATTTTTGTTTACATAAAGTGCCAAATTTTCCTGTTTACTTAATTTTGTTATTTTGATTTAGGACTGTCGGGTCTTATAATATAGACTCGGGGGATTCTGTGTATCGCTGGCCAGGTAAGTTTTGCTAAGTTAGAAATTTAAATGAAGTTCATATAGATTCTCAGAAAAGTAGTGGATGTCTTTAAAATGTAATCAATGAAAACCATCATCAAAGAAAAAATGCTATTTGTACTGTAAATGCAAAGAAAACTTTATTAAGCTTATTGTTAATATTTTTATACCCTAGATTAAATCTAAAGGGTATACTAAGTTAGTCATTTCGTTTGTAATACCTAGAAATAATGCTAGTAGAGAAAAATGGATTGGATACCCACGCATAATATTAAAATTTATTTTGATTTTTGAGAGTGTCTCTCTGTCTATCCGTCTGTCCGTCCGTTTGTCTGTCCTTACGATAACTCGAGGTAAGTTCGAAAATGGGACAAATCGGCTAACTCTTTCGTAGGGTTGCCATACAAAAATTTCGCTTTTTACTATATATTTGGACAGTGCCTGACAACGCGTCGACGTACAGAGTCGATCTTTTGCACACGGAATTTTATAAGAAATGTAAATTTGAGTCCGACAATGGGACGTATTGAGCAAATCCTTCGTAGGGTTGCCATACAAAAATGTCATTTTTCTTGTATATTTGACCACTACCTGAGAACGCGTGGATGTAGAAAGCTGAAATTTTGTACACTGTGCTTTCATAGTAATAATAAGTAAAACTTCAAAAATCGACTAAATCTGGAAATCCTTTCTTGGTGTTGCCATATAACAATTTTGTTTTTTTACGTATAGTGTATAAATGATCAGTTCTAAACGTTTTTATTATACTGAGAAGTTTTTCAGAATATGAAATCCTATGAAATTGGTTATAATCATTTTTACTGTCCGACGAACTGTTCTAGAAATATATGCGAAAAACTACTTCAAAAATCGAACTTTCACAGAATGGTGACCATACGAAATTACATACGGGCGTTCATCTAGGGTATCATAAAAGAATTGGTCTTAGACTAATTCCAGCTTTTTTTACTTGTTAAGAGTAGGAGCGACTGGGCTTCCAGGATCTTGCGGACACCGCGACCATAGTTGATCTGTTGTGCTTTCTCCCAAGGTGCTTAAGCAACATCGAAGTTGACACAGTTCACTGTCGGATTTGCCTATCTTCTTCACGAAGTGACGGTATGGGCCCATGACCAGTGAATGCGTTAGAAAACAGTCTGAGCGACTGTCTTCTAAGCCTAATAAGTTGTCGCGTCTGGAGCAGAAAGGATCAAAATCCCCGGAGAAATACTTTCCCAGCCACCAAACAGAAATCTATATGTGTGCATGCTAGTCCAATTCTGTAAAATGTCTTATATTGATTCTTATGGAAAATTGACTAGAGATCGATTTTATATATGCCATAACGCCCAAACTAGTATCCACACAGGAAAATAGTTTCCAGTAATTTTAAGCTTGGCTCCTTACCTTTCCAAAGGCTATACTGACTACATACCTTACTTAACAAAATAATAATATAGTTTTGATTAAAATGTAACCTTACCATTTTACGTTCAATAACTCTCACCTAAGTAAAGGAGCGTTTACAATGACAGAGTAGAGTGGAGTGAGCTTTTACCAGAGTAGCGTGCACGCACAATAGAGAGTGAGCTTCATTCGGATTTTCGAAATCATATGAAAATTGTGTGACAGATTATCATGTGTTTACATTTGAAATATATTTCAAAACAGAACACACTTTGTCGATTCGTATAATTTAGTTAACTAAATGGTGCTAAATTACAGAAAATATTTCTATAATTACACCAGAATGAGCTATGAACGATTTGAATTATCACAAAATACAAATTAACATCATAAAATACTAAACACATTTTTAATTTCTTATAAAAAATATTTATTTTTGGTTTTTTTGTTATAATTTAATAATATTCATTAGTTAAGCTTGCAAATATCAGTGCGACATCTGTTAGAAACTAGTGTTTCGAAACAAATGTTGAAAGCTTTCGAAGTTACCAACGTGAGATTAGGAATTGCTCCAATCTGGAGCTACTCTGTGAAATCTACTCTGGTAGAAAGCGCGAAGAACTTATATTAGAGTGCAAGCTTGAGTAAAGGAGAGAAAATGCATTCTGGTGACTCCACTCTACTCTGTCATTGTAAACGCTCCTTAATAGTTGCAATAGTGTATACATATGCGGCCGTAATCCGAATCTATAGGCAGATTGATTCGAATTCATCGGACCACCGCACATTCACATATGCAATTATTTTTTGGGGAATCGTAGTCATCTAGGTAAGATTTTTAAGACAGTTTTGTAAATAATTTTGTTAGGAAAGATATAAAAATTTGATTACGGTTGGGAAGATAAGAAAGTAAACTTAAGATTATCAGAAGACAATTTTTCTGTATTAGCAGTAGTTTAGCGCGCAGGAGCAGTTCAAATCAAAGTTTTGTCAGTTTTACATAAGAGCACTCGAAATATTTTAGAATGTTCGGATTAAGTGAGGGCGTTTGTTTCATGGCCTCGGAAGTGTTTCTCGAGGGTTTTGAAAGGGCCCATACACCGCCACTAGGTTGATGCCAAGACATTATGAGTGACATAATGAATGTTGAAGAGAATGCAGTAGGTGCATATGTACATTGTTTTCTTGAGACAAATTATGTTGTTATTTTTGACCGAGGCCTCGGCTCAGGGATAACCTAGTTGATATAGAAGCATGTGGCTATGAATAAATGATACAGCCTAGGAATCTGAAGCGATGGTCATGAAAAACATGCTTCAATTAAAAAATTATGAGATGAATGCTGAACATTTGAGAAAAAATATTATAAAAGAGTACTGCCCTTATTTATATAAGTTTTTTTTTTTAAATCAGCAGTAGTACTCCCAGTGAGAACTTCCGGCTGTGAGAGAAGTTTTTCTGCTATGAGGCGGATAAAAACGTGGCTTAGAAGCAAAATGCTTCAAGAAGGATTCTCTCACATGTCACTGCAAAACATTGAGAATGCCATTGTTAAAAAAAATTACAAATGAAAAGTTTTGAGCCGAACTTCATGGCCTTTCCAACGACTGCTTAATCAGCCCCATAGCCCTCTCCCATGAAGAATTATGGTTGTCTAATTCTGGATTTTCTTACTTTTTTTTTTATTTAACCTCTATTATTTTTGCAAAAAGGTCGTTAACATAACTTTTGAACTAAACTAAGAGAAAAAATATGTAATAAAAATTGCAAATTTAAATTCAAAAACATTAAGAAAAGTTGAAAAAAAAATATATATATAGGTATATCAGAAGTCTAATTGGAATAATGAAACCCTAAAAAAGAAAGAAAAGGAGATTAAAAGGAATATTTAAATTACATAGAATGTAAGAAAATTAAGAAAAATTACATGCAAATGAATGAATACAGATCTCGGGCTTAAGTGGAGAGCAGCTAAATTGCACAATTGATGAGAAGTCGCCTGAAAGAGCCCGCGCTTGAACCCGGAAAGGAAAATTGTTCCAGAGGCGAATAACACGAACAAAATAAGAAGTAGCGGCAGTAGCAACTTGGGACCCCTGGTGGAATGCAACGGTTGCAGAAAATCAGCTAGATAAGCAGACTGGCCCAATTGCAATATCCTATAAAGAAGAAGCAGGTGGTTCCTACGTTTCAAATACGTCTCTAGAGAACAGCCCAGCAATGAGAGACTGTAATAGGAAACATGATCATATTTGCGCAGCCCGTAAATAAACCTAATATGTACAATCATTGAATGCCACTTAAGTTTTCTATTGCACACAGAATCTAAGGCTGGGAAAATAAGGGATCCATCAGTCAAATGAAGGAGCAAGAGTAATTTGACCAGAGTCATACGTAAGCTTAGCAGCAGGATACTAGCATATAGCCAAAGTCTACGAAGGCAGACAGTATGGCACTTATGTGATCACAACAGCTTAACCTGCAATTTAGGTACACTCCCAAGATTTCGAGCCCTACTAACATATGGGATATTGATGGGTGCCATTAAGTAGAATTTCTGGCAATGCTGACAGATCAACTTGTCGCGGATAGAATGCAATGCACTGAGATTTACTAGGGTTAAGACTAAGAACATTGTCAATTGACCAGCAGTAAATTCTTTGGAGGTCACAATTAATGCCGCTTACACAATCTTCGATAAGACCTAGGGGGCGACTCAAATAAAGCTGGACATCATCTGCATGTAGGTGGACTTTCACGTCATGTGTCACCTCTGGAAGGTCATTTATGTATAAACTGAAAAATATAGAGCCAAGATCCCTGGGGCACACCACAAGAAAGGGGCAAAAGATCTGAGGAAAGACCATTGTTCAATATGACACGTTGGGATCTACCGAACAAAAAATGTTTAATTAAAAGAATACAGAATGGGAGAAAACAAATCGCGAAGACAGTTTCATCAATAGCCTCTAGTGACAAACAAATGATTTAGAGATATCTAATAAAATCAAGATGGATATGATATCATTATTAAGAGAGGTTTGAATGTCAGTTGTTAAGGTGAGACGCATTTAGGAATAGGTAAAACGTTGGATATATTCCAAGTCGTTGGAAAAGATGACATGCTGAAGGGGCCTAATAATTATTGGCAAGATTAATTTGAGAAATTTCGGCCATACTTGATCATGACCAGATGCATTAGATTTGACAGAAAAAACCACCTTTATCACATTTTCACCATCTACACACAACGAAAATTGAAACAATCAGAGTTCTCAGAATCTATCAAATGACGAGGCGACCGTGATTGAAGATTATCACTACCAGGTGCATGGTGAACTACAAAATAGTTAAAGCATTGGGACTAAATTCAACGCATTAACAACCCCAAAGTAATGTTAAAATTGTTTTATTGATCTAAATTTGTGTTACACAGTCTAGAATTGTATTTCTGTAGACTTCTTTATTCTCCCGGATTATATCTTTTACATCTCGAAAGCATGCTTGTGTATTCTTAAGAAGACGTGTAATGTCAAGAAAAATGTAATTACGAAAATCCTCTCTGGCCTTAGACTTTAAATCTTTTAAATTGGAGACAGCTTTTTTAAAATGTTCTACACATTCGTCATCTTCTATTGGACAGGGTTTTGTTGCTTTCAATATGACGTGAAAATTATCTATAAGCTTTCCGATTTCTTCCCTGAGTTTATTTTTCATGCTTGTAACATCATCAGCATCATTTTGCAAGCAGTGATTCATCTTTTTCAATGATTTATGCATAAAAGTAGTAATTTCGTTTCCAATATCTTCAAAATTATAGCAAAATTCCTTTCCAGAATATGTTTTATAACGCGTTACTTCAACAGTAAAATTGTAGTATTCACCTGCGGCTTGCCTCCTTGACATTATATAGTTATCTAAAGCAATTATAAAGACATGAGCACTCATGTCTATAAGTGTAATATTAATCATTATTTTCATCTCATTACGTGCTATAATAAATTCTGCTTGTAGTCTCTGCACTTCTGTTTTAGCTTTCTGTCGTAATTCCTGAATCAGTTGTGGCCTTAATTTAAGACTTTCCTTTAATTTTTCCTGCTTTTGAATAATACCATTGAAATAAGCTATGGTTTCATTTGTTTTCAACTCTTGCTCTTTTAGCACTCGTGTAAAGCGCCTTAGTTCTCTTATTACATTCACTGTAAAGGTTTCATCCTTAGAATCCTCCAATGGTTCTGGTATATTAGGATTTAATGGCTTACCAGTAAAATCAATGTCATTAAATATACTATCGTCATAATCGTTTGATATCGACTGTATTTTGTTGCTGACATGGTCTTCATTTTGAGTTGGAGAAAAAGACAAAGTTTTATTCGCAAGGTTTTCCTGTAAAGCTTCAAGCAAAGATGTTGCCTCTTCTTTAAGTTCATTTTTAATATTTTTAACTGGACTTTTTAAACTTTTAACTTTTTGTTTTCCGTTCACATAAACACTACAAACAGATAATATTAGAACAAAGACTAGCTTCATTTTTATATACGGCCAATTAAAAACTCGACTATGTAATAACTCCGATTGATAATTCTGTTGTTTTATATATGCATACCATTTTATGAAATATCAAATTAGTTTGAACAGCTGAAAGGGAAACAAGTCTTTTTCATACGTACGTAACTGAATACGAATAAATAAAAAAAAACGTGTATCTACGCCTAAGATATTTTTAGATGTTTACACATGAGGGAAATATGGAATAGTAATCTGGGGTTTCATGTGACTTCGAAAATGTAGAACTTGTTATTGCTCAATACGCTACCAATATTGATATAGTCCACAAATGTCGAAAATTCTTTTGATACTAGAAAAGATTTGCATTTTCGTAAGGCTTCATCCTTAAGTTTATGTTTATTGAAGCTAAATTATTGTATAACAACAAATCAAATCTAAAATGTCAGTAAAAAAAAAATTAAGCTAGGCTTATGTGTGAGCACAGTGCAGCATTGAACTAGAAGCTATTGAAAATTTTAAAAGTTTATAAATATTGAAAATTTTAAAAGTTTATAAATATTGAAAATTTTAAAAGTTTATAAATACTGAAAAGCAGGTTTATATAAATATGATGTGTGTTTACATAAGGTATGTATTTTTGACATACATAGATCTTAGTTAATTTTTTATAGCTAGCGCTACATTCAAATTTTCTTTGACTTCAGGTGGTAAGCTACTTATTATAAATTTATGGTCCTATTATACTGGCATTGCCTTTGTGCCAAGATTTTTGAACATCACTTACTGAGAATTTGATAGATTCAAAATAATAACCTTTAGTACCGTAAAACAGTATAGATCTGTCGAATATTCATTAAATCGAAATCTCTAAAAGCTTGGGTAGTTGAAAAGTACTTTAAATTACTTAAAAATAATTTTATGATTTTAGTTTGGAAATTATAAAGTGGCATAATTGCTGCTGTGTATGTCGTTCTCAGAGCTATAATACCAAATTGTAAAATAGACTGAGCTATAGCAAAGTAAACCATTCTGATAGAACTCAAGTCGAGAATACAACGGAGCAAAATAGTTCTCCTCAGCCTCTTAGTGATCAAAATTATATGTTTGTTCCATTTTAGTTGGCAGTCCATTTATTACTCCCAAGTACTTTAGTTCGTTTAATTTTTTGAGCACAAAATTGTCGACTAGTACTCATTTATGTTAGTTGTGGCCCCAAATATCATATAGTTTGTCTTATCTAGATTTAGCTGTAAATGGCTATATAACCAAGCATAAATTTAATTTAATTTCGTGTTTGCATTTACAGATGCAGTTGACCAGGCATTACCTTTAAATAGCAGAACCGTATCATTAGCAAAAGCTACTAATACACTAAATCTGCAGAGATCCTTTATGTAAATAAGAAAAAGGATACGACCTAATACAGAACCTTGTGGGACTCCACAAATTGTGGTCAGTTTAGTGCTCAATGTATGTTCAATTTTTACAGTCTGTATCCTATCAGACAGATAGGATCGATGGAGTGATACTACATTATTCTTAATACCAATGTTATCAAGCTTATGGTCACAATACCAAATGCTTTTTTTTTGGCCCAAAAATACAGCTATAACTTTTTTATTAGTATCAATTGCAGAATTTATCAACTCAGTCAATTCATTCATCCTGAATTAATTTACTACTCACAGAAGTAACAAAGATACTTGGTAATGCCGCCTTACATTCCAAACAAAATTGCCATTAACTACGTCATGAAATTTAATTCTAAGTTGGTGTTGCTGACAACGACTTTTCAATTTGCTGTTATTGTAGTATTGTATTTGTTGTTGTTGTTTTAGTTGTTTTAACAGTTTTTGCGGTTAAAGCCCAGACCTTCTTCAACTTTCTCTGTAGTTTAATATTTGACGGAAATATAGCTGCTTAATGAGGAAAAATTCGATCACTCAGTCAAATTTCAACCGATTTTTGTTAACAAATGCTCATGAAACATTCACTATTAGTGATATGAAAAAATGTGTAAAAAATGGTAAATTTCGAAATGTTTTCGACTGTAACTTCGTGACTTTTCATCGCAACGACATAAGGAACATATGGTTAGAAAGGCCTATTATCTCTCTTCTTTCAAATACCACAAAAAAACTTGACATGGAATAAAAAATGGCGGAGTTATAAATTGTTATGTATACGCACTTGTAGTGGTACGCGAACTACCGTTTTGGCTAGTTCAGTAGGCGCTGCTATTTCACGTTACACATTTCGTGCAAGTGCTCTATCTATAATGTTAATGTTATTATGTTTATGTACCCTACAATAACTACATTACAAATTAATGCCATAGTACTGAAGATTTCTGGATATAATTTAAGATATTTAGAGAAATAAGACTCAGGTAAGCTAAAATTATCATAACTATAGATTTAAAATTTTAATTTTTCTACAAAAAAAAATTTTTTTAGTTAGAATTTTTGAAAAACAATGGAACAAAAAGAAAAATTTAAAAACCAACTAGAACAGATTGTATCACAAAAAAACAAAAATAATATTTATTTAAACCAACATCAGTATGAAAAAATATTATTGGAAGTAAAGGCAGCAAAATTAAAAGAGAAGAATAAAAGTGATGTAGATTTCCGCCGGCTGAAAAGATACGATATAATAGTGGTAGGGAAGGAAGAAAAATTAATAAGTTCATTAAAAGAAGGGGGTAGCATAAAATATTTTGCAACAATTGAAGAAACTTATGGAATTATACACGATGCTCATTTGGCAACTGGCCATGGTGGCCGAAACAGATTAGTGAAAGAAATTAATAACAAATACAACAACATTACTACTGAAGCAGTTATGTTGTATTTATCTTTATGTGAAGCATTCCAAAAAAAGGCAAAGGGCAAGAAAAAAGGAATTGTGATAAAACCAATTTTGGCGAGTGAAATGAATTCTAGGTGTCAAGTGGATCTTATAGATTTACAGACACAACCAGATAATGAATTTAAATTTATTTCAAATTATCAAGATCATTTAACCAAATTTGTTGTACCTACTGCGCTCACTAAAAACAAAAACTGCGTCAGAAGTAGCAAAACAACTTATGGACATTTTCACTCTTTTGGGAGCCCCATCCATTCTCCAATGTGATAATGGTAGGGGGTTTGCAAATAAAATTATCCAAGAATTAGCAAATATGTGGGATGGTGTGAAAATAATACACGGGAAGCCTCGCCATTCCCAAAGCCAGGGTTCAATAGAGCGAGCGAATCAAGATGTTCAAAATATGCTTACAACCTGGCTTATCACTAACCAAACAACAAAGTGGTCAGAAGGTTTAAAATATGTTCAACTGATGAAAAATAGAGCTTTTCATGAGGGTATAAAGCAAACTCCCTATGAAGCTTTATTCGGAACAAGAATGAAATTGGGTTTGAAAACATCAAATTTACCTATGGAATCTGTTGAACAGCTGGAAACAGAAAAAGAGTTAAAGCAATTACTAGAAGGAGTACACACAGCCAATTCACCACATAGCAAAGTCGCAGAAAACGATGAATTTTCCATTGAAACGTTAGACATAATTTTGGATGATGGTTTATTATATAAAGATGGAAGTTTTGAGTTAAATTCTGTTTTAAACGAGAAGAAAATTTTAATTGATAATGCTCGAAAGAAAGCAAGGGAAAATTTAGAAAATCAAGCTATCAAAAAGTGTAATTTTTCGAAAGAAAAATTTCCTGCTGCTGTGATTGGTGACAATGTTAGAGTTTCCATTCCAGACGTTGATCGTGGTAAAATGGATCCAAAAAATTTGATTTGCGTTGTTTTGTCTAGAGATGACGATAAAAATTTATATAAATTAGGAACTAAACAGGGAGTTTTAAAACGATCTTATTCTAGGCATGAATTCGCCATTTGCGAACAAAAGTTTATATCATACGAAGATGTTCCTCAAGATGTTGAGAAATCGGTAAGAGAAATTATAGGAATGCAGTCTCTTACTGGTGGACAAGGTTTTAAAAGATGCATCTGTAAAGGAACATGTTCCTCAAAAAAATGCAGTTGTAAAAATGCTGGAATATTATGTAATTCCAAGTGCCACAATAGCAATTCTTGCTCAAATAAATAAAACTTTTTTCATTATGAAATTTCTATATGTTCCTTTATAGTTTTATAAAATTTAATATAATATAATAAAAATAATATGCAAAGAAAAGTATGTTTTGTTTGTCATTTACATTTTTTAATTAAAATAATTTTATTTTATTTAGCCTTTTGTATTACGTTTATTTAAATAAATATTTTTTTACTGCAACAACATTTTTAATTTATTTGTATTTCAACTTTTCTTAAAACATGAAGGTAAGAGTATACATTTACCAAAACGTGAAGGCAAGAGTACACATTTGCCGAATAACGGCTTTTTTGGTCTAAATTGAGATTTTGATGGTGTATGAGAAATTTCTAGTATGCCACTACTTTTAGTTCCACTACAACCTACAATATGTCTCGTCAAAAGTATATATTTGCTGTAACACAGTGTTATGCAATAAGATGTAAAAATGAATAGCAGAGATACTGTCAGTGCGCTGAATATTTACACATAGAGTTTCTCTTACCAAATTAGCCAGAAGTAGCTCCCTAGAGTAATGCATCCAGTAATCTATCAAATAACCAGTAGTGGTTGATTGGTATCTATTTTAAAATATACTCGAACATTGTCGCCATATAAATGAATTATTTTAAATTAAATTAAAAGCAGGGGTATAATTTAAAGGTGTCCATATTCCACCTTTACTATGCAACTGTTTCTTGTTTTGTAGCAATTTCATATTAATAAGGAATTTGTAATCAGCCCCTACCTAAAAGTTAAGTATTATGTTAAATCAGTCATTTTACAATAAAATTGACCATGTAAGCCACACAATATGTCACATTGCTAGAAAAATTTCCCACTTCCAGCGGGTTTGACTTTGATTTTCCTTTTCTAGAATATTCTGCACTGTAGACAGTGCCTTTTAAAGAATGTTACCAGAATAAAATTATTTATGGTTTAAAATTAGTTTTTCATGGTCTAAAATAGATTGCCTTTAATCCAGTCCTCAGCATCTTTATAATGTGTGGTTCTTGAGATTAATTTTACTCCAAAGATCATTTGATGTCACTTTTGCTTCTATTGTGTTTAAGTATTCTTTGGCGAGCAGTGGATGCTCCTCCATATGCGAAATATTTGTATTATTTTGACTTTAAGTCTTAAAAATATTTTCATTTTAAATTTAAAACACATAACAACATACAACAATTCCATACCAAAACGATAACTTATCGACCTTATAACCTTCTCCGATTTAAATGAACCTTTTAAAATAATTACCTAGTAAAGTATGTATTAAAAAATATTCGACCCATATTTTTATACCCTAGATGAAATCATAGGGGGTATACTAAGTTTGTCATTCTGTTTGTAACATCTAGAAATAATGATGGTAAAGCAAATTGGATGGGTCACCTACGCATTATATTAAAAGTTATTTTGATTTTTGCATGTCCGGCCGTCCGTCCGTCCACACACGCTAAGTTGAGAACGCGCTCACTTAGAGCGCTGAAATAAAAAAAAAAAAAGTAAATCGGCAACTCATTCGTAGGGTTGTGATATAAAGACTTCGTTTTCCACTATATATCAGAACACTGCCTAAGAACGCGTCGTCAACATAGAGAGCTGAATTTATGTACACAGCGTTTTTATAGAAATAGGAAATATAATTTCAAAAATTGACTAAAACTAGCATCCTTTTCTTGGTGTTGCCATATAAAAATTTAGATTTTTTACGTATACTGTGAAAGCGATCAGTCCCAAACATTTTTGTTATACTGGTTGTACTGAAAACTTCTTCAGAATATGAGCTCTTATGAAATTGGTTATAATCATTTTTACTGTCCGACGACCTAAATAGCTGGGAGAATAATCAAAAATTCCTTTATTGCGAAAGGCTACAGGGATTTCGTCAGTAAAAAAAGTTTATCGACACCTCTAGCAGAAAAACAAACCAACTCCTATTTCTTAGGAGAACAGAACTAAAAATTATTACAGATCTCTTCCCAGGCCATTGCCCATTGAGGTATCATCTATACAAGATGGGCCTGTCTGAGACATCATCCTGCTGCTTCTGTTCGGATGCTCACGAACCTTCGGAGCACTTTCTCTGTATCTGCGAATCATTGGACAGATGGAGATTAGTCCACCTCTTAAATGCTTATTCTCAACCAAACTACGTGTGGGACCTAAGTCTCAGAATGGTTCTAGATTTCATTAACAGTCTAAACCTAGAAAGGGAGTAAACTGAACGGGAACTGACAATAGATTTTTCAGGTCGCAGTGAATGCGAGGCTAACACTTAAACATCCCTCTGTAAATCTAAATCTACTGTCCGACGAACCGTTTTAAAAATATATTCGAGAAACAATCAAACGTGTACATAAGGGTGACCATACGAAATTACATATCTCCGTACATTCATGTAGGGTAGGTACATGAAAAGTGGTTTTAGATGAATTCCAGATTATTACTTCTTTTATTTTCATTTTTCTATACTTTATGTTACATCTTATCCCAAGCTAATTGGTCTTAGCAAACAATCGCTCTGTTTATTAATGCAGTAACTGGACATGGCCCCTTCCCGTATTTTCTGAAGAAGATAGGCCAATTCAAAAGACCGCAAACATATTAGGGCTGCAAATCACTGGAGAAACATTTATCACTCCAAATAAGGTTTGCAAGCTAACCTTAAATGCAATAATCGAGCTTGTAAAGAGGCTAGCGCCTTAGCCGAAGACACAATAGATCAATTTTGATTGCGGGGTAGGCAGGGTCCTAGTGCTCTAATCATTCCCACTTTTAACCTTGTTTTTTTTTTATTCGATCTTGATTAATTAAAAAATCCAAAGAAGTACATTTTAAAAACTTTAGTTTAGTTTACTTGCATGACATAAAACGACTTTATTTATAACATCAGGTCTGGTGATGTGTAATACCCTTTTGGGTAAGTTTTGAAGTTTAGAAGATGGCTTTTTTTATCGTAATAATAAAAACTCTATCGTAAAACGTAATTGAAATCAGAACATTAAAATAAAAAATGAATAAGAATTTTTAAAGGAATCCTTATAGTTTCCAAAATATTGCTAAATATAAATAGGGTATTCCACATTACCCGAATTTACTCTATATGTACCTTGCCGTCATTTTAATAAGTTATTATGATCATTTAAGGATCTCTAATAAAGGGAAAAGTATACTGTGTGTGTGTTGTGCGTGTTCTTTGACTACAACTAGATACTCTTGGCTATTAAATTATTGTGAAACGCTCCGGTAAGAGTCTTTTTACTTTTAACTCAATTCTAGGAGTTTTACATATTTTCTTTAACCTGACCCTGTACAGTTTTTTATTTTTTATGTGTTAAACATGTACTTGACAAAGAATTTTTTTTTCTTTTTAAGAAGACGTCCCTTGTAAAAGTATAATATTTACAATGCAACAAATACATAGTCAAAATCTGCACTAGCATCGATTTGTTTAAGATGTCTTGAAGATTGTCTTGAGAAAGCAACCATCTGGTACATATTGCATGCTCCTAAGCCAACACCTGTTACTCATACAAATTTAGATACAAGTGTAAATCAACTTCAGATCTCTTCTATGTGCATGACCCAAATCCATACACAACAAATTATGAGAATCTCCCAGAACTGATACTCTTAGACCGAAATTAAATAAATAAATGGAACTCGCCTCAACTTCAAGTGGATTTGAGAGAATTTTGCAAAATATACCGAAAGTGACTTACGTATATATTTCATACCATAATTATGGGGTTTATTTTATATTGGAAATGGGATTAAGTCGGATGATTATAGCCACCTGAATATACGCTAGTGATGGCGATTTTAGCAATAATTATAAACATTTTCTTCGAATTATATACATAAATAAAATATATATAAACGCGATGTATACTGGACATTTTTGTGGACTATTTTTGGATACCATAATTGGTTTTGCAGGTATATATGTATCACGACAGGTTTAGTGCTAACATGGGCAAGTCCTTTAAATTTTTAAGCGAAAGTGCTGTATATAAATGTCAATCAAACAATTTCTTTGCTAAAAGGATTTTCATGTTTTGCGTACACCTGGTATACCTGGTGATGTACAGGAGGGGCACTGGAGGAAATTCCCATTAAGAAAGACATTATTTCTTTATTTGCTGTCATTTTGTTTTTATACAGGCTTTATTTTTATATTGGATTTTGGTATGTTATCTGTTTTTTATTATTTATTATATAAGGAATATAAAAATATTATTAAGTATGTTTAGAAAAAAAAAAAAAATTAAATAATCGATATACCTTGGGACAGATGAATGACACGTGCCAGTGTCTGAAACATGCAATAAATTTCTGTAACAAGGGTCTTTTTTCCTATCTGTGGCTGCCACGCAAATAATACATGTAATCATGGGTCCAACTACCGTCAGAAATCTTTATTATAAAACTCTCGGCTTGAACTCTTAAGTTCTTTCAAATAACCGACCATTCTAACCCATTTTCAGGTCGGTTTGAATTATAATAAATTCTAAAGCCTACTAAAACTATTGTTTGTAAAAAAAATTTGTTTGCTTGGGGAGTAAAACTAGACCCTCTTTTTGAAATTGTTGATTTAAGATATTATCTTAAATGTTCGGATATACCGAATATGAAAATATTATATAGTATGTACATATGTAGAGATCCAGCCGCCGTGCAACGTTTGTTTTGAAAACTATGCTTGTTACATCGTTAAAGTTATTTGGGGATTTCTTTCTAGAACTGTTCGCTGTACGGTAAAAGAGGTCATAAACAATTTCATAGGTTTTTACATTCCGAAAAATCTTTCAATCAATCTCTCCCAATTCCTCAAAGTACATCTGGGGCCGGATTCTGTAACACGGAGAGTTGGGGAGTTTCGGAGATGAGAATTTTCGTTTTCCCCGACTAAAACTCCCAGCTCTTCTTTTGTGATTCTCTAACATACTTGGGGAGTTAGGGAAAACGTGTGTCGAAATATTGAAGGACGTCTAATTCTGTTTGGGAAGGTCGTAGAGCATTAGGGGTTTTTCCTACGGATTTAGGGTCTACAGTACAAAAATATAGGTGAACATTTACTGGGGGAGGGGTTTTTGGGGATGGGCGTCATACCACCCCTTTGGGGGTTGTCCAAAATACGTCATTTTCCGTATCAAGTTAAAGAGTAAGGAGCGCGTAATGGAGTGGTGTAGTTTGTTTTTGATCATTTTGTCGTCATAACTGACTTTTTACAGCCGAAAAACGGATTTTTTGCATTTGGGTCATATATACCCCAGTTCCTATAATTTGTATATATTTTTTCCGTTCTTTGCTTCACATCAATTGGTACTCTGTTGTCAACATTTTTGTTTGTATGGAAAATGAATTTCCACGACTTAAGTTCTTCGCAATGATGAGTTGAAATGAGTTGAATATATTTCAATTTTCGTACAAAAAAACGGAAATTTTTCAACCTTAAAAAGGACTGATTCACTTCCTTTGCTTATCTCCAAAACCATTTATTGGGCTCAAAAACTAATTACTTATCTAATTTGGGGAGAAAATGTAAATGCGGTTTCATCTTACATACAGACGACCAAATTGATAAATTTCGCGTGATTTATAATTTTTAGTGAGTATATTGAGACACCAAAATCAATATTTCTCTGTAAGTATTGCAATGAAGTCCATAATTTGTTTTTGTAAATATAGCCAGGATTTGCGGTGAATCCATAATTTAATTTAAAAATTCCTAGGTACCTAGCTATCTTCACAAGACACAACAAAAGCAAACAATACTGTCAGTTTAGAAATATTCTCCTTATTTCTCCACAACTAAAACAGCCGAGAGTTTCTTCGCGTGGAATAGATGGCCTCTGTCCAACCGATATAAGAGCGGAGCTAGATGCTACTCTGTGGAGTCTGCTCCCTCATTTACAACTATAAAATATTTGGTGATAGAACTTAAACGAGGCCGTACGAGCTACCAAGACGAACATAGCAGTGGTCGATCACTATGCCAGAAATTGTGAAAAAATCCACAAAATGGTATTAGATGACCTGACTCACTGAATGTACGCAAGCTTGCAGATATGGTAGGCATTTCGAAAAGTGCTGTACATCGAATATTGACCGAAAATTTGAGCATGACAAAGCTGTGCGCAAGGTGGGTGCCGCGATTATTCTCAATGGAATAAAAACAGCGTCGTGACGATGTTTCAATAGTTTGTTTGGCGAAGTTTCACAGGAATAAAGACGATTTTTTGCGTCGATTCATAACCATAGATGAAACATGGGTCCATCACTTCACACCTAAGACGAAGCAATAGTCAAAATAATGGACTCAAAGAGGAGAATCGGCTCTAAAGAAGGCGAAGACAGTTCCATCTGTAGGCAAGGTACTGGCGTCAGTTTTTTTTATTTTTTATTTATTTATTTGAATCAGTCTACCGAATATAATAATCTTACAGACTTATGCATAGCATTATTACGTAAACAAAGGTTGTTCATTATTGTCTTAATAATCTACTTTTATAAAAAAAAAATAATTATTTATTAAAATAAATTTCGTAATGACAAAGCATTTTCGAAAATTATACTTTTAAATTTTTCTCTAGACATACAAATATCTACATGTGATGAGAAAGAATTAAAATCAAATACAGAATTAGATATTGGTTTATAATAGCTATAATTATTCCAATGCTGAGCAGCATACAACAAATCCCTTGAACGTATCGGTCTTTCAGGAGCATATAATATTTTTATTTTTTATTTTTAGAAATTATTTATTTTAGGTCCGCATACACAAGATTTACATCTTTTAACTAGTATACTTATTCTATAGATACAAATTAAGTGTGAATTTACATAAAATTATAAAGTACTTACACTAATTCATGAAGTAAAATAAAATATTCAGGATAATAATAGTAAATCAATATAATAAATAAGAAATCAATATAATAAAGAGAAAACAAATTGATAGAAACAAGAGAAAAAAATAAAATAATAATAGTAGTTGTGAAGAATCATCCAAATGACAGACTGTGTCCATATGCCCCGTGGTCAAACACATCAATTCAATTTAAATAATGTTTTAAATTAACTTTAAACTCCGCCGCCCCTGCCCGCCCCCTGACATGAAATGGAAGTGAATTCCAAAGACGAGAGATGTAAACAAAAAAAGAACGCTGCCCAATCAGATATCGCATGCGAGGAATGAGTAGAGTTTCATGATGCGTAGAATGCAGAAAATGCAAATGTTCACACAGATATGAAGGAACCCCCGACCTTAACAAATTATGGAAACAGTAGGGCTCTCATATCGAAATAAGAATTGAGCGGCCATCCAAGGAGAGAGTATAGCCATAGGTAGATACATGATCGCGACGCTTTAAATTGTAAATAAATCGTACGCAATCGTTGAAAGCGACGTTTATCTTGCGGTCACATGTGGCGTCAAGTTGTGGGTATATGGTTCTGCAGTAAGTAAAATTAAGTATTAGCAACAATTTGACAAGTTTCAGTTTTAAATTAACAGACAACAAGCTGCCCGAGAGCCGTAACTGTGCGAGTCCTGCGTAAATCTTTTGCAGAGAATAATTCACTTGGTCACAACATTCAAGTTTGCCATTAAAAATTACTCCTAGATTCTTCACCTTGCATGTGTAGGGCAACACTATGTCGTTTAAATAGATATTAGAAATGTCCGCCGAGCATAAATTACCAGAATAGAGAAATAAGTACGATGATTTAGCAGGATTTAACAGGAGCTGGTTATTAGCTGCCCATGAGGAAATATTCTTTAAGCAATTGTTGACTCTGTCAATACAGTCCTCTACTAAGCCGATTGGTCTAGATAAATATATTTGCACATCGTCTGCATATAAATGGAATTCACGTCTTCTATAATATCAGGAAGGTCATTTATAAAAAACGAAAATCGAAGTGGACCAAGAATAGAGCCTTGTGGCACTCCACTGGAAATTCTTTTCCAATTAGACTTAATGTCGCCGATCTTTACTTCCTGGAAACGGCCGGATAGGAACTCACTAATAATTTTAATGGCAGAGTTAGAAAAATTATATACTTTGCGCAACTTATGGAGAAGGCAGGAAGTTTCAGATTAGACAGATCAAGCAGTTTACATCTCACAGTGTATGATGGTAATTTATTTTCCGTAAAACAAATCTAGTACCTAAATGCTTTTTGAATGGATTCAATACATTCAATATGTACGTTATAATATGGACACCAAACAATGGATGCATATTCAAAAATGGATCTCACGATCGAAAAGTATAATGCCTTGAAGGTCTGAATGTTTTCAAAGTCTTTGGAGTTTCGCTTAAGGAAACGTCTTGATTTAATGATAATAGTGTTAATGTGCGGGGTAAACGCCAATTTATAGTCAAAAATAACACCTAAGTCCTTAATATAATTTTTTCGAGAAACTAGCATGATTAATTTTATAATCGAACAAGAAAAGACAAGAGATGCGATGAAAAGCAGCAATTTTACATTTTGATATGGTAAGATGTAATTTATTTTTAGAGCACCAATCAAAAAGTATATTGAGATCATTCTGCAGTAATTAGCAATCGTTTAGAGAGTTTATTCTAACGAGTAGTTTTAAATCATCTGTAAATATTAGGCAATTGGCAAAAACAAAGCAAGTTGCTATATCATTAATGAAAAGCAGAAACAATAGAGGACCGAAGTGACTACCGTGAGGAACTCCCGAGGTGACCGTTATTACATCAGATATAATATTGCCAATCCTTACATATTATTTGCGGTTATATAAATAGGCCACAATCCAGCTTAAAAAAGAGGACTGGAAGCCTATATCATTCAATTTATGAATGAGAAGAGGAATGCTGATATTATCAAATGCCTTCGAGAAATCTTTAACTATATAATCTAGGAATTTTGGTACGACTTTCATAACAGAGACTGGTCTGTAATTCTCTTCTGCTTTAAATATAGGAGTGATTAATGAAATTTTCCACTCATCAAGAAAAGTACCGGTACTTAAGGATAGGTTAAAAATCTTGCATAAAGGATCGACCAAGAAGAGCGCAATTTTTCAGTAGCGAATGCCATAACCCATCAGAATCTGGTCTTGTGGTCGAATCGAGATCATTGAGGAGACCCTTTAAGACATCATCAGCATTAATCGATAAACTGCAAGATTCGTTACTATAAACAGATTTGAAGTAATAGGCAAAAAGGTTGCAACTGGTGTGCAAATCGAACGACTTATTAGAACCGTAATATAAAACCTTAGGAAAAGAAGAAGTCGTACGCTTGAATTTAATAAAGGACCAAAACACCTTACTATTAGAGCTAATGCTGTTTTCAATTGAACACACATATTGACCATACTATGCATGATCTCATATTCCTTTCTAAGTCAATGTAACAACGCCTCATCTGATCTGCTTCCAGTAGCCCTATATTGCTTGTGTGCCTTTGTCTTAGTATTTTTCAATCTTAAAAGACCGTTTACAAACCATTTTGGGTGTTTTTTACTACATTTAGATTTTTTAGCAACAAATTTATGTAGGCCTTCATGGACAATGTCAAGAAATTTGTTGTATGCTCTCAGCAGATCACAATGTTCCAAAAAAACCAATTTCTGTTAAAGAAAAAGGTATTAAGACCTAAATAATTAACTTTGTTAAAATTAAATCCAATTTTATTTTTTGGGATGCGCAAGGGATAAGCTCCGTCGGATTATTTTCGAACTTAAAATGAATATTTTGAAGAGCTCAACGATCCCCACTATAAACAGGGTATCGAAGCTATTGAACACCCCTGGGAAAAGTGTATCGAGCTAAAAGGAGATTATGTAGAGAAATAAAGATTTATTTTCCAATTTTTTTGTGTGTTTTCTTTGTAAGGTCGGGTACTTCGAGGGACCATCCTCGTATAAATCTTAAATTTGTTTTTTTCCACTGCAGTTCTATGACAGAGTTGCCCAGTTTAGCTCATTTTCAAAATTAAGTATGGAATTTTTCAAAGAGTCAAGTTGGAATAAGTTTCAGCTCTCCACGTCAATCAGTTTTCAAGTAGTATAAAGAACATCAGTATAGGACAAACTGAAATATTTATAGTAGTTATACAGTTACGTGCAATAGAAAAAGAGACATCTATTGAAAATGAATACTTCGCGAGAAATAATTAATTAAGTACGACATAAACATCTTTCGAAAAATCGTATTACAGAAGGGGCAAGCGGAAAGCGACATCTTAGGTACGGAGAACGATGTTTCGAGAATGGAATATTCGGGAAGGTTGCAGTGATGGGACTTCTCTGCCAAATTATTCTCGCAAATTTGGGAATAAAGGGTAGAAAAATCGCCAAAAAGGTAGCAAACAGACTACAGCTCTAACTTTTAATTCTTCTTTATACTTCTAATTCTATTATATACTTTTGTCCTGCTAATTTTATATATTCAATCGCTAACCCATATGTTAGTAATAAGCTTAATCCTGTAATTTTCGATTCGCCCACCGTCGTCGTTTGAAGTGGCTGTGGCCGGGGCGTTTAATAAATTTATCTATGACTATGATTATGACTATAAAACAAAATGTATATAATTATAGAATGTTATGTTTTATTTTATTATAATTGCGTGTTTATACAATTAATTGTGAGAACTTTTTATCTTATTTCTTTATAAGAACTCCATCGAAAAATTTATATATATATTTAGTTCATTTGACGGTGTAAAAATCTTCTCATCTTCTACAAAGAAGTACAGCCGAAACTGTTTCAATATTCAATTTTTTACGTTTTTTATTTTTTAAATTATTAAAATTTGAAAATGCTCGTTCAGCAGCAGCTGTACTGTGGGGAGTGACAAATAAATTAATTATGTAGTTATAAAGATTCTCGAAAATTGGTTGTTCAAAAAGATTTTTCTGTTTTCATAAATTTAGCCAAGTTTAGCAATATCGTTACAATCAACAAGTTGGTCTAACTTTTCAAAGATTATGCGGAGCCTCCACTCTGAATTAAGTTTTTCAATATCTATTTCTTTGTAAAAAGGAAAGGTTTCTAAAGGAAGTATTGAAGTTATTTCGCCTGTTCTAATCTTCCTTGGATCCAAATATTCTAATAATCTCAATTTGTGATCATTAAGATCGAAACGTTTTTTAATTTGTTGGCACAAGATTATCTTAGATATTACCAATATTTTCACAAGCATTTGAAGATTGAAACTGTGCAAATTTAATTCCAAAAAACATTCTTGATTTTTCAAGATGAAATGAATCGTCATTAAATTTGCAGTCAACTGAAATGTGTTCTAGCTTTATAAAATTTGTTAAAATATTTTTGAAGTTATTTTCAATTAAACGTCTTAGGTTGTATATTAAAATTGTTTTCAGGCTGGAAGGTTTTATTGAGATTAAATATCTCACCTAAAACATAGCACAAAAATAATAAGTACAATTGCGAACTATTCAGACAATCAAGAATTGAATTTGCATCAAAATTATTATGACTTTCAAAAGTAAAGAGAGTGAAGTAAAGAAGTAAAGCTGACCACTGCGCCAAGATTCTTATAATGACTTGCTCCAGCTCCAACCAGCGTGTACAGCTTGATTTTAGAATCTTCTTTACATTTAAATTAAAGCTATCTTGAAATTCTGCCAACTTACTTTGCGTCATAACATTATGGGCAAAATGATTATATACGCAAGAAAGGACATTTTCAACTTTCCGAGGAATTTTTCATAGCAGCCGCAGGACACAAGTGGAGGGAGTGGCAAGTGCATCCAAGATAAAATATTTCCCAGTTACTTCACTTCTCATTACTGATGTGTTATCAGAACAAAGGCCAATAAAATTTTACGCAGAATTTCTTGCTTGCTTATCCTTCTTTTTGTTGTAGGTATAAATATATTCTCAACAACAAACAGCAGCAATCACCAGAAATCAAAAATAATCACAAACAACATAAATGCGTAACTAATTTATATAGCAATTATCAAACACAGCAATCAGCATCAGCTCAGCAAGCAATGACATTGACAATTACAATGATCAAACAAAGCAAAACGTGCTGCAAAGTGCAAATGCATTTGAAGTGAAATATTCATAATAATCACCACAACACAAAATACAATTCCTTAATGGCAGAAAGAAACACGCCAGCGCCACGCCAACTTGCTGTCACTCAGTACGTTTACATGAATACTTGAAGTATACTTCAAGTAGAGATCAAGTAATAAAAATATCATGTAAAAGCGCATTGACTTCAATTATACTTGAGTCAAGTAAATCACAAAATTTTGTTCGATTTTCTTGAAAAAATTCATGAAAACGCAACTTCAGTACTTGAACGTTTTTCATTTGTGCGAATTATGAAAACGGCAAAGAGGAACAAGAAGAAGATTATTGTTTATAATTCAGGTTGTGATATTTAGCACTTTTCTCAAGATATTTTTCTAAAAATCCGCAATTCTGTTTTGAACTTAATGCAGAGTTGTCAAAGGTAAAAAAATGTCACTTCAAGTAAATTTCAAGTCAAGTAATTGGAATTAATTCAACCAAAAGCCCTACTTGAGTTTGAAGTGGATTTCAACGTACTGAGTGTCATTTTTGTCTTGTCCAGCACAGCAGCATCAAGGCAAAGGCATCGGCTTCGGCGCCGTTCACGTAAACAAGATACAAACATATGCAAAGTACGTAATGTACGTAATTAGAATCTGCGCGTTCTTTTTCCACAATTCCACAATAGTAGATTTTCTTTAAAAAAATATTTTTATTTTTTTTGTTACGATTAATGGGAAAAATTGCAAATTTGGATTTAAAGTAGCAAACATGCTTAAAAAGGTAGCAATTATGCTACTATAGTAGCAAAGTCCCATCGCTGAGGACAATTTGTGAAGTATAAATTCGGCGCCTCTCACAGCCAGGAGGCAGTCTCATTTCAGATAGTGAAATGAATGAAGTAAACTATTCGGATTGCGATAATTAGAAGTACAATACTAGCGATAACTAAAGTAGATAGTTGATTTGATAATTGTTTGTGAAAGTTATCAAAGTAAACAGTATAGTTAAATATAGGAAGAACTTGTGAATAATATTTGAAATAATAGTATTAATTAAAGTCACGCTCGTAACAATATCTTACCCTTAGTATTAGTTGCAAGATGTCGTTTTTTTTTTAAGTTAGATTTACAAAGTGTGTACAAAAGTTTAATCCACTAAGTCAATGTATTACACAGGACAGACGGACGAACATTTAAAAATCGAAAGGCTTTTTAAATATGTAGCGGAATGTTCTATTCATTCTGTTATACTTTTATACGTTATAAAGGGAATTACTAATTTAGTATATCACATTATGTGTAAGAGGTAATTACATATATCAAAATTTAGAATATAACAACAAATCAAAGCAACTAACTACTGATTTTATTGAATAATTCATAGCCACATGGACGACTTTTTTCACTTTCTTTGACATTTTTCGTTGTGTGTTGAATTAATTCGAATGTTTGCTTGCCTGCACTTGCATTGGAAAATAATTTTATGAGCGTGCATAAGCAATATTTTTTTTTCTAGCCAATTTTCTCTACAATTTTTTCTTCAGAATTTAGCTGCTATCAATTTTACAGACCGACAACAGACTGCGCCCACACAAAAACATCTCATTCCATAATCTAATCACTAATCTAATAGGTTGACAATATTTTCTGAATTTTAAAACCAAACTACTCAACCCACGAAAATTCGTTAGATTTCTGTGCCATGGTCAGAGAGGAAAAACAAGTTATTGATCGTGTCTTCAATTACATACATATATATATATATATAACGCGAGGAAAATTCTAAAGATTCGCAATTCAAGTACAAAATTCAGAACGATAAGAAGAGGAAATGCCCAGGCGCAGAATGGAAATAAATTGTACTCGTGTAGATACTGTGGTGCACGGCGGCTAAAAGCAGATCCAGGGTAAAACTTGAATTTACAATTAGCCCTGCGATGTCTGATGATGATATTCCAAACTATACATAACTACCAAGCGCTCTGTATAGTAGTTAGCTTGATCCTCCTCTTTTTCACCACCAGGTTCTCAAGTAATCAGCAAACTCCATGATAATGTTGACGATGAATGTTAGCTTAGCTTAGGAGTCTTTAAACCTGGTTTATATCTATTTCAATAGTACTTCTTCATACCTACATAAATATAGTAGAGTACATGGGTTCGAAATATTACCTAGGTATATACCTGTAAAATTTACCAATGTATATGTTTATACAGTAAGGTGCAAAACTGAACCAATGTTGCTTTACTAAGGCGTGATTTTATCTTCATTTCCAAAGTTTAAACTGCAGTTAAATTTTACATTTTTTTTATTTAACTCACATAATCTGCACTTACAATAAAAACTAAAAGTAAGAAACAAAACAAACATTTTATAGTGAAAATTCAAAGTTAAAGACTGACTCGGTATTGCACCAGAAATTAGAAAAAGAAAACTAGTTCATTAAAACAAAATATCAATATTTAGTCCATAGCCCTTTTGCATCTCTAACTGCCTTAATACGTCTGGGGATGCTTTCAACAAGTTTTTCGCAATAACTTAAGGGGATTTTATCCCATTGTTCCTTAACCCTTTCCCAGAGAACCGTGAGGGAAGACGGGGGTGAATTATATTCCTTATATAATGCCGATTTCAAATATGCCCACAAGTTCTCGATCGGATTCAGATCAGGGCTCTGGGCAGGCCAATCTAACACCGAGTACGGCTGCTCCTGTAGCCAACGTTGTACCGTTTTTGCTGTGTGTTTTGGATCGCGGTCTTGTTGGAAAACTGTTTCCTCGGGAGATATGGGCATTTTAGCAATTATATTCGGGAGATGCTGGTTCAGTATGTTTCTATACATATACTGGTCCATATTACCTTCAATTAAGTGAAGTTCACCAACACCATAGCCACTCATACAGCCCCATAACATTATGCCACCACCACCGTGTTTTACGGTTTGCTTCACGTGCTTTGGTTTTAAGGTCTCCCCTTGCCGTTTCCATGCCCAAGAGCGTCCATCAGTGCAATACCTATTAATTTTTGTCTCGTCTGACCATATGACATTTTTCCACTGAAAGTGTGACCATTGCTCATATTTCTTAACGAACGACAATCTTGCCTTAACGTTTTTCCTTGAAATCGCAGGTTTCTTTTTCTTTTCTATGGCAACTACATTCAGCTTATGAAGAGTTCGATTAGCTGTCCATCTGCTTATGCGTTTCCCTGTAGACTTTTCTAATTCTTTTGCAGCTTCTGATGCTGAAGAAACAGCTTCACTCATCACATAACGTACAAGACAACGTTCATCTTGGTCGGAGAGAACCTTAGGCCGGCCACCTAAACACTTTGGGACATCAGCAAAGTTTTTTTTTTTTTAACCGACTAACACTTGATTGACTCACACCACACTTTTGAGCAATAAAGCGGGTAGATTTCCCTTCTTGCAGTAATTTGGAAATTTCTTCCTGCACATTTTTTGATAGAGATTTCATTCTTAATCTAAAATAAAATATTTGAGCAAAACAAAATTAATTCAAATAAATATTTTGCTTACAATGGACAACTAAGCGCACTTAAGAAACGAAACTTTTCTAAAAATATCTTCAGTAACTGTAAGCCACGAAAAAGACACTATCTATGACTGCAGACGCATTAACCAAATGTTGGTGCAAAACTGAGTCACTACAGAGAGTACAATTTCTTGGAAACCAAATGCGCTTTACTTAAAATAACAGTTTCCGTGAATTACTTATAATATTATGAATCACGTATGAGATATATCATTTTGCTTCAGTTGGTTTTATGTGCTTATAAAATAAAATAAAATTTATTTTCCGGCATTGGTTCAGTTTTGCACCTTACTGTATGTACGGGTATGTGACGTATACTGGACTTTTAGTTTCAATCAAACCGAGCCTCAACCACAAATACGTACATACATACATTACAGCAGAATACAACGTAAAAATATGAAATAATTTTTTCGAACTGATTTACTGCCACCTTCGATGATTCGATCCGCGGTTTTTGTCAGGAAAGCTTCACAGGTCATGAATTATACGGTGCGCTAGATGGAATATACGTCAAACGCTTAATGCTATTAGTAAAGTAGTCGCCGCGCCGGTGAGCGACTTATTTCGCCGATTAAGTTGTGTTTCTTTATGTTTGTCATGCCTATTACACAAGAAAAAAAGGTATAAAAAATTTTGTTGATTATTATTATTATTACAATTTTTTAATTTGCCACCCACGCGATTCTCTCAGGTATACATTGAGTGAGTTTTAAAGAATAGTCATACATAAATAAATGTTAAATAAAAGTGCGCGTAATTTTAGTTTTATTACTAAAGTTTTGTGATGTTCGCGGATTTCATTCCCAATCTTGTTGTGTCGCATTAGAGCCACAGTTCTTCCAAGTTTAACTGACTGTGAGTGATGATGCCATACAAGAAATGATAATGATTTGATTATGTGAAAATTCAGTTAATTTGTTTTGAATAGAGTCAGTGATACAGAAACCACCTGAATAGAGCTCCAGAACTGCATTGGATTCAATTTAATATTGGACGCGAATTGTCTTAAAGGCTATTGGTATTGCCCTGCTTGCTGCCCTACAACACTATACGTAGGGGAATTAAGTTTAATCGCCTGGAACAGCATTTGATTGTCGTCAGGGCTTGGTTTCAATTCAAATTCTTCAAACAACGGAGATATCTAATGTTGAATTTGTATTGTGTGTATGTAATTTATATATAGTAGGTATATCCAATCTTGTTTACCTTAAATCAACAACAATCCATAATAAATGTCATGTCACTTCTCTGCACGTGTCCGCAGTGAATAATAATTTTTTTGATAGGCCACGATTTAATCGGTGATACATATTTCTAAATCCGTAAAAATTCCTGCTAAGTACACATATGGATGGCCGGCTGTGGATGTTACTTTATGAAAGAATCTTTCTTCTGTCACTGTTTTTTTTTTTGTTCAGGTAGAAAAAAAAATATCGTTCCTCTTGAAAGCTTGTTATTAATTTTATTAATTGAAAATAACCGTAATAAGTTGGTGTTATTGGTAATGAGTACCGGTTTTTCGTCTTTATAATTCCTTTATTTCAAACGGGAAGCTGTTGTGCCGCATCGACGGTAGGAAATAATGAGGGGGCAGAACATTTTTATTTTATATTTCGAATAAAAAAAAAAAAAAATGCAGTAGAATTCTTACCTTAATAATATTGGAGTTAATTACTTGTAACGATTTTTATTTTTTTATTTTTTTTATTATACTTAATGATTCATTTGTGAAATAAGATTTGAGTTAACGTGAGCTGAAAAGTTTCTCCATTATGTATTTGTTTATCGAGGAAATGGAAATTTCATCGAAAAATCAAAAACAAGAAAAAGTCTTCAAAATTGATTTTTGCTTTTAATTCTCAATTAACACGTTGACGCTCACTTTGAAATCGGTGATGGACGACAAAAACGACTTTTTGTTTTTTTTTTTTGTTACTTAGTTGGTTTTTGGGGAGTTCGATCAAGATATCATACTTACAGAATAAAATTAATGTATTTTCCACCAAATATTCCTAAAAAATTTTGGACGTCTATAGCCGTCATTTGTTTTTAATAGCTTCGATTTCACTGATACATAAAAGACGTCTATAGACGTCTTGGTAGCTGTAAAGACCATAACGATATTTGTTGAGAATAATTTAGTAAAAATGAAATAAATATATATTTATAAACATAAAGCTATTCGTCACCTAAAACTGTTGGGCAGGCCCGACGCCTACTAGGTATGGCGGCGGGATGGTATCAACGATTCATTCCGAACTATGCTGATCTAACTGCCTCCATTACAGACACTCTGAAAAATCCCAGTCAGTTCCAATGGACACCTGAAGCCCGGTCGTCTCTGGAATTGTTAAAACAGAAACTTACCTCTGCTCCGTTGTTAGTGAGCCCAGATTTCACCAAACCGTTCGTTATCCAGTGTGATGCGAGCCAAAAAGGTATTGGTGTAGTGCTGTTACAACTAGATGACGATGGCCACCACGAGAAGCCGATAGCTACGTCTCCAAAAAGTTGAATTCAGCACAGCGAAATTACACAGTCACAGAACAGGAATGCTTAGCAGCGATCTTAAGTGTACAGAAGTTTCGGTCCTTCATAGAACTTATGCCGTTTAAGATAGTGACTGATCATGCAAGCTTGAAATGGCTGATATCTCAAAAGGACCTCAGCGATAGACTTGGTCGGTGGAGTTTGAAACTTCAAGGTTTCGACTTCACCATCGAACACATAAGAGGAAGCTTGAGCGTCGACCCGGATGCTCTGTCACGAATCCACTGTGACAGCTTCTCACCATCTGAAGATCCTGGTCCGGAAGTTGAACTTAGCTCCCCATATTTCAACTCATTGGAATACGAGGAGTTGAGGCAGAAAGTTAAATCAACTTCTGCATCAGGGATGGCTTCGTCTATATTCGGATTATTCCGAGAACAGGCGATCCGATTCAGGAAGAAGAAGCCCACTTTTAGACCACCTATGGGAGTTCAGTCTGTGACAGAAAGACCATGGGAGTTCAGTCTGTGACAGAAAGACCATGGGAAAAGCTGTACGTCGACTTTCTAAGTCCATATCCCAGATCAGCGAAAGAAAATGTCTGCATACTACTAATTCTTGACCACTTTTCTAAATTCCCGATTCTCGAACCGATGTAAAGGCATCTATTCTTAATGTATGTCAATTCATCGAGACAGAAATATTTCATGTGCTCGGAATTCCCGAGACGATAGTCTCGGACAATGGAGTCCAGTTTTGCTCGGCTCAGTTCGCCAAATTACTGGATAGGTATGGGGTCAAACACTTGCGAACGGCAGTCTACTCGCCGCAAGCAAACGCCTCAGAGCGAATGAACAGGTCTCTATTGGCAGGGATTAGGGCATACATCCAGAGTGGTCACACTAAGTGGGATGTGAAGCTAAGCCACATAGCTAGCTCCCTCAGGAGCTCAATCCACCAAGCAGCCGGCTTCTCACAGATGATTGATCATGCGAGTTCCTATCACATCCTTAGGAACCCTGGAACTCTTAATGAACCTCTAAGAGTAGATGCTAAAGACAAACTAAGACTGAGCCGTGCGAGAGTGCAGGAAAATGTGAACTATGCGTTTGAACAGGGTTCAAAAGCTTATAATCTTAGAGCGAAGCCTGTTAGTTTCAAAGTGGGTCAAGAAGTGTACAGACGGAATTTCGCCGGAAGCAATTTCCAGCAGCAGACCAGTGCTAATTTGGGACGTAAATTTGTGAAGTGTCGGGTTAAGTCAATGAATGCAAACTCCTTATATGAGCTTTAAGATCTTCAGGGAAGAACGTTAGTAGTCTATCACGCCAAGGACATGAGGCCGTGATATCCATATTTCTGGGACGTTGTAGGTCTAGTGCAAATTTCAATCCTGGTAGCCCTTATATGGCATCCAGCCAGCTTAACTGGTAAACTATAGGATGCCAATATGCCGCTTAGGACCCTCCTAGCCTAGCGGTCAGCATACCTTTTGGAAAATAGACACGTTTTACCCCAATCCCTCGCCTAACAATGCGCCAGGACCCCTCCTACATGGTACCCTACGGCAGATAGGTTGTCGTAGGAATTCCACTTCCATAAAGCTTTTGCAAATTTAAGGAAGAAAATCTGGCACGTCGCTACCTCAATGACGCCTTGGAGACACAGCCTTGAACAAGCGTCGGTCGGAGATCAGAGTGAGATGTTAGGGCTGGGAAACCTTTGCGATCAGTTGGTTAGGTAACTGACCGCGGGGTTCCCTCGGCTAATCTCGGTGAAAGAAGGCAGAGGGGTACTGGCCGACTGGATTTTTTAGGTTACCAGCTTGTCGGTACACCTCTGACTTTCGGCACGGGCAATCATGTCGAGGTCTAATCAAAGATTGATGTGACTTCAGGGATGTGTCTCCGATTCGGCACACTTCAAGTAGATCAAATCGGCCTGGACAATCCTGCTCATTCGCCTGGCATTATTGACAGGAAATGCTTTCATGGGTCGTGGGTCGAGTCACACATTGGGCGCCTGCAGCGATGAGGCCCATATTTTAAGACCGGCTAGCTAGAATCCAGTGCCACAGTGGAACCTCTCAGAGGCGCCTCGGGGAGGGATCCTCATCAACAAAATTCATCTAAGTTGCTGCAAATGTTTGTTTTATTATCTTATATACCCTTTTTGCAATCTCTTTGTAATTCTAAGAATAACTGAAAAAGACGACTATATTAATTATTAAGAAATATTTCGTGATTCATTTTGTTTCTGTTGACAAACCAACTTAATTATTCGTAAATTCAGTTTCACACTTGAAAAGAGACTGAGATAAAATGTATGAAATGTTTGCGGCTATGCACGTCGTTAAATTCTACGAGCACCTTTTTCCCAATCTTTTTCTAATTCTGAGAATAACTGTAAAAGACGACTATATTCATTATTAAGAAATATTTCATGATTCAGTCTTAGAACAAGATTGAAGAAATATGAAACAAATGGATTTAACAGTGATATACAGTTTAATCATTTATTTAGAATGCTAAGAATATAGGACGGCTATAGCAGTCATTTGCATCTGTAATCACTAGCGTTGGACGGCTATAGATGTCATTTACGTCAACGTGTTAATATGCTATTCCAATGCTAGCGATAGTATTAGTATCTACTGTTATTGTTATTTGACTTCCGTGTATTAATTAAATTCATAATTGTCGTACCTGGAAACAACATCTTATGGCAACAAACATTTGGTCTGTATGTTTACTCGAAAGTTTTCACACAGCCTTCATAGTTTTTACACTCCAACGTTTTTTACCCATAATGTATATGTTATCTACCCGGACTAGAAAAATTTGACAGCTGAATGCATTTCCCCTCCTGAATAAAAGTTAACATTTTTACACAGGGTAAAGTGGATGGGTAAGTTCATTCTTTTCTTTGATTTGTCATTTGAAATCATTCTATCAGTTGCCAGGGCGATTTTTTACAAAATAAAATAAATAAAATAAGTCCGATTTTATAAAAAAAATTATAAATTAATAATAAAAAAAAATTAATCTTGATTTTTGACAGCTGACAAATTTACGTCGATTTACCCAGGTTTTACTCATAAGTTATCTGTTAACTTTTTTCATTCTCATCTAGTATTATCCCCTCAATCGAAAGAAAGTTTTTAATTGATTATTACTCAGGCTTTTTTACTCAAAAGTAAACATATCGACCTATATTATTAATATAATATTTTGTTGTTGGAATTGTAATTCTTGGACTAGCATATCTATTGTTAATAAAATAAGGATCGTAGAAGTTTCTTTCATTCAATCATTTACTTTACAAGCTTCTTTCCTTATTCTGAATCTAGATCCACGAGGATATACTTAGCCCATTCAGATACCTAGGTTTAAGGAATTGTATAGTCAAGGATTTGTTGACAATATAGAAATCCTCATATTGGGAAATCACGATTAAATTTTCAGCCCTACAAGAAACTTTTTATTGCCCGAATTAATTAAGTTTGCCTTTTCTTCTGATGTGAGGAGCACATTTCGCCATTTCGAACTCTTTTGATTTTAAATTAATATCTAGAGGAAATTTATTTCTGCTGGTTCGTTGGCTATACTTCTTCAGCAGGCTTAGCGTACTTTTTTTTTTGATATTACGACAGCATCTTGGCTCTGTTTTGTTCCTTCATGGGTATTTGGAGCAGAGTGTTCGTTAATGCTTCGGCAGCGTCATGTTACCAAGTTAGTGTCAAAATATGCTGATTGTATTAATTTATAAGAACACTTAAATAGCAAATGTAGTTTCTACGTAATATGGAAAAACTAATGCCTTCGTTATCTGCAGCGTTGAATAATGAAGTGAAGTGTAATCAGGACACTCCAAAGAATCGGATGAACGGGGCACCTATTCCTTGCAATAGTTTTAAGGGGGCGGCAATACGGCCGACTTCTGAACTCATAGCTAAAGGAGAAAAAATTTAATTACAAAAATTGGAAAAAAAATTTCAGACCATATTTCACCAATTTACTGTCTATTAAATTTAAGTCTGTAAGCATCTGTAAGCTAATTAAACTAAAATTTCTCCTAAATTGCCAAATTGGACTTTTGTGTCATGTACTAAGCTGGCTGGCAACCCTATGTTACCCATCAATCACCAATCCTATCTCGAATGTAGACGTAATACAAAACAGTACGCACAAGCAAAGAGCTAACAGAAAAATATGTTTATGCCATTTTAGCCGGAGCTATACCCTAGACAGACGATTGTGTCTGTCTGACTATGGAATCTGTCACCTCTTAATTTCCATGACTGAATTTCAAATAAAGTCATTACATTTTGTCCATACGAAAATTATTTCATTTGGAATGTCATTAATAGTGATTAAAGATCATGGAAGAGTTCAATAATTTAATTAAATGCTATCAAGAAAATTTACGAGTATTTACTGTAGTTGCACAGCATTTAGTAGAAGACAATTTTTATTGTTGAAAAGGATCAAAAACAGAATAAAGCGGCAAAGAAATTTGAAAATTAGGTGAAATGTTGCAATTGGGTCCTTGATGGACTACATTTGTGTGACACACTGCACATTTAACTCCATTTATTTAAAAATTATGTCATTATGGAGACAGACTGTGTCTCTCTAGGGTATTAAGGCCGTTGAATCCGACTAAATCCTTTAAACCTGAACGGTATCTACGCCAGAATAACTGGCCAGAGTTTTTTTTTTTTGAACCCGTCTGAAATTTTAGTACTTATAGCCGGGAAAACCGGCTAAAATAAAAAAAACTAATCTCGACCATAATAAAATTTTTTCTTTGTGTTATTAAAATAATGTGCATTACGACAATTAAGATCTATAATAGAAGAGAGAATTAAGAGGAGAGTATACAATTTACAGTTTAAAAAAAAAAAAAAATTATGTTAATGACCTTTTTACAAAAAAAATAAGAGGTCAAAGTAAAAAAATGGTAAGAAAATCCTCCTGAGAGGAGCAGGGTCCTGGGCTGGTTGAGCAGTCGTTGGAAAGGCCATGAAGTTCGCTACAAACCCCAATAGGTGTAACAGGCAAGCTCAGGTGATGGGTGGGTTCCACTACACATTACACACGATCCTTGTTGGGCACCACCCAGCTACTTTTGAGGTTATAAAAAAAAAACGATATTTCACTATAATTAAGTAGTTAAAGCGATCGTACACATCTCTTTCATCGAGAAAAAAAAATTATGAAATTGTTTAAAACCAAAGACTATGAAATTAATTGAAAAATTAATTTACAAATTTTAACGAAGACAAAAAAAAAGGGAGAAAATATATAAAATATATACATTAATGGTATTAATGGAAAACTCAAAATGGCCGATATCAAGGAAAAAAGGGCCGCGCACTTTTTCTCCTTTTGAAACTCCAATATCCACACGAGACAATTAGATTAAAAATACTTTGGCAATTCGCGGAAACTTACGAAGAGACTGAGAGGTTAATTTACTTGTCTTTGCCCCCTATTGAAAAAATGACTTCCACGATTTCCCAATTGGGATACTTCCTTCCAGTGATTTTCCCATCAGTCGAATTTTCTTAATTTTTTGATCCAAAATGTTCTTTTCGACCTTTACTTTAGTGGCATTATATGAGAAAAATTTTCTTTTGCATACTTTTCCAATTTTCGCAAAAAAAAAAAAAAAAAAAAAAATGGAAATTTTGATAGAAGGACTCACATGGGAACATTTTCATTTTTCGGGGCCTTTCATTTAGTAATGTTTTAATTAACCTGGACTTTGGATTGCCTACTTCCCTTTTCATTGGTACGTTTCGTCGTTAATATAAAGTTTCGTGTGAAAATTGGGAAGTTTCCCGAGTATAGGTTAGGTTTACCTATACTCCCTTTCAGACATCTTTAATTCAGAAAAGGGTTTGGATAGCATAAGAAAATGTAGTATCACCACGTTAGGAATTTTAAAAGTGTAGTTTCCAATTAATCAGAGGTGTTATGTTCCCCTTGTGAATCCATGCGCACCCCCTTTTCGCTGAACATCAATCGTTACAATTTTATGTAACCGCGCTCTTTAACTAGTGGTGTCTGGATTTGTGCGCGACTTTTGTAGTGTGTATATGGAGAGGGTTGATAGCGGTGACATGGCTGATCCGGGACGCAAGTGAATATATATATATATGGATTTTCGCTTGGCTCTCCTATCCGCCCTATTTCCAGGGTCAGAAGCAGCACGTTAGAGGAGTGGCCGTGAGCGATGACCATGTGCCTCTTATCCTCTTCTAGGTGAGTCTGTGACCAGGATACAAGTTGTAGTTAGTGCAGTGTCTAGACTTTATATAGTAAAGTCAGTCGTAGAGCTGTGAAAAATGCTCTGGAGTTGCTTCCGGAGCTGCAGTCGATTCCATACTAAAAATAACAAATAATATCTAAGGCTTAATTGACAACACGTAATGGACACCACAAGAGGTAACACTTAGTTTCCCTTCCTATACTGTAAACATCTATTTTCAGGTTTTAGGGACTCTGCCAAGCAGTAACAAGTTCTGCACACAATTAACTCTCAACTGGTGCCGTACGCCCTGTACTTTTAAATATACAGGAAAAACTAGTTTTTTTTAATCACCCTGTTACTCCCAAATTTTAGATTGGGGACCCCCCCCCCCCAGCTGCCATAAAATATGGACCACCTATGTAGACGGAAACAGCCTGTGCGTGCTTTCCTTTATGCGAGGTTCAGAGAGCCTACTCAAATTACATATATCTTTTATTCTATACTTGATTATAACACTCAGAAGCAGATAGTGGTAGCTCCCAACATCCGCACTTTCCTTATTTCTGATATTAAATAGTGATATATTTGATTTTTTGTTCCTTACGACATGAGTTGTTTGGGAGGGATTCGTTTAGACTGAAGGTGTTACTTAAGTTGATCATCTCACTGGTGTTCTTCCCATACCCACGTATACCACAGATATGAATCATTGAATTATAGTTAGAGAGATCAGGTAATAGAAAGAGCTTTCAAGTTAATAGAAGAATACCAATTCGGTCTATATTAGGAGAACCATCTTTTTCCATATCGGAATGAAGAAGGTTGATTTATTCAGTGTTTGTGTTCCAGAAACACTGTATATTACCAGTTTTCTGGATACTTAAACCACAGATAAGTAATACCCAGATTTGGACACCAATTTTAAAAATGTACTTCTCATGAGCCAGCCATGATGTATGTACATATATATCAGCCAGCCTTAGATTTTAGCAAAGGCAAAATCTCTGAATATTAACCAGCCTATAGGTCAGCCGAACAATTTCGTTTCAGCCTGCGCTTGAAAAATAAAATAAAATTGTGAAAACTATAGAAGTTTTGTGAAGATATTCAAAAGCTTTAGCAAAAATTTCAACCAAAAATAATGTACATGTAAAACCATTAAGATGGTCACTACATACGGAGCATGAACTGACTATCCTATCTCGTTCAATATCTGGGTATTACTTATCTGTGCTTAAACTAAACTATAAATTAAACTAAACTATAACTCTTAAGTAGGAAACAGGATTTATATGTTCTAGCAGCTGATTCATCTCGGAATATAAAGCCACTTCCTTAATGCATTCTTATAATTCAACACTTGTAATCCATCCGCTTAATCGTATCTTTACATTGAAGTCAAGACATAAATCAATGAAAGCCAACAGTTTTAGCTTCATGACCCTTGTCACTTTTTCTGTAGAGTACACTGATGTTACATTTGAGTTGAACAGCCTTAACTTCATTCTAACAAAGATCGTTCTGTTTTTCCATATTGGTATTATTGATGAAAATGCAGCATAGTTTTATTTAGACTGATGTTGACATCTTCTTCTGTACTTGCATCTTAGATGACCATACTATACCAAGCTATGGAAAATTCAATTGTCGAAAATTAAAATTATAGAGATGAAGTCCGGATCTTGACTAGGTGCGCTAAATTTTCATGAATCTAGCTCTAATCCTATATCTTCATGTTTTCTAATTCCGTCGACTCATTTATTCCCAATTATTTTCCAACTGTTCTAAGATTAAGCCAGAAAAGTTAATGACTTCAAAAGAAAATCATTTCCCATTTTCGTTTAAACGAGGTTTCTGTAATTTTGAAAAACATTTTTTAATTTTACACTGAATATATTTCAAAAGGCTAATAATCCCTGTTGAACTAAATTCTTACAAAAAAAAATAAAAAAAAAAAAAAAAAATAAAAAAAAAAAATTGGCGTTCTAAAAATTTCGTGAAGGATACTCTTCTCTTCATTAAACAAATCAAAGACAAATTTTAATACATTTTGTTTCTCTAAATAATAATAATAATTTATCTTAGAACTATTTCGCCAGCTTTCTGCAACTAAGTAAGCCTCATAGCATTCAAATAAATGTAAATATTTAATATTTCGGCCGAAAATACACAAGATAAAATCGAGAAATTTCGCGACATCAAGACAAAACGCCCTCACAGAGCCAAGTGACCCAACTAATTTGTCTAAGAAAATTTTGACAGTTTTCTGAAAAAGACATAAAGTCGAAAAGAAGTATCAATCGATCATTAGAATGCCTCTTCAGCACGTTCTTGACACAGAAAACTTTGTAAAAGACATTTCAGTCATTTAGGAAACATTGAGAGAATCTGTAGGTATGTCCAATAGGAAGTAAGGTGAAAATGTTTGTATGAATTTTGTTTTTATTTTATTGAATATTTAAAAATTTTATTTTTATTTCGACCTACATATATTCTAAGTGGCTGTTTTGAGCCACAATAGTTTTATGACAATTTTTTACGAGTACGCCAGTATAAAAAAATAAGGAACAAACATAAAATTTGTATGGTGTGGGCTCGTATCATCCATTATTAAATAAATTTTGCTTCTTTTAAATTAAAACTACAAATTTACCCAATATTGATGTAATGTACGAAACATTTTTCTTTTTTATATTAGTGTTACAGAACGAGTGTAGTGAGTGGGCTGTTTTTTACGTAAAACCAGATCTTTTTGGGAAAATCTCGTAAATGAATTTGATTGACTTAAGAAAATGTATTTCAAGGAATTTTACGTATAGAAAAAAGTTTTTTTAAAGCACAATTTATTATTTTTAGCACTTAATGTTTTGTAAACAACGTAGCACAGGAAGATATATAATTAAGTAATATTCTTCCTACTATTACATATTATATTATACAACATACAGAGAAAAATCTGCCCTATATATATTTTTTTTACTTATCTTTTCCACGCTCCACTCCCTGCTATTAGGGGTTTAACATTTTTTTGATTCTACGATGAACACATTTAAGCCTGAAATAGATTAACATGCAGTGCAGTGCGGTAAAATTTAGAAGTGTTGTTTTTGAATGTCTCAATACAGATTAACTGCAGCACTGCACTGAATTAGTTTAACCAACATTTCTAAATTTACTGTTCACATTGTTTTTATGTCACTGCTAAAAAGAAATGGAAAAATTGGATGTATGGGAAAATTTAACAGAATTTGTGCGGGGAAAGAAATTTTTTTGTGATGCAATTTTGAAATTTTTGTCTCAGTCAAATAACCAAATTAAATAAATATCAAAATACTGCACTGCTTTTTAATATATTTCTCCAAATTTACGCTGCGGCAGCACTGCGTTGCATATTAATCTATTTCAGGTTTTCGGGAAATATAGTAGGTACATATTTATTTTATATTGTATATATATCTAATAACTATGTGCAAATATTGTGAATGTATTTGGCTTCTCAACTAACATACCATGTTTACATGCAGGTTTGAACCATAATTCGATTCGAGTTCAACTCCATGTATACGCGTCTCAAGTTGAAATTGGGTCGACTCGAACAAGCTTAGTTGGCGTAGCCGAGTCGAAATGATGTCCTGTAAACGCGGTTTGACTAGTCGAGTTGGCAGTTGGGATTTATTTTGTTTGTTCTTTACTCGAAAGTGTTACTTGGTTGTATATTTATTGTAAGTTTATTTTGTTTATTTAACACTTCATGTACATACCCTTGACTGTTACAGACGCTGCTTACTGGCAATTTTGCACGCGTTCGTGTATTTCACGGGCGCCGTTATATCTCCCTCTGCTCATTCCAGCTTCGAACGTGTTACAGATTTATGTTCTACTGCAACATAGATGTCGGATGTAGTAATTTTTATAAAATTTTTAAATTATAGTCATAAAAAATAAATAAATAAAATAAATAATGAAATTTATTTTATTTTATTATTATATATAAAAAAATATATATATAATAAAAGGAACCCCCCCCCCCCCCACAACTAAATTACGCTAGCTACGCCACTGAAAACGTGTTTTTACCATTTTTTTTATGAATAAGGATTACATTTTTACCAGAAATTCAAAATTTATGTGTGCATGAAGTGGTTAAACAAAACTTATAACTCCATCACAAAAAATACCATAAATAAGATGTTATGTTGAACTGTCACTTCAACTATATTTGAACCCGTTCTCAACTCAATCTCTCAACCCTGCGTGCTTAAAAACACGAGTTGAAATCTCAACTCAATCTTTCAACTCTACATGTAAACATGGTAACTGTGGATTGCTCTTAGCTTCGATTTGTTCTTATGAATTTGCCATGAGTGCTCTGTCGATGTCATAAGGTTAGCGTGTATTATTCGTATTAAACGGGAATGAAGTAGTATATATTCCCGAGATAGAACTAGCTAATGGAAAACGGCTGGACGTCATGTTAGAACCGATTATCATTTCCGAAAATTTCCTTATTAACAAAACATAAACAGATAACACCAAATTCCTTTCCCTATCTCCTTTTTGCAAAGCTGTGCTTTGCATCGTAGTGTATCCCCTGAGCTTTGCGGCTTAATAATGTAAAAAAAAATAGTGAGCTTATCCTTACAATTCAAACAGCTTCGATGCCAATAATCCATTAATTTGTTTGCAAAAATATTTCTTTGCTTGCGGTCGTATACGAGTATAAGTTATCAACTATGATATTTCTGCCAGTATTTTAATGGCATAAGCCCTCACAAAAGCTTCGGGTACAACAAATCGTCTAAATTTTGATGTCATATTTAATAGGCTTGACTGTATATACATATGTATACATAATACATATATTGCGTGAATTTTGTTTGCTCTCAGTAGGGAAGACTTATTCAAATACCTATTATAAAATTCATTTTAACTGAATTTTACTCAATTACAGAACTAAGCAAATTAAAATTAATGATATAAACGGCTTGTGGTGCATTCTGCATACATAAATTTATAAAACCCTTTTATTATTAAAACAAAAAATTAGGGACGGACAAACAATAATGACTTCATAACACAGGTTATTACAACATGGTGTACTTAGTCGGATCATGCCTTATTTTTGCTCTAGACTGAAATTTTTTCGACATTATGTTAATATTGCAGCTATGAATACTATATGTAATATTTTTCCTTGTACCTGTTGTTACCTATTGCTCAGGTACATTCACCCAGTAAATGCATTGTGGTACACACATTTGTACTATGTATCTTTCTAGCGTAAAATTTTCAATCCACTTATTTAAGGGTTAATTAAATATGTAAAGACTGGAGCTGTTATTTTTTTTTCATAGGGGAATGTCGTCAAAATTGGTCCGTCGAACTATGGAATATAAGGGTCAGTTGCTGATGAAAAACCTGTAGTTATCTTATTTATGAAGATATAGAGTAGACATTTTGCATACGGATATTAAAAAAAGAATAAAAGAAAATTTAAATTTGAAAATAGGACCAATCGGGTAATTTCCTTCGTAGGATTGCCATATGAAAATTTGGTTTTTCGCTATATATTTGGCAATTGCCTCAGAATAAGTCGACGTAAAAAGTTGAAATTTTGTACATGGCCTTTTCATAGCAAAATAGCTTCAAAACTGAGCTAAATCGGGCAACCCCTTCTTGGTGTTGCCATATAAAAACTTAGGATTTTGTACGTATACTGTGAAAACGTTCAGCCCTAGACGTTTTTATTGTACTAAAAAGCTCTTCAGAATGTGAAATTCTATGAAATTGGTTATAATCAATTTTACTGTCCGACGAACCGTTCTAGAAATATATGCGAAAAATCACCAAACGAAATTACATACGGGCATTAATGTAAGGCAGTGGTCTTCAAACTTTCGTAGCCTCGGAACCCTGTTGCTGACAAGTAAAAACACAAATTTATATAAGAAACTTTTATTTTTTTATATAAAAAGTTTAAATAATAAAAATTTGAAATAAAAAAATGTTCAATTGTGATGGCCCAATATACGGAAGATTCTTCCAGCAGCAGCCAAGGGCATCACAGCGAAATAACCAGCAATTGCTAAACAATAACTTCGCATGGTATTGTTCTGCAACTGTCGGTTGTTTTGCTGATTAGCCCAACAGCTGGCTGCGATGAGCGCTTAGTGAAGAAATCGACGATTGCAATAATTATTCACCTTCGCATGGTAATTATTATGTAAAGCGATTGTTTAGAACTAAGCGACTCAGGTGCTGCAACCGGTAGAACAAACGACAAGGTTGTTGTCGTTTGTTTACATCCGCGTTGTGAGCAAAGAAAGTTTACTTCCGAGTATCGGACATAAAAAGACTAACTGGTCTGGCGAGTGCCGTTTGTAATCATCAGTCATTGTGCTCGCAAGTTTCGGTTCGGGTCAGATTACCTAAGCGCCAGATAGCTTAGTGTAAAGTAAGGCAGGTCAGTGCTGCAAATAAAAAAATTGTTTTAAAGTACTTCGTGCGTTTTTTTATGTTGAGGATTTTATTGCTTTTGGGACACGACACAATGACTAGATTGAGCCAGTTTTTTCTGCGTCTAACCTGTTTCTATATTTTGGTTTTTGTGGAAATATAGAGAGAGAAAGATCTTTCACACATAAATGTGATAACAAATGGCGTCAGGTGTGCAATAGCTCTTTTTGAAAGCTCAGGATATTGGGAAGAAATTTGAAACCAAAAAATCAATATTTCTCCTTCAAATTTTTTTTATTTTTAATGTGGAGTCAGTTGAAATATCGATGTGTTACTCTATTTCTTTTATTGGTATTTGGAAGGTATCACATTGTTCACCAAATGGATTTTGACCCCAATCAAAATTTTCTGGCTGATCAGGAAAATATTTCACAAAAGTTTTTTGTAAATCTGATACATGTTGTAATATATATCTTTCAGCATTATTGACGACTAAAAAATCATGTAAATTAAAAAGGTATTCATTCTTTTCTCCCAAAATTTCAATTTCATTATTAGGTGCATTTTATTTTATTCGTATTTGAGCCTTTAAGAGAAAGGTTTACTTAGTTAAAATATGAGAAAAATATCTGAAAGATAAGCTGTTTGTTGAATCAATTTCATATCATTTAATTGGTGAGATAATTCATGTGGATTTTCAGTAAAAAACAATCGTAAGTTAAAAAACTTGTTAATAATTTACCACGAGATAACCACCGAGCTTCTGTGTGAAGTAATAATGTTTTATGTATGCTTGCCATATTTTGTCATAACAAGGTGAATATTCTCGGATTCATCGGCCTTGATTTGATAAAATTTACAATTTTTAAATAATCATTTTTTTTACTGCAAGAACCTGCTTATATGTGAAACTACGCCTTTTAAAATGCCAAGCATTTGCTTTTACACCTTCGGTGCATACATTGCGAGATAAATCCAAAAATATATCATGCTGTTTCAAATATGAACCAATTATTTTAAATATTTCTTCACCTGTTGTTTTGCTGGGTAGAGCTTTACAAAAAAGCATATATTCTTCAGCAGCCATTTCATCAATGTATCGTATAAAAAAACCAGTAAAATTGCTAACCTAATAGTGCTGAGCAACACGATAACTGACCAAATAAGATGTTTCATAATGTTTTATCAATTGTATTGTCATCATGTACAAATTTCTTGAATTGACAATTTTTCTGCTCTTTTATGAAAGCACTTGTTTGGGACGAAGTTAATGTTTGAAAAGAATATGCTTTTGTTTGCATTCGTTCCGTTCTAAAGAGATATTAAGTGGGCGCAACTGATGCCGGATTTTCTGATAGTTTTGAGAAAAATGAGAATTTTACTTGACAGACATTTTACATCTACTTTCAGCACGTTGACCAAAGCGAAATTTATCTTTTTTCTTAAAAAAATCATAAAATGTTGTCGCGGAACCCTTAATTTGATTATGGAACCCTAGGGTTTCGCGGAACACAGGTTGAAAACTACTGATCTAGGGTATCATAAGAATTGGCATTAACCCAATTCTGGATTTTTACTTCTTCTTTTCTTGTTTTAACTGTTTGTTTTCGTCATTCCATTCCAGCCATGTAATATTGATAATCTATATTGGAAACAATTCTCGTCTTCTGGCCTGGCAGTGATTTTCTCTCAATTGTTTATTAGACGTGGAGTAGCACCGCTTATAGTACATGTAGAGCGTGAAGCCACTTTTTCGTGTATCATTGTTAGGAAAAATTTATGTTTGACCTGTTCTCCTTCACCACTATTAATCAATGATGGATATAAATTGTCAACTTGTCTTTGAATATATTACCCACAAAAACTCTAGTTTCCTCGGGAGTTTCTTTTGAAAGCTAGATTAAAATAAGCCGAGAAAGCCTTTCAGATGAAGGTACGGAACTTTGCCATACAATACCGCCAGTTGCATCATCATTTAACCTTACGGGAATAAAAGGAACAAAAGAAGTATGTAATGAACAAATTTGCATCTGAAATAAGTTCAGCTTTTGTTTGTCAAAAGAAGTTGGAGGCGTGGAGAGAGTTTATTTGTCTTCTGTCATTGGAACAGACAGAGTTAAAGAGTATTCTGTAACAAGCCAATTGCTATTAGGTCCAAAATAATGATCGTTCTTGCGTGAAGCTTGAGCTTAACGTTAATTGAACTGTGGTAATAATTTCATTTGAAAAACAGAAATTATCAATTCTATGTTATCCTCTGAAATTTGATAATTTTCATGTAAAAATGTAATCAGGACCGAAACATTTTTTCCGTTTTCAATGTAGAAAATTAACACTTCACATTTTGAACAGTTAAAACAACTGTAATCGTTATAAATATGAATTACAATTCTGATGAAACGTTTTTTGTAACCAAGCTTTATATAGGAAAATATAGTGTTCACCCTGTACCACTCTTACCGCAGATACTTTATTCATCCGCAACACGAGTGCGTAACTATATCAAATAAAGGGTTTTCCAATAGGGACTTGACAATTTTGAATTTAGTTTGTAAACGCACCTTTTCACTTAACATCGAACTGTCACTGTCAGTTTATTCAGTAGACATAACCTTTTCATCATGGTGAAGTACACGAACGAACAACGTCTGCAAATCTTAAAAATTTACTACAGAAATTCGGAGTTGGTGGCCGCTACTTTAAGAGCGTTGACTCCGATTTTCGGTCGTAATTCTCGCCCTAGTAGACAGGCAGTAACAAGTTTAGTGAAAAAGTTTGAGTCTACATATTCGTTGTGTGATGTTGCCGTGCCAGTGAGACTACGGGTTGGTCGAAGTGTCGAAAATATCGCTGCCGTTGAAACGTCCGTAGCAAGTGATCCAAATCAGTCAATTCCACGGCGTTCTCAAGAGTTGGGCATAGCCAAGACCACTTTATGGCGAATTTTGTGTAAGGATCTTACTTTACACCCATACAAGATCAGGCTCACTCAAGAATTGAAGCCGATGGATCATTCGAAGCGACGTACGTTCTCCGATTGGGCTCTGGAAAAGATGCGCCAAGATGATCAATTTCATCGCAAAATCATCTTCAGTGACGAAGCTCATTTCTGGCTCAATGGGTTTGTCAATAAACAAAATATGCGGTATTGGGCTTGTGAAAATCCACATGTGCTTAATGAAAAACCACTTCATCCACAAAAGATAACTGTTTTGGTGCGGTTTGCATGCCGGCGGCGTCATAGGGCCATATTTTTTCGTCGACGATAGCGGTCGCCACGTTACTGTGAATGGTGATCATTATCGCGCTATGATTATCGATTATTTTTAACCCGAATTGGAATATATGGACTTGGACAGCATGTGGTTTCAACAGGACGGCGCCACAAGCCACACAGCACACGTTACAATCGATTTATTGAAGAACAAGTTTGATGAACGTGTTATCTCAAGAAATGGACCAGTCGATTGGCCGCCTCGTTCGTGCGATTTAACGCCTCTAGATTTTTTTCTTTGGGGCTACGTCAAGTCATTAGTCTATGCTAATAAGCCGACGACGTTGGAAGAGCTCAAAGCCAACATTGAACGCGAAATAGCAGCCGTTTCGGCCGAAATGTGTGGCCGAGTCATGGAAAATTGGGTCCAACGAATCGACCGCTGCAAACGTGCCCGCGGTGGCCATATGAGCGAAGTCGAGTTCCATTCATAAATGTTTTGAATGTACTTCAACCCGATAATAAAGTTTTTGAAATATCTCAAATGGTTTTCATTTTATTTTAAAAAAAAGTTGTCAAGTCCTTATTGGAAAACCCATTATCTACAATGTACGTAAAAACAATATACAGGGTGTCCCAGACGTACCGCATTTCCTTTATACCCTGAATTCCCCACTCAATTTCGAGAAATAAACTGTATGGGAAGAGAGCCAGAAAATGCACGGTGTGGGCGGTAGGGAGGGTTTACTATTTTTAGTACTGTTTCCACTTTACACCCTGTAAATTACTTGATATACACCCTATCAAGGCGAAATTTATCTCAGGTCATAGCAAACCGTCTGTGCTTTGCAATAAATGCCCAACCAGTCCTACTGTCATCTTCAATCTTAAGGTGTAGTCCTATTTTTTTTTTTTTCAAATTTTAACGATTTTTCCGCCAAAATACACGATAACTATACAGTTTATTTACATGATTTAGAAACCCCGGAATGTTACCCTGTATATTACCACTATAAAAAAAAAACAGTTAACTATTCAGTTCCTAAGGTAATGCATTTTTGGACGTTTTATCACATGATCTTCATAACTTCAAAACCCGCAAATAATCGCAGCTGGTTTTTCCTCCATGGTGGTCCATAGAGCGGGAGGTGACAGTACTCTCCTAGGCAAGCAAAAAAATTGTAGCAGGGGGGGGGGGCATATCAACGGTTTAGAGGTTACAGGATGATTAAGAAATTATGCTATGTCTACACAAAACAACCTGGATCTTCATGGTCTTTCCAACGACTGCTCAACCAGCCCCGTACTCCTCACACGTCAGAAGTTACTGTGGTCTAAACCAAAAATTTCGGATTTTCTTACGCTTTTTTTTTTTACTTTGACCTGAAGAGGTCTTCAGAATATAAAATCCTCTGACGACGAACCGTTCTAGAAATAGATGCGAAAAACTACTACTTTCACAAAGGGGTGGCCATAGGAAATTACATACGGGCATTCATCTAGGGTATCATAAGAAGCCGGCTTTAATTCGAAATTTTTAATTATTCATAACTAAATGTTACATTACAAAAAATACTTACCACTTTAATTTAACAAGATTTTTGTGGCAAACCAAAAATAACGAACTGGACTGTTCAAATGTAAAATACAAAAAAATAAATAGATCACAGCTGTTTTTTTTTGTATTTTTAGTTACTATTTTGATTTTCGTAAAATACGATCAGGGACTTTACAGCTTTCAAATCAAATTATTTAGAAAAAGCTTAGAATATAGAGAGTAGAGAGTACAGGAAGTGTGATAAGTCAAATTTTGCGCAGTCAAAATTCTGGTTGTGTTAGTATCTGTTGCCGCTGTAGCGAAAGATCAGTAAAGCCGTGTAGTAGAATCAATATAGAGAGCGGGGCAAGAAGATATATGGTTGAAAATATTACGTTTGCTCCCTCCGAAAATGTTTTTATTTGATGTCACTACGCCAACATACGCTGGGAGTTTCTCAGCTGTCATAAACGTAAACAAATCTCGGTGAATGAAGGAATTTTTCGATATTTCATCGTTTTTGTTATGTATTTTTAATTTAATTTAATATAAAAAGATGTGTAAAGTACACAAAATAATATTTTGTAACTATACTTGTTGTGGCAATTTTTCATCTAACACTTCTTTCTGAAAATACATGAACATCACTTAGAAATTTATCACTATAATATCAACAAATAATTACTTACACTCTTTATATTATTTAGCACTTTTTTTAAATAAAATATCTTTAACTTTTTACAAGTTTCAAATTAGATACAAATTGTTGCAAATTAGGCAACTTCGTTTGACAACTGAAAATACATTTGTCTCTTTCTTCAATATAACGCTGGCCTACTTCACGGGACCCTGAAAAAAATCCATGCTCATATGCACACGAATTTTACAGGTATCAACACTTCCTCTTGTCTCTATATTCTAAGAGAAAAAGTTATCAGAGGATTGGCTTAAATGTAGCATGCTCGAATCTTCAAAAATTTTCTATGCTTTTTAAATTTATGATTTTTATTAAAAAGTCCTAAAAATAAGTGTTGGTATTTTATTTGAAAAATAAAAATTGATTTTATTTTAAAAATAAAAAATAATAATCAGAAAATGATTTATATTTCTCAAAAAACTCTCTGAGAATAGTCCATAAGCTTTTGATGTGATGTGTTAAGGTGAAGTCTTGAAGAAAAATTATAAAAATACGGGCATGACTATCCAGAAGCGGTCAAAAACACGAAATTTTGTTTTGACATATTGAGAAAAAAAAATCGTACATGCGAAATTTCTTGTTTTCAACACTAAATAAAACCTGTCAATCTTAGCTTAATTGTGAGAAGTCGAGGTTGATTGCGGCTCATTTTTGTATGAAAAAATATCTGAAATATCTTCGAAACGATCCATATAACGCCATCGCCTGCCTTATAATATTTTGTTTGACTCGAGCTCAGCTATTATATTTTGCAAAATGTCATAGCTAATTTTTTTTTAAACTACTACTATATATACATAAACTACATAAAAATTTTTCATTTTTTATGATCCAAAACTATTAGTAGTAAAAATGTCAGAAAAACAATTAAATTTATACTATCAACCATCAAGTCGTTTACGACTTACAAACATTTAAAAAATGAAAGACTGCAACCTCGTGGAGCAAAATTATGAATTCATGTGTAAAATATTTTCAAAAACAAATTTCAAATGTTCAAGAAGATTATGTGTGTGTGTCGGTGTGGAGACAAGACGCGTGGCTGTCTAGTAATTTGAGTATTCGTTGCATGTGTGAACAGATGGAATAATTTCAGATGCTTCGTCTTGTATAAATCAATCAAATAGCATTATTTCAACAAAGTATCTACGATTATTTCACCTACCTATCAGAATAGAAGAGTGAGGGCGAGCCGATTTTATAAAAAGCATCGAACCATAAAATTAGATCAATCAATTGAAAAGTATTTGAAGCTTGTGACAGAAATAGATGTGTATAGTAACGAAAACATTTGATTTAAATAATCAATCAAAAGTGTGTATAAAATGCGCGCATTTTAATCAGACATTAAATAAATTTTTGTTTTTTCATTGGGGGGATGACCTGCAATTATCAAGTGTTGAGCCTCTTGTTGATAACAACACATTAATCAAATTGTTGGTGAAAATTGTGTTCTCATTAATTCCTAGTATTTAGCACTATTTAAAGTGATGAAATAGTACAAATGCATGCATATCCTAAGCAGGATTCATGAGCTTTCATTTGGTATTAAGGTTAGATTTTGCTTAAGAATTAAATACTTATCCCTCTATATAATAAAATCAAAATCTAATTTTGGGTAGTAAGCATGTATTTTTCATTACGGCGAGACATGACGCCAGTCGATTTCGTGGCAAAATTAGTTAGTAGAAAAGCATGCAGCATACATTATAGTGCTTAAGTGTTACTTAATTCTATGTGTGGATTAAATTAAATCTTTTGCAGTTTTGTATCCGTACGTCTACCTAAAATTCTATAAATATAAAAATACGAACGAAAATAAAACAAAAAACACTTAAAAGAAAAGAAAACAAAAAATCTAACTGAATGCCAATTGTTTGTTCTCGCTTTTAGAGGTCTAACAAATGGCACTGAAATGGTGAGTGCAACAAACTGTTTACGTTTTTATTGACATCTTACTATTTGTTGTATTATGACCAATTAATCAATTTCGATAAATAATTAACATTTAGTTCATAATAAATTGAACATGTGTACCTACTAATATTGGTGAAACCAATTTAGTTGGCAATAATTACGGGATTTTATACTACTATACTTAGCATCAGTTGCGCAATTATTGCTGTATCCTCGCTCTACTATATTTCTTCCTAGCAGTCTTTCAGAAAACATACGAGCAGTCATATCACACCATATCACCAACAACCCTCTACCATGCTTCTTAGTTTGTTTGACATACTTCTATTGCGCAACCAAATTAAAGTTTTCCGCTTATGAACAGACCAATCTTGTATTTTTAGCGAGTAAAATATTAGACTTTGTTAAATATTTTTGTTTGTTTTCTCCATTTTTAAGGACACAACGATCAATCCATTTACTGGCCTCCTTTGTTTCTGTCCACTCCAGAAGACCTATCTGAAGAAGCTTAACCAGTTACATATACAAAATGTATTTGTAATTATTGACAACAAATTTTCATTATCTCATAAAATTAGCTAAAAATACAAAGCTCAATGAAACTATTTAATACTGATTCAGTCTTGCTCGTACTGTTATCCCCTGTACCTAGTCTTTCTAAATTTTTTTCGGCATAAGAGTCTTATCATACCACCTTGAAAGCAGCCCCAAATCATCAACGAACCTCCAAAAAATATAAATGCTTCTTGGAAGTTTCGTGACGTGAGTTTTTTTTTAAGGTCCCCATTCACTTACAGAATATCTACAGTTTCAGATTGTAAATGGCATCTTCCAGTCCAAATCTGGTTTCGTCCACTCACTAGTATCAGATCATGTCTTAAGTTTGAAATTTGACAGACAGAAAATTTCTGTAGTTTCTTATACATGTAGTTCATTCACAGACGCACTTTTGTATAAACGTATGTATGTAGCTCTAGCTTATTTCTAGTTTTTAGTGATTTATAGTGATCTAGCAGTTTCACTTCAGGGCTCAGACTGTAAACTTCTACACGGCACTAAAGCCTACGCTAATGTTAATCTGTACCACGCCATAGCAAATAAATTAAAGTTTGATTAACAGTGATCGGTTGTTTATACATCATAAATAATACAATTTCGGATAAACTGAATTAGCACACACCTACAGCTCCGTCTTCAGTCCATATGGTAAAGTTTGTTAACGTTTATCATGCAATTCCGTTGACTTTTTAAAATGATTTTGTCAAAAAAGAAAATTGCTGCTTTAGTAATAATTTATTCTTTTATCAGAAGTACCAGTGAAGAGCAAAAAACATTTCTGGATGAAAGATTGGTTGCTTCACAGCATCTCACATAGGAGATTATTAATTTTTTTCCGAACAGAAGTAGTAGCTTTTTATAACGTTCCATTTATTCCTTATAACCTTCTTCCTTTCACTTTCTGTTCGAATTTGTTGCATACTTTACTCTCCATGTTTCCTGTATATTTCAGAATTCATTGAATATTGTACTTCTATCGATGTTGGGAATGATAAGAAACCACAATATCTATCTGACGAAAATATCAAACTGATAAGAAAAACAAAAAGAAGCTAGAAATGGTCTAAGACCAATTCTTATGATACTCTAGATGAATGGCTGTATGAAATTTCGTATGGTCATCCATCTGTGCAAGTTTCATTTTTGAAGTTGTTTTTTCGCTTATATTTCTTTAATGGTTCGTCGGACAGAAAAATGATTAAAACGAATTTTCTAGGATTTCATATTCTGAAGTTGTTTTTAGTACACTAAAAATGTCTAGAACTGATGGTTTTCACAGTATTCGCAAAAAACCTACATTTTTATATGGCAACACCAAGAAGGTGTTGTCCGATTTATTCCATTTTTGAACTTTTTTTTGCTCTTACTATGAAAACACCATGTACCAAAATTTCAGCTTTCTATGTCGACGTGTTCTCAGGTAGTGTCCAAATATATAGTGGAAAACGAAATTTTTGTATGGCAGCCCCACGAAGGAGTTGCTCGATTTGTCTCATTTTCGAACTTATTTTACTTTTCGATTTTTAAAGTCCGCGTACAAAATTTCAGTTCTTTAAGTATACGCGTTCTTGGGTTATCGCTCGCACAGACAGACGGACGGGCGGACAGACGGGCATGCAAAAATCAATATAACTTTTAATATTATGCGTGGGTGTTCAATCCATTTTGCTATACCATCATTATTTCTGTGCGTTACAAACGGAATGACAAGCTTAGTATGCCCTATAGATTTCATCTAGGGTATAATAATGATTGACGATGAAATTGTACAGTTTTTATGCAAATCTGCAGTCATGTTATTGGAGGATGAACCGCATGTGTGTGGTGTATTATCTACAGAAATACAGTCTGCAGTTCATGAACTGCCGATCTAGGGGAGCCCGGAGCATAATGATGAACGATTTATCTCTAGATATTTCTTACATACCTAAATCGATTTTTGAAACATTAAATATACCAATACCAAGTAGGGTCAATCAGGGTCAAAATGTGATTTAGATAATTATCGTCTAGCATCCTTATGAAGTGCGCTGTTGACCTATGTAGAGTGATGACCAGAGTGTCCCTATGCCCCACATACGGGGCATAATGATAAAGTGCTTGGGGCATAATAACGAATTATATTTAAAATATGAAATAATATCTTTTTTTTATCAAAACATATTATTATTAATTAATGGGCATAATGAGCTTTGCTAGAATATGATTTTTATAATAAAACTATACATTCTAAAATGAGGAACACTTCGAATTTCGATTTCGAAAAATGAAAACTGAATACATCTGATATTTTACCTTTAAAACAAGTCCTGGATTTCGGAAGTTTTAGCATTAATAGGGTGACATTCCAAAATTTATTTTGTATTCATTGCAATCGAAAATATTGGTTTTACAAAATGCCGGTGATTTCTCTGTTTTTGAGTAACCAACGTGCAAAAATTTACAGTTTGCGAAATGCTAAACACACTAATTGTTGAAGTAATTTTTCTTGACAAAGAATTTTCTTCTAATGAAAAATCATATTTTTTTGAAACCGCCCTTCGTTGAGCCTACGAGAGTGTGAATATTGAAAAATGATTATGGCCCGTAATAAGCTCGTCAATATGCCCCGTAAAAAGTTAGTAATTATGCCCCGCAAAAAACTCGTCATTATGCCCCCACCACACATTAGTCTTTTTTAGACATGTTAAACAAAATTTATCGAAAACTAATATGAAATCTATCATTATCGTGACAAACTGCACACCATAATATATACTAGTCTTACTCACCATTTAAATCAAAACTTTGCGAACTCTAATTGCAAAATAAAATCGTCTGCTCATTTCGTACAACAAATATAGCGTAATGTAAAAAAAAATGTTGACCATATGTTGGCAATACTTAACCCTGCATTCTGGGTCTCATAGGGCGGGGTTAGAATAAAGCTGATTACAGGCAATATTCATTCGTCACTATGCCCCGGGCTCCCCTATTTACAGTTCGGATCTATAGATAATATGTAAGTGAAGGATGGGCTTTATTTGCGGATCATACCATGATCAAGATCTTCTGTCGGAGTTCATACAGGTAATATTGATCTCGTCTGACTATATGTCAAAATTTCGATTGTCATACAAATCAATTTAGGTTCTTCTTAGCAAACCATAAACACATTCGTTTGTGATTAGCTAATAACCGTGTCTTTTTCACTTTTGTTTTTGCGCGCATTCTGATTATACAGGGTGCCCCAGGAGATAGTGCCAAGCGGTAGGAAGTAGAGCTGCTTCGCTCAGGAACTCAAGAAGGCCTATCCGAAAAACCCCCATGTATGTTCGGTGATTACTAATGTGGTTTAAGAGATATGATTTTTTTTGCCTAGCTCTTAGTGCGCAGTGAAATTCTGAAACTGTCGCCTTTTTGACAAAATTTCCCACTTAAAATAAACTTATGGCCCGGCGTTGAAGAAAAAATCGAACATAAGAAATGTTTGAAAGCTTAGTTTTCCCATAATTTTTGATGATATTTAAAAGAAAAAGGTTTTCGTTCCTTACCTACTTTCTTTATTTATTCAGCTACTTTAGCGCGCTATTCTTATCTTACGGTAAAAATTTGATTCTAAAGGCGAAAACCCAATAGCGGCATCACTTTTGGATTTCGCATTGGCATTGTCATCGACATCACCTGTGGCTAAAGGCGAAGAATCAAACATCGGCATTGGCATTGAAGATTGCAACGACAAAAACAAATGATGACAAGCCCCAATGACCGCGTCAGCATCAATGCCGATGCCTATACCTGAGCCAAAACTCGTAGGGTTAAGTCCGATCGAAAAACGATTTTCACTGTTTGCCTCAGCTAATTGACGGATACGTAGAAATTTTTGTTTTTTAATGGAGGGTACTTTTATGGTGATGGTTGGAGTCCCAATCTGGGGGGGGGGGGGTGATTCTCGTACAGCATGTTGGATATTAAATTTGCGGGGTAGAGTCGAGGTCATTAATATACATTTTTTTCGATTCAGAAAACTTCATAGCTACCTTTTTCCAGCAGAAAAACGCCTTTCCTTGCACTTGAAACACATACTACTGTGGGCAAAAAATAGTAAGACTTTGTTCATAATTTTAGAATTCTTTATTTATTCTGCCAAATCTATTTCGTCCCCCTCAAAGTAATCCCCTCCGGCCCCAATACACTTATGCCAACGTTTTTTCCAACCCTCGAAACAGTTGTTAAAGTCAATTTCCGGAATAGCCTTCAATGCGCGTAGCGATTCACGTGTAATGTCTTCAATTGTCTCAAAACAGTTTCCCCGGAGCGGTCGTTTGAGTTTGCTGAACAGCCAGAAGTCACACGGAGCTAAGTCAGGCGAATACGGTTGTTGCGGAACGATATTGGTTGAATTTTTGGCGAAAAACTCACGAAGAATCAATGCAGTATGCGACGGCGAGTTGAGTGATTTTGGAACCAATCGTGCTTTCACTTTTCTAAGGCCTAAATGATCTTTTAAAATGAATTTCACTGATCCTTCCGATATTCCAACGATACCAGTAAGGTCTCTGACTGTTAATCGTCGATTCTCGAGCACCAATTCCTTGATTTTATTGACGTGTTGATCATCAGCTGATGTTGATGGCCGTCCTCGACGTGGTTCGTCGTCAACGCGTTCTCTACCCTCTTTGAACAATTTGTACCAATCAAAAACACTTGCTCCCGAATGCCTTTTGCAACATTCTGAACGTTTCGGCACCAGAAATTTGATTCCGCACACAAAATTTAATGGAACTTCTTTCTTGAATAATTTCTCTCATTGTAAAAATCGCCGAATGCACTTCTTGTACTTCAGAAAGACAAGCGTATACTAAACACTAATGATTATTTTGATGTGATATTTGGCACAGATGTCACTGACAGTCATACCAACGTAGAAAAAAAAATATTTCGACGAATGGATTTCCGCGCGAAATTTAAATTAAAAAGTCTTACTATTTTTTGCCCACAGTAGTATATTTTGCATATATTTCTTTCGATCTTCTTTTCACATTATCAAAGAGCAACATTTTCAGATTTTTGTACCAATACCTAATTCAACTTCAAATCAACTATTTAGTACCGAAATTAAGGCAGGCGGACTCTCAATCCAATCTTCAATCCCTATTTGTTCTAAGAATAATTGTTTTTACAAAATCCAGTTTCGATTTACCGAATCTAGTGTGATTTCTGTATAGTACTACTAAAAATCTGAAATTATATTAGATTCATATTTCGCAACATTTATGCCACTTTCTCTCCAGTAAAACTTTCTATAATCTGTAATTTTTCATCTAAAAAAAAAAAAAAACAATATTTAGGAGCATTCTCCAAAACAGCGAGATTCGCTAAATTACTTTCTAATTAAGTTGCTGCACACATTATTGTATGGTCAAACTCCAACAGATTTTCAAAATTCTTTTTAGTAAATTCAATGTGGTTTTTTTTGGAGACTATTACGAAATATGTATGACTGTGCAGAGCTTTAACCCACCACCGTATAATAATAAAAAAAAAAAAAATAAAAAAAAATATAAAAATTGTTTTTCGGGGTTGGGGTGGGGGATTCTTTTCATTTTAATTAAGTATTTTTAAAAACTTCACAACTTATCGAACGTCATTGACAAATAAAGTGTTTTCTTCTTATTATTGGGTTTTTCTTTCCAAGCGTAGGATGCCCAGTCATATTTTTCCCGAGTTTGTTTAGTTTAAACTTAATGCGTCTGTCTTTCCGCCACTTTTGCTAAATAACAGCACTAAGAATTGCAAGATAGGGAGACATTTTAAACAATATCTTTTAGAAAATTTGCTAAGTACATGTATATGTATGTGGACCTGCACATTGACAGGGCATATTTAGGCCCAAAGCACTTCAAAGATGGGTATGCATCCAGATGGGGACGCGGAGTAGAACTCCATTCAAATTTTGGCTCCTGAACCAAGAGGAATACAGAAAAATTACATAGATATCTTAAAGGGTATTAAAATTTTGCCGATGTTACATACATACAGTTTGTTTCGATCGACGACGGTGAGGGATAGCTTACATGACTTTATTTACCAATATTTTCCTTCCAAATTTCTTCTTACGTTCTTGACAACTATTCATACAATTACGCAGGATTGAATTTTTAGAGATGTGGGTGGCTATAGACTTTTTTACTTTCGAAATTAGGAATTTTTTTATCGCATACACACTTAGAGCGTGGGAGTTCCTCTGGTCTTTAAATTCAGCATAAGAATTTCTTTAACAACATTTTTTCATACAATATTTATTATTGTAAGTTATGTGGATTTTTTTCGCAATTAGCCGTAAGGAATCACATAGTTTACACATTAGGCCATATCCATTACTAAATCTTATTTAATTAGTTACCTATACTGACTTTGATGTTAATGTTAACATGATCGTGTGAATAAAGGAATTTTCATGTTTTAACCATAATTTTAAATTTGTTCAAGATAGTTACTTTTAAAGTAAAGCTTACCCGGTTATAAATCATAGTTGTCTTGCTTTTCCTCCTTGAGTGTCTTATTTAGAGTTTGCCTCATATAATTCATAGTCAGAATTTATTTATTCGAATTAATCTGATTTTTTCAATTCTTTTCAAAAAAAAAATTAATTTTTTTACTTTTTTTTTCATTTTTTCCCATTTTTCTATTTTCGTTTGTTTTCAAGTCACTCAATTTCGCTATTTGGGACCTACTGATGAGTCAAACCAAGACTTGAAACTTGCTGCTCTAAATCAATAAGTTGTCTGATGAAATAACGTTTTTATTTTTTCAATTTTATCGTTGTACCGGATAATCCCAAAAGGTAGCCATCTTGAAAAAATATAAAGTTTACCCGGTAATATAGTTGTCTTGAATAATTTTATACAAAACCAATTTTGTATCAGACTAGGCCCTACTAGCCCCCTCCCATAACAAGATTTTGGCTACGCCCATGCATGGCACTTAATTACCTTATTACGGTAAAACATACATAGATGCCTAAAACAGGTACAGATGAATGTAGGGGAAAGATAAGGACGATTATTCCAATTCATTTTCTACAAGGCGCGAACAGAAGAGCGAGATGGGATGAGAGTCGGAACGTGTCTTACAATCATTTTTTCTTGCATTAAATTTTTTTTTACAATTTTGGGGTACAAGACTGATATAAAAATATCAAACACCAAAAGGATGAAAAAATCCATTTAATAAAGCTTGTTTTCAAATCATTGTGCGATTTTAGTTACCATGGAGTGTCCCATTCGTTATGGCAATTAGAAGATATATTTTTTTTAACTCAATTTCTATACTTTCATAATTTAAATGAAAAGAAAAATCCCATAAAAGCTTTCCCTTTCCTAATTAAAGATTTTTCTCTTTGTAAAGTATGCAATAAATGAAATTAAATTTTCCTCATTATTTTTTCATTACAGAGTCTACGCACGGCGTGGACGGCCCTGTATCGTGGCGTTTAACGCTCGATCAGGATCTAATCGACACGCTGAAGGGAAGTTTTCCAAGTTGGTTTCCAAGTAGCCCAATAACAACTTCATCTTCGTCGTCGTCGTCGTCATCGTCATCGTCAACGAGTACAATATTAACAACAGCACAAGATTCATGTAACGGTTTGATAACAACACAAGTAACCACAAAAGATAAATCTTATCAGGGAAGTGTTTTACACGAAGCATTTGAGGGGATGGCTGAGGGTAAGTTATAATAAAATTGGTTTTTCAGGTTTAGATTTTTTCTTCATTTATTTTTTTGTATACTGCTACGCACAATGATATTAAGCACAACCTGTTACCATAGAAAGGTTTCTAGATTGCAGACATAGCATGCTTCTAAGAATAGCTTTATAGATGTCTAGCTACTTTTATATTTATATATAGCCTGCTTTTCATTCTTGTCATTCTCTGTATCCTTTTGCAGAATAGACTTAATCTTATTGTGATTTTCGGTCTGTTTTTCTTTTCTGTTCTTTTGTTATCTACTTAGAGAAAAAAGCTATATATAATATTTGATGTGTTTATTTTTCAATTTTTTTCTTTGATATTTTAGGTAACCGTATAGGGGACACTTCAGTTAAAAGACCTTCAATATTGGGTGCAGACGAAACAAGTGCCACAATGATAAACTGTTATGATCTCAGACAGTCACCGCCTAAAGCGATCGTAGATTCCAGTCCATTACAGCCTGCAATGGACAAAAATAAAGAATGTAAGTACCTACTATAAAATCTTAGCCATTGAGAGATGAGATATAAGGTAATTATGTGAAAGTAAATAAGAATAGTATCAAAATTATAAGAAATAAGAAAATATAGAGCCAGCCATGAAAACATGAGCTTCGTAGCTTTTTTTAATAGGATGCGTGATTTTGAAGCATTAATAAGGCATGCCACGTGATGCGATGGTACCAGAGCTTCGTTTTGCGTCGCTTCTCTGTGAGTTTTCTTGTAAGGGAATCGTGGACTGAGGGAAGTTGGGATGGAGTACTTACTTGGAAGACACACCACTGTCTTCAAGGCTGAAACAAGGGTAAGGACATTGCTATCCTTTCGGCCTTGATGGCTCTGAGTGGATCTTGCATAACATCTAAGTTACGGGGAGATTGCAGGTCGTCTGTGGATAAGTTGTGTATCCACAACAAAGAGTCCTTTCAGTGCGTTCCTGGTCACATGGGGGAACATGGGCTAAAAAAGCGCTGGCTCTGATTCTCATTTCCTTGGTCCGAAACCCGCCGTAGGCGTTGCCACCACTAGTATCTCTCATCAAAGCGAATGCTCATAGGAAGCATTATAAGAGATGGATGAACCTGGACAAAACTTTTTTTTTATGGACCCAATAGGAATATCTACCATTTTCTTATGGGGCACGGAAGGAAACAATGTAGAACTGTGGTTGACATCATCACCGACCACAACTCGCTTCACGGTCATCTAACAGGAGTTGTTGACAGCCCTAAGTGTCTGTCCTGCCTGGATGGAGAGCCTGAGGCCTTCGCCCGGAGCAGGCTAAAGAGGTTAAGGCATTTGGTTTTGCAATTAAGTCGAACGGTTGATAGAGCATATCTCAATATATAATTTTTCATTAGATATATAGCTACCGATAGCTTGTAATTGCGACGTTAATGTGTAAGTTATCGCTGTAAATTCCAAAATAAATAAATAAATATTTTACTATAAAATAATACGAGGTATGATTAAAATATAACGAGAATTTCTGAATTTGAGTTTTTTCGCAAATGGGCACTGTGGTGACAAGCCTTAATTAATTTCAGTACGCAAGGACTGAAGTGTTGGTACTTATATAAAGAAAGTATTTGTAAGCTTTATTTTAGGACTATTTCGGAATAGTACTGTACGGGAAACGAAAGTGTCCATCTTGGTAGGCATTGTGGTGAAAAGTCTGCAGAGAAAAAACAAGCGAAAGGTTCTCTTCGCGTATCATCCATCTGGCGCCGGATTCACTAACTCGGAGAGTTGTGGAGTTGTGGAGATGAGAGTTCTTTTACCACTTAACTCTTCTCTCGGAATTCTGTAACTCGTGGAATTTGTATTGAGATTTACTAAACTCTCTATTCAACGCGGCAAAACTCTCGGCTGTGTTAGGTGTGGAGAAGTAAGAAAAATATTTCTCAACTGACAGTATTGGTTGCTTTTATTGTCCTTTGTGAAGGTACAAATGTACCTAGGATTTTCAAATTGATTTATGGATTTACTGCATATCCTGGCTATGTTTACAAAAAGAAATTATGGAAGTCCTTGCAGTACTTACAGAGAAATAAGGATTTTTGTGTCTCAAGGTACCCGATAAAAATTGTAATTCACGCGAATGTGGTCAATTTGGTGGTCTTCCAGTACAGAAGAGATGCTATAAAAATTTTAAATATGCACGTTAAAGCTTGTATGTAGGATGAAATCGCATCTACATTTTGTCCTCTAATTAGATATGTAATTAGTTTGTAACTCCGGTAAATAGTTTTGGAGATAACTGCAAAAGAAGTGAATCAGTCCTTCTTAAGATGAAAAAATGACCGTTTTCGGGTACAAAAACTCAACTCATCATTATGAAGAACTGGTAAGTCGTGGAAATTCACTTTCTATGAAAAAAATGTTCTCAACAGAGTACTAATTAATGTGAAACAAAGAACGGAAGAAATATATGCAAAATATAGGAACTGGGGTGTATATGACCCACGTGAAAAAAATCCTTCTTTCGGCGGTAAGAAGACAGTTATGAAGTTAAAATGATCAGAAAAAAAAACTACGCCAGTCGATTACCCGTTTCTCCCTCTTTAATTTGATACCAAACATGACGTATTTTGGACAACCCCCCATCCCCAAAAGCCCCTCCCTAAGAAATTGTTCACCTATTATATTTTTGTACTCTAGACCCTAAATCCGTAGAAAAAAACCGCAATGTTCTACGACCCTCCCACAAAGAGTTATCCATCTTTCAATATTTCGATACTTCTCACGTTTTCTTTAACTCCTCAAATATGTTAGAGAATCTCGAATGGAGAGTTGGGGAGTTTTAACCGTGGAAAACGAAAATTCTCATCTCCCAAACTCCCAAACTCTCCGAGTTAGTGAATTCGGCCCCTGGGAAGTACTTTCCTAAAAAGTTTTCCAATGTTTATTGAGTTGTTTTATTTAATTCTAAGCGCATTATAAAACCTTTCCTAAGTTATATAATAATTGAATTAAAAAGGAACTGATGTCCAAACTTAGTTAAGTAAAAATCCAATTGATTCAAAAAGGATTTTGGATTATTACACATTCACTCCAGCAATAAATAGCCAGGCCGATTTCATTTCAATTTTCAGCAATATTGATCTCGTAGTTTGTCTTTAACACAGGGCTTCATAACGTTAAAACTTTATATAAATGCATATGATTTTTTCGTTATTTTTAGTAACGAAATAACTTATGTCACATTTATAACGACTTTTATTTTTGTTATATTAAATAACGTTAGGTACACATTATTAAGTATTATTTCGCGTTATAATTCACTGATTGAAAAAATAAATGCGAATGTATTACGCCACCATTCTAATGCCAAAAGGATGCCCACACTTTTATTGTCTATAATCACACTCCCTCGTCGTTCTTTACATGCTTATAAGAAGAAACCGTATAGAGTGCACCTGCAACATTCGTTCAGAATTGTAACGGTTTCCTGTTCAACAACTCTCAGATTTTGCGAGGACATCGTTGGACATTTCTGTGTCTGGTTTTTAGAAATGCAAAGAAGTAGTACACAATTTATAAAATAAGAAAAGGAAATAAAAGTTAAACTTAATTTTTTGACTCATCTAAATTTTGGTCTGAATTATTAACAAAATTTTCCATTTTCTAAACATGTCCCAAAAAATGAGGGGTTGTCACTAAAAAAAATGTAGTTGGAACAAATTTTAACCAATTGAAATGGTTCTTATTTTGTTGGAAATATAACCCCTGGGCTATATTATAGAATTCACTAACCATAGATTTGACGTAGGTATAATGTCATTTAATGCACTGTCATTCTCGGAGAACCTGAGTCATTCCATAACAAATCGACAAAAAATCATATAAAATGTTACATGCTCATCACCAATTTTTTTGAAATTTTACATACGTGGAGGACTTGTGAAAAGAAAAATACAAATTAGAAATTTTCCCTATATATTGCGTATTTTGCAAGTTATACCTTTTTTAAAATTTCGAAAAAATGCTGCCCGGGTGGATCTTTAAAAATGAACAAATAATTTGCTATTCATGGTAGAGCAGTGAAATATGAAATTTGAACGTTAGGATTTTAAGCTATCTAAGAAAAATAGCTTCTTAAACAAGTAAAAAATCTAAAATTGGTCTAAGACCAATTCTTATGACACCCTAGTAGATGAATGCCCCTATTGAAATTTCGTATGGTCACCCATTTGAAACAATTTTGATTTTTGAAGTTGCTTTTCCCATATATTTCTAGAACGGTTTGTCGGACAGAAAAAATTATTATAACCAATTTTATAGGATTTGGTATTCTGAAGAAGTTTATACTACAATAAAAATGTCTTGGACTGATCGTTTTCATAGTATACGTAAAAACCCTAGATTTTTAAATGGCAACACCAAGAAGGAGTTGCCCGATTTAGTCCCTTTTTGAAATTTTATTTGCTAGTACAATGAAAACACCATGTACCAAATCTCAGCTCTCTACGTCGACGCGTTCTCAGGCAGTGTCCAAATATATAGTGGAAAACGAAAGTTTTGTATGGCAACCCCACGAAGAAGTTGCCTGATTTGTCTCATTTTCGAACTTAGTTTTACTTTTTTTGTTAAAGTCCGTGTACAAAGTTTCAGCTCTCTAAGTATACGCATTCTCGAGTTATCGTGCGCACAGACGGACAGACGAACGGACATGCAAAAATCAAAATAACTTTTAATACTATGCGTGGGTGTCCAATCCATTTTGTTCTACCATCATTATTTCGAGGTGTTACAAACGGAATGACAAACTTAGTATACCCTATAGATTTCATTTAGGGTATAAAAATATGCAAATAGGGATATCAAGGATAAGCATTTTATCCTTTTTCCTTGAATTACCTGGAGAACGTTGGTACTTTTAATTTTATTAATATTTTCTTTCTATTTGCTACCTCATAATCATCCGCTAAAATATTCAAGATTTCAACTGGGATCTTAATGGGATCAGGGAGTAAAACATCATGAAAGTTTCACCAATCATGCATTTTCTCAGAAAAAATTAGTTTCATGACAATTTCATGAAAGTTAGTAAGTAATTATCTGTGAAAGTGTCCGAGCTGATTAAAAAGCACTTTTGATTCTACAGTAATTTATAAATTTGCAGATATTTCCTGACTTATTGTTGTGGCATTAAAGGAGATTTGTGGAAATTTATAAATTTCTGTAGAATTCAAAATCCTGTTACTTGCACCACTTTCGCTAATAATTACTTACTAATTTTCATGAAATTTTCAAGAAACTAAGAATTTTATAAGAGCAAATGAATGAGTGATGAAACTTGCATGATTTTTTACTCCCTATACTCATTAAGATCCAAGTTTAAATCTTGAATGATTTAGTGGATAATTATAAGGTAGCAAATAGAAAGAAAAAATGAATTAAATGAAAAGTACGTTTTCCAGGATATTCAAGGTTAAAGGATAAAATGCTTATCCTTGATGTTCCTTTTCGCATATATTTCAAATGAGCTGCTAGTAATGTCAAGCTTTCTCATATTTAAATTTCGATCATAGAAATAAAGGACACACAAAATCTAGTCCTAACCTAAACATTAATATGCAATGCTTAAATTAGATTCATTAATTGTGCTCAAACTTGAAAGATATAGTGGCTTCTTCTGTAGCAAAAGTGTTGAGCTCTGAGTACTTTAGTGTGTACCCTTAGGAGCTTCCTGAATATAACTATCCAGTCAGTCTCGTATGTATAGCGGGGTGTGTTCGATAGACGGGTAACTGCATGTGGGTTCAGACTGTAAAAACTCGATACACAAAATTTCTTTAATAATGACTATCAGAACCAGCTTAACACAAGCTCGCTACATGGACACGTTTAATAAATAAACGGTATGAGTAGCAAAATATATGTATGCTTTTTTAAAGAAGACCCGGGCAGCATTTTTCCGAAATTTTAAAAATGGTATAACTCGCAAAAATTTTCTTTTTTTTTTCATACACCCTGCACGTGTGTAAAATTTCAAAAAAATCGGTGATGGCCATGTCACACATGTTGCCTATTTGCTATGGAATGACCCACCTATAACTGTATTATTGCTTATAAATTAAGAAGATTGCATCGTACACATATGCTATCACTATCGTTTCATAGATGAAATCAAAATGAAATAAAGTAAATATAGTTTTTTTTCAAGAAACGCACAATTCTTTCATATAAAATTAATTTGTCCTCATTGTTATAACTTTATCAATATAACGAAATTTTAATATTACAAATAATGTTCTTTCTGAGCCTTGGTTTAACAACGAAGTATTGACGACACATTTAAGTACGGTCGACGAATATTATTTTTGTATTTTATAATGAGAAATGCTGAAAATGGGGCGTCTCGATGCAAACTTAGACAAATATTAATTTTATTGATCACCGTAAATAGTTTCCGAAAGACCTTTATTAAGTTTTTCTATTCGTGGGTGAAGTCCATGCTCTGATAATGGCCGTAATTGTCGAAGGTGGAAGCTAAGTTCCAACGAGTATTTCATTGATTGTAGCATTACAATTCAGCTGAGAGTTTTTATTGTTCCTTTGCCCGCATTGGGAGCATTAGGTATGTCGACAGGGTTGACTTCAACAATCTGCGGCTCTAGAGCCCGAAAAGTATTAATCGTTCTTGAATGTTTGGTTGTGCGGGCTTCATGTTGTCTGAGGTTGATGCCTACTATAGTTGGTAAACGCGAATTTGTTCAGAATTGAACTATTATAACTATTTCGATTTGCTTGATAAGATCGAGGTGAACTATCATTTCGGAAATCATTTGGTCTAGTATCGGAAGGCCGTTAAAAATTTTCCATGGCGTTGATTTTGATTATTTTAAGGGTAGCAGTACAGTCTTCATCATCCATCTCTAAAGAATTTCAGACCGCGCTTATATGAGTCCAGCTTGGGAAATTAGGCTTAAACTATCGGCTGAAAACCTTTTCCAGGCGGCGCATTGGGAGGAATATCTTAATATTTTTGTTCATTATTATCATTTCCTAATTCCTTGGTGACTTTATGCTCGTGAAATGAGTTTTCAAAATTGAGGTTTTTTAAGTTTTTGTTTCAAACCTATTCTAATTTTCACGTTAAGTGGATAGACTTTTTACCAAAGAGGTTCCTTAATCTATTTATGACCATCCAATTCAGTTTAAATTGTGTAAAGTCGAGATGAACTGTGAAACCTTTACAATATGTATCTTCAACTTTAGATAACTAATCTTAAAATTCGAGTAATGTGTTTTCATATTACTTTGATTTATCCTTAGTTGACACTTACGACTTTATCGCTAATGTATCGCAATCTACTCTAACATGCTTTTTAAGTGGTGATCAACATGCTCGCCCAATATCTACCGTATACATTCAGGTGTTTTTTTTCTACAACGCATTTTACTCTTAATATTCGTGTCAACACAGAAAGTAGGTGTACTTGAACATACATATACCGCAACGCAATAGTCAGTCTTTACAGTTGACAAAGAAGCTTCCATAAAAACGCTAGGACTATGAATGTGAACTTTTTAAAGTTACATCTTCGGAGGGATAGTGATTTGCTGCGTTATAATTACGAGAAAATATATAGTGGCTTTGATATCACATATCTTTGGATTGACGAAACGCACAATTCAAAAAGGCAAGAGGGAAAATCATCTGTCTCTAGCTCAGTGGTAAGAGCCCGGCAAGCGGACGGTCCTGCTTTCAAACCCCGGACGAGGCGGTTGTTTTTTCCTCTTGTATTTATGATTTGATTTAGAATCGTTAAAAATAAAAGCTCTAAAAATTCTTCTGTTCTCCTTCATTGATCGATTCTAACAAGTTTAGGTTTGATTCCCGTCCGGGAAAAAATAAATCAAAAAAGGATTTGTTAATGTTTTGTTTTGTTTTCGTCTCCTTGGATTTCGACAAATACCTGCTCAACACAGCTCCCTTGCTACATGTCGTTGCCCTTTATGGTGAATTAAATGGACGCTTTCAGCAATTATAAGCCTATTATAAGTCTATTATTGAAGTTTTCCATTTCAATAGGATAGGAGCAAGATTATTAAAAGAACTTAGTAGAGCTTTTTATGGATAAACAAGCTAAACTGCGTACAACCAACAATCTATCTCAAAACCAATAAAATTATTATTCAACGCCATTTATCTCTTATCACCGCTGCATATTTCTATAAATACATTTCCGAGAGTTTTGTAATATTCACGTCATCATATAAAATTGTGTTTCTTAACTAAATTTGAGATATTTGAGAGAAAAAATCCAAGCGCTACTTTTATATATACTTCAGAAATTATTGAATTTCACGAAGTGTGAATCTGTCGTCTGCGGCCTGTGCGTTATTTTGGATCACTTTATGTATGCATAAATACCCACATACGTACATAATATATCTCATCTCATGGCTTCTTAACCCAATTATGTATCTGGTTGTGGCCAAATGTTAAGTCCCACACAAACATTTCATCGCATCGGTGCGTTATAAGTTCAGCTAGCTAACGTTTTAATTATAACGTTTCTACATACAAAGTTTGCCACTTTTTGGGTTGACTTCCAGCGGAAAATGTTTTTCTCGTTCCAAATCGTTAATTTCGTTGATTTTCTGACATGCGATCTTACGATATTTTATTTTGTCGAGTTTTGGAAATTCTCAGACTACTTCGGATTCTTCAATTACATTTTAAATTGCTTGTGAACAAATTAGTTCAAAAACTTTATCTTAATTAATTTGATTTTTGTTTTGTTTTCTTAGTTCCCCAGATAGATGATCTTAAAGGGGTAATATTGCAGCCGGAATTAAATTTACAAAACGGAATTCGCATCTGTTGTTGTTTTTCTATGATTTACATATAAATTACCTGTATGTAAATGTAAAATTTTGTATTTTTTTGGGATGCATGTTGAGGTTATCGTTTATACGTGGTGTCCTGGTTTATGATTTTAATCCTATAAGGAGTGATTTCTTGGTGGATTTTAAGACATATTGCTTCAAATAAAAAGTCCTTAGGACAGGGGTCGTAGATACAATGCATCCGAGAAAAGCTTACGATGGCTGTGACTAACCGCGGTTTTATGGGGTCTTCTTCCTTTTAGTTTCCAACCTCTTTGGATATTTTGAATACTATTGTTCAACACGAGAAGCCCTGGGGGTCGGGCCACACATATTACACGTTATACGTACCGACACAAGTAGACTTATCTTGTATTGTAAAGCATAATAATTCTCATTTACACATTGGAAACATTATGTGTGTCGCAACTGCTCCACGTATAGGATAAGCTATCGACTTGAACTTTTTACAGAATTTTCTTTACTTCATTCTTTATGTTCCTATGGAAGTTTTTTTTTAAAACTTCCTATTTTTTCACACAAAAACTGTTGAAAAACAGGGCTAAATTTCGTACTTTTTCCTCAAGCCGTCGCCATTTTGTCAAATTTAAAAACTCCATACGGACATAGCGGCTTTCCTACAGATTCATAATCAATTTGATTTTTTTCTTTTTGATGCAAACTGCGGCTACAACCATGGACACCGATTGCCTCTATTTTTTTTAACTCACTTTCTAAAATAATTATTAACAACAAGTAAAAATAAATAAAAACTGATAAAAAAAATAATTTTGTATTGCTAAAGAGTGGTCTTATTGGTAAAAAAAATCATCCCGATCCTCCCTCCAATCCATCCGAAAAAAAAATCGCGAAAATTGACAATTTTTTGGCCGGTTACACTGAGATGGTCCCTTAAGTGTGTGAACTGTTCTCAAAATGCGATTTTCGAAAGTGAAGCATTTTTACAAATTACAAAGATGTGCCGGTCCATAAAAGTAACGACTTTGTACCAGAGACATCTTCTTATTGGATTGGTCACCCACTCATAATATTAAAAAGTATTTTGATTTTTTCATGTCCGTCTGTTTGTCTCTCTGCCTGTCTGTCTTTCCGTCCGCCCGTTCGCACGATAACACGATAACACGTAAACACAATGCACAAACACTAACCAAGCTTACTCGCGATTTAATCCATCGTATTACACCGGTGTAATATTTTATCCGAGATTTTCTGGGGGTAAAATTTTTATTCGAGGATTATTCCGAATAGGTGACGGATGAGCAAAATTTTAATTTAAGTGATAATTACAGCAGACAACAAGGAATAGCACGTTTCCATGGCAACGATATTTCGGTTAGATGCACTGATCTTAAATTCTTTCTCTACTTAATTTTTTGTTTAATATATGTAAAAAAGAAAACTGAAAATTAAATTAATTTTGTTCATTATATTGCTTATTCAACATTTCTTATTTTAAAACATAATACTCTTTTATTTCGACATACCGAAAATATCCGAAAGTAATGCCACATAAGCAATAAACTCATTGTTTTACACGAGTTGGTGTTTACGACCAAAGCAAGCAGGATTAATCTCGGATAGGAATAATCTTTACACAGGAAATAGGATTATACTCGTTGGTGTTTACGGCCCTTAAAAAAAAAATAATAATAATAATTTCGAGAGTGGGACAAATCGACCAACTCCTTCGTAGGGTTGCCATACAAAAATTTGATTTTTAACGGTATATTTGGGCAATGCTCGAGAATTCGTTGACGTAGAGAGCTCACATTTGCTACGTGCTGGTTTACTGCATCGGGCAACCGGCACATATCCTTTGTAATTTGTCAAAATGCTTCATCTTCGATAATCGCATTTTGAGAACAGTTCATACACTACATGAGCCGCTAGAAAGACAATCGATTGTAGATAACGTTATAGTAGAAAAAGTATACCCACGTGGCATTTTTCCAAAAAAATTGACACGAAGTCAAAAATATGGAGTTCCGGGTAAAATTTTTGAATTTGAAAAATTTATAAAAAAATAGAAGAACTTAATTTTTTAAATTACTTCTACTGCAATAAGCTCATATCTATGTTCCCTTAAATTTAAAAAAAAAAGAGTCAAGAAAAAATATTGTCAAATTAAAAAGTTGACAGAAAATGTTGAAACAGTTTTCCCAAAACAGCAAAAAAATACTATTTTCGATTTGAGCGAATTTCACTGAAATTATGCATAGAAGTTTAAAATTATATTGAGTAACAAGTTCTGAATGAGCATCTAGAGATTTTAACAGTTTTATTCTTCGGGCCTGTAATCAGTTTTATTGATTTCTTTATGCATTTGCAATTTTGCACATCTTGCGAAATATGTATTTGATAAGCCAGGTAATGAAAAGATTTCCCGTACTCTTACCCGAGCTCATATTAATCCGAGCATTTTCCCTGGGGTCGATGCAAAATCATTTACCACCATTTCACTGATTGGAAAACAAAATATTTTAACTTCTTATGGATTCTGACGAAATATGCGTTACAGATTAGAATCGTGATATTGTTATGAATTACATGAAACGTGTATCTCATATCATCTCTGGTTCATGCTTGCGAATATCGTATTTATTCGAAGAAAAAAAGGCGAAAATCAAGTATTTCAACCTTTTTAAATAGGGCATCCTTATAAATTATTTGCAACCTCTAAAAATCTATTTTTATAGAGAGCATTAACAAATGTCTTCTCGAAATTCCCAAGCGTTCGTTCGTTCCCTGCAAATGGAAATCAAATCAAACTTTAAGCTCTACATAGATAGAATAGACGATCGCGTCTGTGCTCATTAAAAGTTTCCACAGCAACAAGTTCAAAGCCATAAAACTGTGAAAACATGACTAGAGAAAACGAAAGGAAAAACGACAGATGAAAAAAACATAATTTGTTGTATCATAGAAATACTCTCTGGTACGCCCACACCGAGTGGTGTTTTCGTTCATTTCCACCTCGCTCACTTCGAGCTGGCTATATAGCACCTAATAATAATATGAAAATATAGGACAACTATACACACGGCCCAGGATGGCCTTTTTGTTTGTTTGTCCAAACTCTGACTTGCTGCTTGGTTGGTTGGATGGTTCAGTAGTATGCGGCGATTGTTTACAAGTCGCCTCACATCATCCGGAATATTCCAAAAATTTCTTATTTTTCACATAATTTCATAATAATGGTTTCGAATAAAAGCAGACACGTTATGATGATGGTGGTGGGGTGGTGGTCAATACAATATCTTGCAGACAGCAAGCATTTCATGTGTTCCGCGCGCCAGGAATATTATCGCAAATAGTGGTTGCATTAATGGAGCGTTTAAATGTGCTCTAATGGTCTGAATGACGGCAAATTAAGATGTTAAGCAAATAAAACATAAAACTTTTGCAATAAGCACATCCGAACTAAGTTACAAAAATAGATGTGGAAAAAAGCGTCCGAGCTGAGAAGTTACTTGAAAGCTTTTAATACTGACGACGACGACGACGGCGACGATGTGAAGACAACAAAAACAGAGGGCAAAATGTCCACCCAATGGCAGACAGAATATGAACAGCATTTCCGGCAGTGCTACTCTATTTTTTGACAAATATTCTGCATCAAATTAGTGGCAAAATGAACATATTTTGGGAAAAGTGCGCACAAAAACATCTCATTTTGCGTTGCGTCGGTGTAGTTTCAAACTCTGCTTTCCCAGCAGATGAATCACAGAAAACGACCAGAAGTTTTTGGTGAACACATTTTGGCTACATTGCGATGTTTATTAATCGATGCCACATGAAAGATAATAAAAAAAATTATCTATTTGGTTTTTGTTTTTGTTGAGAAAAGCAATTAGAAATATTTTTCTAGGACTATAGTATTACGTACATTACTTCCAGAAGGTAATGCCTAGGAGACTGGTAGATGTATTACGACATATAGAGAAACTATATAAAAACTTGCATAAGCTTAATCATCCCTCGTCGAGGGGCATAGGGTAGAAACAACAGCATCGAAACATGTTTCTTGTCAGAGTTCTTAGTTTACTACATAATCTTGCAATTGATTTCTGTCAAAATAAATCTCCTCCAATTAGCTTTGGGTATATGCATGATATAACGCGTTCCAGCTAATGGCCTGCTTCTTCTTTTTTGTTTACGTTGACTCTGTCGTATTTTATATTTCTTGTTTATCTACAAACGTTTGCATGTTGGGTATGTCGAACAAATTGAATAATATTCTCGCACCATATAGGTATACTGTTTTGGCATTGAATTTGAAAAGTCATAGCTTTGATTTAACTGAGAATCGCATTGGAAATAAAATATTTTGGATAGCTGAATAATCTCACTCCTTAAATTTTTGGTCGCAATTTTTCACTGCCTGCAAACAGAATCTCTTCGCTGCTTCTAATCTTTCCCAATTGTAATATAAAAATATGGGACTCTAATAAATTGTAATTGTAATTCGAACCTTTATACTCCGATTTGTATTTCTGTACCTCACCGACTAATTTCCTTAAGCTATGTCCTAATTTTCACTTCAGTTCACTCTTCAATCACGTAGAAGAATCAATCCCCTATATACGAGTATGTATTTATCTCAACAATTTTTTACTAAGTTCTCCTACACCTTTATAAAGCGAAATAATAACGTAGTGGTCATTCAAACTCATGCATAGAGTAAATATTTTTGCTGCACTATTCGCCACAAATTCGCCCCTTCTGGTCTTTAAACAGACGCCTGTTTCCTATTCCGTGTGTGTGTATATGCAGGGTGTCCGGTAAGTGGTGTCATATTCAAAGGCTACGGATAGGTCATGCTTAGACGAGTAAAAAATTGTATGTCGTGGGGGGGGGGGGGGAGAATCCTAACTGTTTTCGAGGTAACGGGACTTAAAAGATATTTGGGTATGTTTTTATAGATTACCCTGTAACTTCAGAACGTTACACCCTATGATGACAGTTTAACCTTTGGCAGATAGACAATCGTTGGACCTTTCCAACGGCTTGTAATTTTTTTTCCCATCCTCTTCCATTTTGACGTTACGGCTCACTAAATTTGAAATTTCGGAGTTATAACTCGTTTTACTTTATTTAACTACTATTTTTATCAAAAAAACATGTCATCACTACCAATTTTTCATATTAGATTTAAGAAACCCAAAATCTTAGCTTTAAAAATGACCTATCACACTCCGAACCGAAAATGTAACCCTTTCTGTGTTTTTTACACTTTTTCTTAAGCATTTCCTGGTAATGCTTAAGAAAAAGTGCATAAAACGCAGGGTTACATATTCGGTACAAAGCGTGATAGATAGTCCAGTTAATTCGGAAACCGTTATAATCTTGATGTTGATGATATGAATTTAGCGCACTATGGTGGGTGTAGAATATACATTTAAAAAAAAATATTTTTTTATTACGGTCACTAGTGATGAGAGCTTACTCACCGTTTCCTCGAAACTATTTGTATGTCTCGTTTTGAGTCTAGTCTGACAATCAGCTTTTGGAAACCAACAATCTCATTGACATGACAAAGTTCTCATGATTTGAGTGCTAACAATAGAGACGACAATAATTTAACGATTCGAAAACTCAAAAAGGCGTAACTCAGGTTTTCTGGTTCAAATGTGCGTGCGTGAACAATCGAGCCTTCCTCTTCACTAATATTTTCCAAAAGAAATTTTCATGCCAATAGTACCTATATACACTTAATCTTAATTGACTTCTTAAAGAAAATTAAATACAAGCACGGCCACAATAAGAGAATGTCGTTCAACCTGAGATAATCCGATTCGTCAAACTGCACTTTTAGAAAATTAATTTTCCATAATAGAATCGTACAGGAGCTTGGGATTGTGTTAGATCCTATTTAAGATACAATTCCAACCTATAAATCGATAATTTTTTTTTATTTTTTTTTCCTATGATATGTTGATAAACGTATCATAATGCACAAATTAATAGTTTACACTTTAAGGAGATGTACAACACTTGATAAACAGTAAAAAAAAAGAATTTCGAAATCTTACAAAACCGTATCACTCACTGTAACACGTTTTCAGTTTATCTTCATCTCCACAATAGGGTCCTATTTCTAATCGGTAATCATCGCAACATCCCCATCTATTAGATTCTTTACTTAAAATTCTTAGTTCCAAACTAAATTCATCCGTCGGCAGGTAATCCCAATGCTCCTCAGACGTCACATTTTTTAAGAGAGACAAAATTTTTGGTGACCCATGCATATTAAAACTAAGAAACGTCTTGGGCGTACGAGCTCTTCGATTTTCTTCATGACCGAAAACAAATATCTTATTTTCACACTCCCAAACTTTCCTGTAGAGATAAAATGTAATAAATGCAGATGACATGAAATATACAAATCTATAAAACTTACTTAAAGGAACTCTCAAGTTCTACGGAAATCATAATTTCTGCCAGGATAACTAAAAGTTCGTTTCTATCTATTAAATAGCTCAATACTTGTGAGGGTGTCGACGACCACAGCATCCCTAGCCAGGATCCATCCAATCTATACATCAACTGACAGTAATTACTGCAACCATCATCATTTGATGTCACAAGTACAGCGTTTTTGCATTTCTAGAGAAATCAACTTTGAATCAATTAATTAAGGCGGCAACAGAGGTTACTTACGTTTAGGAATCCAAGAAGAGTGATTACGTAGAGTAAACGTGAAGTTTGACTACAAGGATCGCCAGAGCTTTCCTCAACTGTCTTGTAGAATTTCAGGAGAAATTGCTTTATCGAATCCACTGGTAGGCAAAATGGATATCTATAGTAATTTCTCATTAAGGATAGCATTGTACCCAGAAATAAGGGACAATATCCAGCTTTAATGTAGGGCCAAGTTGCTTGATGAATCACCTAAGGTAGACTTTAATTAAAATGCTATTAAAATGGGCACAGATTGTGTATTAGTTACCTTCAATGTGACAAATTCATATCCATTTTTATCTTGTTGATTATACTTTTGTATATCTGTCTTGAAGTCATGCAACAAAGCTGTATCACATATATCTCTTAGGTGTTTACATGTAGCACGAATTCCGTTCCATTTCCAGATATTTATATTACCTAGAATACGCTCCAGAATTTCCCTGGGAAGGTCACACAATCGTAACTCTCGGCGACTTCGTCTCTTTTTAATTTTTTCTTTTTCGATTTGATAGGTGAACTTTCTCACCTCTAAAGTTACTACGCTGTTCCCTTTTTGAACTGAACCTTTGGAGCATTTCTTTTTAATTTTTGTCATTTTTGTATGTAGAAAGCAGTCATTTTCGGAGAACCAAAGTGAGAGGAGATTTTAAGGATTCTAAACGCTGAGAATTTTTAATATTATCTTGTTTTCTTCTATTTGAATTTGAATTTCACTGCAGTTCTTTTTTTATAGTTTTCCAAAATAATGTTCACTAAAATCAGCATCACATAATATCTCAACTATGATTTTGACATTTGAGTTAATTTCCAGGTTTGCTTTACTATAAAATAAATTTTTGTTCACATTGGTGTTCGATTGGAAATTCCACTACAACAATAAAAAATTGTGTGTTCCAGTATCGAGAAATGCCGACGAGCAGTATTTGACAAAAAAGTACAAAGTTTGATGAACATTCATTGTTGTGGTAAGATTCGTGCAAGCAAGTACATACATTTCATTATGTCAATGTAAAATATTATCATTAAGTTTTTTAATTTTATTTCGACAACTTGTGTTTTTACGGTCAAGAACGTACTTTTTATAAATCATTTTAATCCTTCGAAGGACATAGGATGAAGACGGTTGCTCCTCAGCGAACTCTGTTCCGCATGATAGCCTTAAGCTAACTCCAGCATCTCTTAGTAGTTGCCGTTTTGCTTGCATCGATTTTCTCCATTTGATTTTGCGTTGGCTTCTTTAAGGATATGGAGATCCAGAAAAATCTCAATTAAGACAAAACTAGTTCAATGTAAAAGCAATCTTCTCACCCGTCCGCCATTTGGTAACTTTTGTAAATAGATATCTGCATTGTATTCTAAGAATTCGCTGGACACTAGTCAGGGCAAGATCGATGATGAAAGAAAAACAGAAGAATTGGATAGGTTAGTTACACTTTACGATACGTCAAGAAAACCCTAGAAATCTTAGAATGTGATGCACATATCTATTTACAAAAGCTTACAAACGGCGGGTAAGACTGCTTTTACATTGAACTAGTTTTGTCTTAAATTTGAAATTTACCTGGATCTCAATATCCTTAATGAAGCCAACGCAAGATCTGGATCTCGATATCCGGGCTAGCTGAGAAAAAGCTCAACTCAATTTGTTTATACGTGAACTAAAATTTTCTGTATGGCCCCGTTGGGTAATTATGCTACCCAAATAACAGAAAAACTTAAACACCTCTGCGTTGTATTCGTCGATCCAGTAGGTGTGGCTTTTGTAAGTCCATATTTTCTTATTTTTTGTTGAATTAAGTCTTTTCCATTTGGACTACTTTTTTCAATCGTGGTGTTGATAGACCAGCAGACAGATCTGTAAGACTTTCTTTCAGTACTCACTATTATATGCCGTCAGAGTTTTTGTTAGGAGCCCTATCGAGTACGTCATTTATTATAGCAAGAAAATATATAGAAGCGGTGTAAGCAAACATCCTCGTTTAACTCGAATATTCACATTGAAGCTGTGGGACGATTTACTGTTATAGACAACTCTGTGCTTCTTATAAATACCCTCTATTAGTCGCTTATTTTTTGGTGCACACCGCGTTTCCAAAGCCTTCCAAGTCCTGTCAATTGGTTCAAAAATCTTTTCATAATCTGAGAAAGCTAGTTAGAGTAGGGCAGGTATTCTTTCAATTTCTTCGCGATAAAAGCTGGCAAGGCACAGATGTTCTATGTTTTTTTGGTTTGGTTGAAGTGCTGCTTTTTTGTTGACCAGTGATCGAACTGCTGAAATTATTTCTTTTTTTGAATGCAGCATGTGTGTTTTTTTCGCAAAGGTTTTACATTCTCAAAGTTGCCTTTCTACAGAAGCTCAGCAACCCTCGATCCTTAATATCTCTAACATTATTTTTTTGTGGAAAGCTTTATCGAGAGTTGTCTAATAATTAGGTAACGCAATTCGTAGGTCTATTATTAGTCTCTTTTGTCACATATGGGGTTGCTTTTCATATCTTTGTGTAGATGATAGTAATCATTTTGTCAGATCGGTGCCGATGTTTGCTATGTATTTATTTTAAGATCTCCGCTTATAGTACTAACGCGGTTGGGTTATGACATTATTTTATATTGCAGAAGGAGATCTTATGAACAGATTCAATGGTAAATCAAATCAAGTTGCATTTGGGAGATATTAGCGCATAAAGAAACTGCATGCCAGTATTGATTTGTTTATAGAATCTTTCGAAAAGAACTCTAATCAAGTTTCATATGTCCGTTTTAAAGAACAATTGTCTTTAGTTCGGATTCAATTCGCGACTGCAGTGATGTACATTTTTTGGAGCTGCACATTGTAACAGAGAGAAGCTTTCTGACAGCACTACCCATATCAACTTTGAACTGATGTAGACAGCAGCTGCAGTTGACAACTCTTGCTGCAAAATCATCCTTAGGACTAGTGAGGACGACGACACAGTATTTCGCCGCTAGCGATCAGCCGGCTTGGGCGGGTTCTTGTCGTCCTCATCCCTCGGATGCTAGTTTATTGTAAAAAAAAAAAAAAAAAAAAAAAAAAAAAAAAAAAAAAAAAAAAAACCTATTCTTTTGTAACAGAGAGAAGCTTTCTGACAGCACTACCCATATCAACTTTGAACTGATATAGACAGCAGCTGCAGTTGACAACTCTTGCTGCAAAATCATCCTTAGGACTAGGGATGAGGACGACAAGAACCCGCCCAAGCCGGCTGATCGCTAGCGGCGAAATACTGTGTCGTCGTCCTCACTAGTCCTAAGGATGATTTTGCAGCAAGAGTTGTCAACTGCAGCTGCTGTCTATATCAGTTCAAAGTTGATATGGGTAGTGCTGTCAGAAAGCTTCTCTCTGTTACAACATTGACCGACACTAACTTGAGCATGAAAACTTGTCGTGTTAGCGCAGCATCATCAATACATAGAACATCTCTTAATTAGTCATAATTGAGCTCACATCTATGATATAACTAGTACCTATAAATGGTAAAGAGGAGCGGGTCGTAATAACTATTTTGCAGAGCATCAGAGAAGGAAGGTACTCATCGAAAAAATCATACTGTTTATGGTCAAACAAGTAACTTACCAGGCGCGGTTCGTCTTTGGAAGCAAAGGAAGCACTGCTTCCCTTACTTCCCTTAACAAAATCGAAAACTCCGTACATAAATGACAAATCAGTTACAATACAATATTCTCACAATATTTTTTAAATTTTTTTTGTCTAAATAGTCGAAAATGGTTCCTCTTTACCAGCACCAAATACAAGCGGAAATTTGACACAGTCACACGGCAGAGACGCGTTTATACCACCTAATATCACATCCAATCTTCGATTCGACTCACCCAGCAAAGTACATATAATCGGGTGGTTGGATGGAGCCGCTTTCGTCTCAAACTTACTGTAGCTCATGAGTCAAATCACAGAGGTGCTTGAATTTAAGCAGCGTCTTTGCAACCACAAAGTCAACGTAAAACATATTTAACTTATCGGACTCATATCACGCATTCACGTTTTCAAATAATTTATACCCCTACTAGAACTTAAATAAATTCTCAAGTTGTATATAGGTGGGGGTATCGGCTTCGCACTCGATCTACTCGAACAACGTGTTGCTCTAAAAATAAGACTTCTCCGGAGCGTTATATTTTAAACTCCTTGTTTTATTGAATTGAGGAAAACCGCTACAAAATTCATCTAATATACCCCCCCCCCCCCTCGTCGCTTCTTCTGGAGCAAAGGTTTATCTGATCTTTGAAGTAAATACTCCACACCGAAGCATTACTCCGGCTGGACTTTTGAAAAAAAATTCTAGCTCACAAATAATATAGTTCCAGAGAAACCCAATTAAAATAAGGACTTAAGGAGATTTAAGGAGACTTATGGAAACTTAGTGGACAATAAGTCCACATGTATTGGCGTAAGAAGTTATGTCCGATATATGGTTACATTTTTTAAAATAAATCCTAAAGCTTTAGATTTATTGAAAAGCTGAAATCTCGAGTATTTCTGACACATATTTTTGCTCTGTATCTGGAGCATCTTAGTGGAGTTTTACCTTCAATTCCTAAAATGTTTTGTTCCAACTGAGGCAAAATATGTTTTTCTACGATTTTTCCGCTCATACTTAGAGCAGAGCTTAGTGCATTACTATTTTCGAAGCAATATTTCAAGCCCTGTATCGCTGTAAACTATACAAAAAAATAAATTGCTTCCCTTCTTCTGAAGTCCACGTTACTGGTAACTACGGTTAAGCATATCATGTTATTAGATTAAACTAACATTTTTTAACATGATAAAGTGTCTCCCTTGAAAAGCTATAAAGTAGAATAAATTCGTATTCAGTGAGGAAAGCAAAACTGTATAATATTATCAAAAAAAAAGGAAAAGCTATAATCTATATTTGGTTCCAAGTGCCTTCAAGGCAGATAACGGACAATATGCATAATTCATTCACACAATATACCAATTTCAATAAATTACTTTCATCTTAACAATTTAAGGACAGACAAAATAAACAGAAATTCTTCAAGTTGACATTTACTTACACATGTACACAAGACACAATTTAATCTCGTACAACTTACCGAAACAACCTATATACATTTTACGTAAATATCTCAATATTTTGTAAAAATGAGTCCCACCTGTCATCATCCTCTCGAGACTCACTTTCACCACCATATATGGTCCAATCTCCAATCGATACGACTGATAACATTCCCATTTGCTGGCCTCCTTACAGAGAATAAATACTAGGAGTCAAAATTGAATTCATCTTTCGGTAAACTCTTCCAATTTTCTTTATTTGGAAAATTTTTTTTAATAACGTTAACAGTCGTGATGATCCATGTATATCGAATGTGAAAATAGCTCTTGGCAAATGAGTCCTCTGACTCATGTCGTGAATGAAAACAAATATTTTGCTTTCGGCTTCCCACACCTTCCTGATGATGGGAGTCACAAATATTACTAACTAATTAAAGACGGCGAATATATTTTATGAGAAAAACATTTTACTTACTTAAAAGCTGTTTCGGAATGCACGGAAATCATAATCTCTGCCAGAAGAATCAGAAATTCATTTCTATTCGCCGAGTAAGTAGATGTTCTTGATGGCGTTGATGAATGCAGCAGCCCCAGCCAGGAGGATCTCTGAAGCTCGTATACTGCATGCCAATAATCCGGGCGAATGTTCACTGATGATAACAAAATAGAATTTTTACATTTCTGTAGATGATAGAGAACTATTATCATGAGACTTTTGTATGTGTATCATGTGTGTACTGTCATAAAGCCCAACAGTGTAATTGAATACAATAGACGCGATGTCTGACTGTAAGCGTCTTGCAGATTCTCCTCAACCAATCTATAGAATTTCACTGGAAATAGCTTTATTTTCTCAACTGTCGGACAAAATGGATTACTGTAGTTATTTCTCATAAGGGGTAACATCGTCCCTAAAAACAGGGGATCCAGACTTCACAAAAGCCCATGTTTCTTGATAATAACCTTAAAGAAAACAAAAATTAAATTACAATAACGAGCTTATCCATGAGGAAAATCATATTTTACCGTCAGGGCCCATATTTCTTGCATTGACGATTTGAATTCGTGCATTAAGAAGCTGTCACAGATATTCCTCAGCCGTTTACCTACATGTCGGTCGAATCCTGTTTCGATGCCAAATATGAATGTTACCTATAATTTTTGATAGGATAGGGAAGATCACACAATTGGCGCCGCCGCGCCTCTAGCATTTCTTCTTTTTTATTCAATTTGTCGCTTCCGACTTCTAGATTGAGTGCCCTTAATGCTTTTTTTGCTGGGAATCCTCCCAACTCTGAGCTTTGAAGGATTTTTTTTATTATTTTTACTGAATTAAAGTAAAACACTGGATATGATGTACAAATACGTCGAAGTACTTTAGAGAATAGAGATAAATCGTTTTAATAATAAAAAACTTAATAAAAAAGAAAATCACCGGAAAATTTTTATTTTTCTGGAAATGGCGTGCGTTCAGCCGCACGCAGAATGTCACATAATATCACATTTTTACACACCATGTCGTTCCATTGACCGAAGCGCTGTCAACGTGCCGGGTAATTTAAAATTGTAAACATTTCCCTTGCGGAAGGAATCAGGCATATTTCTCTCCGTCACACACATTCTGATCCCCCTTAAAGCTATGTGCATTCAATCCTTTCTTTGAAAATTTGCATTCATTAATAACTTTCTATCAACTTACAGACTCCTGACTCAGAAAGTTTGTGTCTGAGCGCCTGAAAGCCTGAGCGTCTGAGAATGCCGTTCCAAACGAAAGAGTTTTAGGGTAGTAAACATGGATGGATTTACATGGGGCTTTTTGATTTAGAATGAGTGAATGGGGAGCTTTCCGCTGGAATAAAATTGTCTGACGTGTTGGGGGTCTTGGGGTGGGGATGGTAACCACCACCCCTTGAGAGTGCGGTTCGTGACGTAAGAAAGAGTTTTACGGTAGTAAACGTGGATGAATTTAGATGGCGTTTTTTGATTTAGAATGGGTGAATGGAGAACTTTCAGATGGGGTAAAATGCTCTTACGTGTAGGGGGTTTTGGGGTGGGGGTGGTAACTACCACCCTTTGAGAGTTTTGTTCGTGACGGAAGAGTTTTAGGGTAGTAAACGTGGATGGATTTACATGGGGTTTTTTGATTTAGGATGGGTGAATAGGGCGCTTTCAGATGGGGGTAAAATGCTCTTACGTGTTGGGGGTGGTAGCTACCACCCCTGGGGCTGTCCAATTTGGCCGTGTGTAATATATGTCGATTCGAGATTCGAGAGTCGATATTCGAGTCGAGTTTCAAGTGTTGAGTCTCGAGAGTCGATTCTCGAAAGTTGATTTTCGAGAGTATGACTAAAATGTCGAAAGTAAAATATATTAAAAAAACTTTTAAAATAAATAAGTTTTGTAAATAAAATGCACTAAAAAGTAAATTTTTTTTTCAGTCATATAAACAAGAAAAGTTTAATCCAAAATAAGAAATGCTTCAAGTCATATTTAATCTTAAAAGTTTGGGTATGATCTGCAGTTAGAAAGTTATGATTATAGTTACGGATGCCCAAACTTTTAAGATTTAATCTGACTTTTAGCATTTCTTATTTTGCATTAAGCTTTTCTTGTTTATATCACTGGAAAAGAAAAACATTATTTTTTTGCTTTTTAGGGCATTTTATTTGCAAAAGTTATTTATTTTAAAAATTTTTTTAATATTTTTTTTTTTTACTTATTTTAGTTTGCAAATGACGTCCTGCTATGGTGGGTACTCTCTTTATATTGAACAGCTTTCTCTCGAATTGTGTACACTCGTCGATTACAGCTAATCGATCGTCAATTTAAATTTGTTTATAGGCTGCATCTGTAGGGATCGAGGGATATGTCTTCATATTTAAGTTTAAGATCTACTATACGCGTTTGTAGCCAAGTTGACGTGCATTCTAGAGGTTAAGGCAAGCCGCACACTGCACAATCACCGATTGTAGTCAGTGACTAAAAGGTCAGTAGACTTTGCTCATTTAGTAGAGTATCCAAGATTGTGCTGATCGCGGGGTAATTGTGCTTACTGTGGTTTCATATAATTGCGCTCGTAAAACTTCCATTTACTTATCTCCTTAATTATTCTTTCCTACGAATTACGTTCTAATCGTAAAACATTCGATTATTCATTGTAAAAAATAACCGCAAATAACAGAAAAACGTTAAGATGTGGTTTTGCATCGACTGAATTGCGGCGGAATCAAAAACTGTTTGATCTCAGCCCAGTACAATTGCGGCCGTAAACCTGAGTGCAATTCCGTCACGCTGCTCCTTGGAAACCATCTACTAGGTCAATTTTCAAGGACTCCAAAATTTCTTTTCAAAATTTTTAGAGCCTTGGCTATAAAGATATAGCCGAAAATGTGAAAGACAAACACCGTTCACCCCTGATCTTCTATGATCATAAGCTAAAATTTAGATATTATCAGGGGTAGTTAGCCATAAATAATAGTAAAACTTCCGCTTTTTACGTCAGTCTCATAATAGCGAAAGAAATAATTTTTTCGTGCTAATTTCTATGTCAGACAACTCTTACTAATTAAATCAACTCTTATAAGATCATTCTTGCGTTCGACTGATAGCATATTATTGAAATTTCACAATACATTAGTGTTACATATGAAATATAGAGCTAACTAGAGGGAAAACACAACAACTAATAACGTATTTACTAATGTTTCAGAGCAATGTGGAACAATGCATTCATTTTTCAATTATCACAGGCAAATTTGAATTAGATTTAAACATAGGTAAGTTTAGTCAATCGACAGTTCATTGATAAGGTTCTGGTATGGGTTTTCTACATCCTTTTCTTGTAATCCTTCTTCTTCCTCCCTTCAATCACTAGTAATTGCTACATGGTTTATGTTTTTCATTGCAATTTTTTAATAAATTACCTTGTTTTTAATAGAAAAGATATGGTCTCTGGTAGCTATTTTTTTCGAACACCTTTGAAAGAAATGCTAAGGACTAGAATTATTCTTGAAGGAAATAGAGTTTTTAATATATTATAAAATAAATATGAGGCGGACAGCCTAAAACGTTACATATTCATTTTCGAAAAAATTCCAGGAAAAGGTTTTAGCATTCCATACCCAAAGGGTAAAAATGGGAATTTTGGCCCAGGGGTTGATTCTGATCTCTTTGTCGTAGCTTAGGCATATATCTTAGTCACAAATTTTGATATTTCACTTCAAATTTGTCGTACTTTTATATTCACCATATTCATTTTAATTTATCCTTTTCATCAAACACAAAATAAACTAAAATGAATTTGCAATGAATTAATGTCAGAATATACGCCTAAAAGTACGACAAATTAGTCAACTCCTTCCGAGTTTTGACAAAAATTTTATACTGTGTGGATATTCTACACCTAATTAGAGCAATACAAGTGCTTAAATTCGAAATAATATTTTGATTTTGTAATATGAAGTGTCATTTTCAGTTCATTTTACGTAATGCACGGCTTGCTGAGCTGAATAAAAACACGAAAAAATCAGTAGAAAAGTTCATTTCGTTTAGGCGTATATTCTAACAATAAAATATGACAAATTATCAGAATCACCCTCGTCTACCTGTCTGTCACCGGGCTGTATCTAATGAGATTGAATAAATATCTAATAAGGAAACGGCATATCGGGTGAAAACCTAAGCCACTCGGCGAAATGTATTAGTGTGCTATGTTTGTATGTGTTGCCTTTGTATGACTGACATAATTTAGCCACCAATGACAATTCAATTGTTAACAAACAAACCGGCATTGGTAAACTGTTAAATTTTCTGCCATGGCTGTTTATTTTTATAAATATTTCTCTTTTATTTTGCTAGAAACACTATAATTAATTAGTAAAGCTATTAAAGTTACATAAAGAATGCTTTTCCACGACAATAACTCTGTTCGTTCGTTAAATTATTTATTTATTACGATATCGCGAATTCAAATCCGAGAACTTCTTTTCAAAATTATGGAATGTCAAAAATGTTGAACTGACGCAAAATAGCCCTCTTGTCATCCCCCCCCCCCCCTCCCCCGGCCATAGGTAATAATGTCATTGAATTGCTTAAACACGTACACTGTATTCGCACGATACCCGCTTCCTTATTAGTTATTTATTCAATGCTCATGAACCGTAATAAGTAGACAGTTGAAATTATCACAGACTGTACATTTCTATTTATTGCCGCTATAACAACAACTAATAAAAATAAAATAAAATTAAAGGCCCCCCCCCCCCATACAAGAAACGTGATTTTTTCGGCGTTTTTTTCCTCGTTTTATTCTCATTCATTATTATTATCATAAGTAGGCATTATTTTTTCACGCCTACTCTCATTTGATAAAATAAATGAAAAGTACGTAGTGTTTGCATTTTGTACGAGGATACGGAACCCTTCGTGCGCGAGTCCGACTTACACTTACTTGACCGGTTTTTTTAAATTCTATTTACTACTTTTATGACAATCCTCTGTCCAACTCTCTACGTCGACGTGTTCTCAGGTAGTGCCCAAGTATACAGGATGTTTCCGTCTAGTTGGTCAATAGAGCAGGAAGTGAGAGTTCACCTAGAACAACAAACAATTGAATGGTTGAAGGGAGGGGGGAGGGGGGGTATATGTCACCGTTTCGTTGTTACAAGATAATTAAAAAAAAAGCTAGTTTTTTCATAAAACACCCTATATCTTAAAAAAATGCAGGGCATACGATAACAGGAGTTCATTGTATGCAGAAATTCATGGCTAATGACTGCTCAACCAGTCACGCATCCCTCTCCTCTCAGGTGTTATGAGGATCTAAACAGAAAAGTTCGGATTTTCTTACCTTTTTGTTTTACTTTGACGACCTCTTACTTTTCATTTACATAACTTTTTTTTATAAAAACTGTAAACTGTAGACTCTCATCTTTAATTTGACCTATTAGACCCTATGTGCTAACTGCAGCCGTTAAACAGTTATTACATCATAACCGCAATTTATGTTGCTTTTTACAAGGTGAAACATGTGAGGTGAATGGAGTGATAATACGGAAACTTCATTGCAGATTTTCACAATCTTCAAAAACGTTATTATTTTCCTCAAAATACTCTTTTTCCTCACGGTAATGCTCAAATAAATTAAAAACTATGCACGATTTGCTAGTTTTTAATTCCTTGTTATTATTGTTGGCATTTTGAATGTCAGATTATAGCACTGGAAGCAAATGACACTTTGGTATAGGATTACGTTAACCCCAGTGTTGTCAAATTCAAGAAGCTCGTGTTGTTCCGGTTTGTCCAGCTACTTGGATATAATGGGTTTTCCAATAAGGACTTGACAACTTTTTTCAAAATAAAATGAAAACCATTTGAGATATTTCAAAAACTTTATTATCGGGTTGAAGTACATTCAAAACATTTATGAATGGAACTCGACTTCGCTCATATGGCCACCGCGGGCACGTTTGCAGCGGTCGATTCGTTGGACCCAATTTTCCATGACTCGGCCACACATTTCGGCCGAAATGGCTGCTATTTCGCGTTCAATGTTGGCTTTGAGCTCTTCCAACGTCGTCGGCTTATTAGCATAGACTAATGACTTGACGTAGCCCCAAAGAAAAAAATCTAGAGGCGTTAAACCGCACGAACGAGGCGGCCAATCGACTGGTCCATTTCTTGAGATAACACGTTCATCAAACTTGTTCTTCAATAAATCGATTGTAACGTGTGCTGTGTGGCTTGTGGCGCCGTCCTGTTGAAACCACATGCTGTCCAAGTCCATATACTCCAATTCGGGCCAAAAATAATCGATAATCATAGCGCGATAACGATCACCATTCACAGTAACGTGGCGACCGCTATCGTCGACGAAAAAATATGGCCCTATGACGCCGCCGGCATGCAAACCGCACCAAAACAGTTATCTTTTGTGGATGAAGTGGTTTTTCATTAAGCACATGTGGGTTTTCACAAGCCCAATACCGCATATTTTGTTTATTGACAAACCCATTGAGCCAGAAATGAGCTTCGTCACTGAAGATGATTTTGCGATGAAATTGATCATCTTGGCGCATCTTTTCCAGAGCCCAATCGGAGAACGTACGTCGCTTCGAATGGTCCATCGGCTTCAATTCTTGAGTGAGCCTGATCTTGTATGGGTGTAAAGTAAGATCCTTACGCAAAATTCGCCATAAAGTGGTCTTGGCTATGCCCAACTCTTGAGAACGCCGTGGAATTGACTGATTTGGATCATTTGCTACGGACGTTTCAACGGCAGCGATATTTTCGACACTTCGACCAACCCGTAGTCTCACTGGCACGGCAACATCACACAACGAATATGTAGACTCAAACTTTTTCACTAAACTTGTTACTGCCTGTCTACTAGGGCGAGAATTACGACCGAAAATCGGAGTTAACGCTTTTAAAGTAGCGGCCACCGACTCCGAGTTTCTGTAGTATATTTTTAAGATTTGCAGACGTTATTCGTTCGTGTACTTCACCATGATGAAAAGGTTATGTCCCAGCAAACAAATTGAATCGAAAATAACTCGAAAGTAACTTGCCATGGGCAAGTATAACCCTCGAAAACGATATTGCCAAATGCTCGTTTGTAATTTAGGCGGCGGACTAAACGGACATACGAAAGTAAGCTAAAAAAGGCAATTTATAAGTAATTCGCATATTCCTTACCAAAAGCAAGTATATATATTTTATATACTTGCCAAATGCGAGGGTTGAGTAAATTACTTTTAATTTACCAATTTAAACTTATTTGTAATATGTCTGGATTGACATTTTTAATTCATAAGGGCAATCTTTTCCACAATATCTTATTATTATTTTTCTTCTTTTAATTACGATAACGATAAACAAACAGAAAAAAAAACTTGCATAAAGCTTATGTTTTCTTCGTTCTTTCCATTTTTTGAATTGATTTTCACGAGGCTTGCTAAAGGCGAGAAATAGGCAATAGTTGAAAGAGAGGGAATCATATATACACTTTATTGACATAATACTGTCACTGTTTTACACCTATTGCTCATTCCTTACTTTTGGCAAAACCTCGCCAAATTGTTTGCTGGGGTCTACTGAATAAACTGACAGTGACAGTTCAAAATTGTCAAGTCCCTATTGGAAAACCCTTTATAAAAGTCAATTAAGATGTGAGATAAATTCGAATTACAGCCGGACAACTTCAAAATAGGTACCTTATGTACGTACGAAAATTTCTAAAGTTTCAAAAGAAAAACTATCATAACAAAAACGATAACAATCAATTTTCGAATTTGTACTTTGTTTTCAAACACTAAAAATTAATCCTTCTAACCAGAATTAATAATTAGCGTAGTATAATTGGATTCAAGCTACCTTTAAAGGTCAGTCTTCTTTCGTTCTGGTAACGACACTTTTCCTGTATATGCTTCGGCTTTTATCAAATTGATGTGTGGCCATATTAATTGTTTTATTATCTATCCGTTACGTGATAAGGCTTTCATTCTACTTGGCTGTAATAAGTAGAAACGTAATATGATGGTATGTAGTTAGGTCCTTATTTTAATGACTTCTTTATGCATTTTTTTATTTCCGAGTGAGCTGTGTCATTTTCACTTTGAGCGTGTTCTTTTATCAGCTTTAATTGGAATATAGAGCTAAAATTTGTGCAATTTTTTTTTTGTAAAATTTGATCTATGTATGTATTTTCAAATTGAAGGGGCGGCTATAGGTACCTACATATATTATATTCTAGGCTATCACCAAAATTATAGGTCTTAATTTGTATTCCAAGGATTAATTTTACATGATTTTAATTTAACAGTGAATTAAGCCATAATTTTTCCAAAAGGTTGTGCTCGTTAAATGAGGTTAAAAAAATGAAAATCTTTATTTCTATATTATTTGATGATTTAAATACAAGGATAAAATAAAATGAAAAGTATAAAAATATAATAAAAACTTCAATAAAAATAAGTCGGCCTAGTAAAATGTGTTTTTTTTCCTGACAATTTTCATATCTTGGAATGTCTCCAGAAAACTATTTACGTTAAAGAAAAAAACAAAAAAAATCTACAAGATCGCAATGTTTATGACTACAATAAAAGTATATATATATATATGTTGAAACTGAGTATAAAAACTTATTAAATGCGTTTTCTCGAGAAAACCACAATTATTTTAACTAAGTAATTTATATCACGCCCTCTGGGCGAGAGAGTTCTTTATATTTATAGCTACCCTGATAATTTTTGGCAAAAACTTTAAAAGTTTCAAAGTTTATCCGCCAAATTAATTGTCTTCTGGTAGGTAATAAATTCCATATAAAAACTTTGGCATTTTCAGATGGGAGTGCGTTGCTATACATATAATTATGGTTTCTCTGTGTCAAATGAGATTTTAAAATTTTCAAGTTCTTATTATGAAAGTACTATTCATTTTGTATTCAGTGAACGCCAAGAGAAGCCTAGTCGGAAGTAAGATGTCGAGTTAGTGTTTCTGCTGTTAAACGGCATCACGGGTTGCAAGTTGCATTATAATATGACCACTTAACTGTTATGTTGCGTGCGACACAACTTTGTATAATTACTACAAGAGTAACGGGTCGAATTGCAGACGAGATTTGAATAAAATTATTCTTCCAGTACTGACTAAGACTAATTTAATCGGGTAGCAGGTGAAAAAATTATCTTTTTGATATCAAAGAAGACAATCATGAATTTAATTGTGGATGTATTATTTGTAGACTTTTTCTCAAAGAAAATTTTAAAATTACATAATTTAAATACCAAATTCTTCTGTTACGACAATGACGACACGGACATTTACAAACACCTTGAATTTTACAAATCTAAGTCTGTGCAGAATTTCAAAATGCGAAATAATAGTCGAAATTAAAGCGAATTTTGCACACGTGCTTCTAAAAAAATAGCCATATTTAAGTTCGAAAATGGGACAAATTAAGGTAGAGAGCTGAAATTTGGTTGGTACTTGAATAACAAACTCTGTGGTACTAATGCAGAATTCATGTGTAAAAAAAAATGTTTCAAAATATTTCTTGTTTTGTCACAATTGTAGAATTATAAACAGATTAGAATTTTTTTAACTACATATTCTAGGAGCATCATAATTATATTAGGTTTCGCCACAGTTTGGACATTTTAGCTTTAGAAAAAAATCAATTTTATCGGGTTCAGCCTTAGTACCACAGAACTTATCCTGAATCCGATCAAATCTGTATACTCTTTCGGTGTTAAATGATAAACAGTGCTGGATTTACATTACTCGAACATTGTGATCAATTTGTGAATTTGCCTTTAAATTTCGGTTTGCTATTCAAAACACAATATTTCAAATATAATTCACAAGTTCTCTTTACTGTTTACTTTTATAAAATTCACAATTACCAATAAACCCTACTTTTATTATCGCTAGTGCTGTACTTCATATTATTGCAATCCAATTAGAACACTTTCATCTGTTTACTTCCATCTCACTGTCTGAGATAAAACTCCCCCCTGGCAGTGAAAAGTGCTGTATTTATAATCTACAAATTTTCCCGAATCTTCCCGAAGATTCCGCTCCAGAAACATCGATGCTCCGAGTCTAATGTTGTATCCATTTCCAATAGATGTCGCTTGTGCCCTTCTATTGTACGTAATACGATTCTCCGAACCTAAAGCTGTTTATGTGCGTACTTAATTTAGTCATTTCACGCGAAGTATCCATTTTCAATAAATGTCTCTTGTCCTTTCCTATTGCACGTAACAATACTTTAGATCGATAAAGACGGACGACGACATTCCAACAAAATTTTACTGATTAAATGTCGAAAATCTCAGTGACTTTTTGAAAAGCATAGGTTTTTTTTATTGGATGTAGTATAAGTACACTCTTTTTGCTGACTAAGCATGTTCCAGCAATGGAAATCTATTCAATTCAAGTAATACTTAAGGGAATACAGGTTTTTTAAATTAAAATATCTCTCTCCCATTACCTGAAATGTAAAAGCACCTTCCTTATTGAACTCCTTCATCTCTTGTGTGACATAGGGTCGAAATGGCTACTCTGCAAACCTTTCAGTTGGCACCAAGATCTGCCATAAGCAGCGACTAGTGTGTCTGTACGATTTTCTCCTTGTGGTTCTACATTTCGGTTCTACATTATTTGCTTTATGTCGTAGAATGTGGCTAATGCAATTCCATTTTGTTGCTCTGATTTCGACATCGAACCTGTCCTGGCCAGAGCGTCTTCACAGTTCTTTGTTTAACACTCATCTGTCATATGATTTTATTGATCTTCAAAGTTTCACAATCATATATTAAATTTATATTTATTTTCTCGGCCTAGCTGAGAAAAGATGCAGTTCAATTTATTTATCCGGAAGCTGTCATCATCTAAATAATCTGCACTGTCAGTTTCTATGAAGATAGTACCGAAGGAACCAGAAATTGAAGTGGTGAAAGGAAAATCCGAGACGTATTCCAGTAGTACGACTGGCTGCTGTTCTTAAAGCTACAGCGGTGTGGTGCTCCCACTTTTACTCTGGATAATGGTCATTAGTAAGATCCTGTTAAGACTAGACTAGATATCGACGAAGTAAAGATGTTATTATGTATATGGTTCAAAAATTGTGGACTGAATGTGAGATCCAACAAAACTGAACTGATACTATTAACTTCATCAATCAGAGTTTTGCTCATTTTTTTCAAGCCTTCAATGCTACTTGAACTTTTACTGGATCGCTGTTCACACGGTCAAGTATCAGGAAAAAATGAGTCATTTCAAGTATTATGAAACCAAAATACCTATTTTTACCCTTCCCAAGTTTAATGGAAAAACAATTTCACTATTCACCAGTGAAAAGTATTTGGGTGTTAATGCAAAACTGAACTGGAAAAAGAAAATATAAGAACCGTCTAGCTTTTTATTCCTAGACGTGACACTGTTATAGAAAAAACTACATATCGATCGTCTAGTTCAATAGTGGAACAAATAAAACTTAACTGTTTCAAGATAATTGACATTTAAGTTGTACATATAATGGTTTTATTTTTAAAACAATTTCAGTTCTGTACTAGAATAGGTTTTGTATCCTGTTTTCTTTCGCAAAGCAACATTTGTCAAATATAGATTCGAATAGTGAATATTGTACTCTATTTATTGCAATACATATGTAATTTCTAAAAGAATTTTCGGATTTGCTCAAGTATTGAACTAGACGATCGATATGTAGAACCCGTACAACCACAGTCCTAGAGTATTGTGGCTTGTACGGGTCATTCGCTAATGCCGAAACATGCAAGTATTCTGGGTGTTCCTTTTAATCCATTCTGCTCTTGTTGCTATTAGATCAATGAAGAAGGAAACTTCTACACAACCTGTGTATGTGTTCGGTACTGGCCTGAGTCTGGTACTGTACATAAAAGAAATAGTACATTATTAGATGGCTATATTGTAACGATCATTCCTAGCTCGAATCTGTACTACTTAGCCCTAACTCTCTCAACTTGGTCCACTGAACTAGATGCTTTACTAAAACCAAGCAGAGCTAAAACTGTAAGTTGATTGGCTTCATGAATATTTGTGGTGATCCATAAAAGCGCTGTTTCATAATTGTGCTAATTGCCAAGTTGAAAAAATTTTATGCTCTTCCACATATTACATCGATCACCCGACATCCTTTAGATTTTCACATAAGGCGATACATGACATGCCTCATGTATCGTGAGATTATATCACTAGATGATCTAAGAAATAAGATTAAAATCCCAGCAGATATTTTCCAAGTAAAAGTCTTCAATTTATAGCAAACGTTGCCTGATGCAATCATGTTACAACGAGATTTTGTAATGAGTGGAAAGTGGTAATGAGTTTTTTACTCTTTCGAGACCCGTGCAAAAAGTCTGCAGGCAATTCTCAACCTACTGGATATGAGCAGAGAAAATTAAAAAACAAGTACCGAGGTACTGTACTGTGGAATTTTCTAATTGTCAACAACCATTGATATTTCAAAGAAAAATGATTCGGAATAATTTACAAAATCTTCAATAATCGAAAAACCGTCACTTTAAGAAAGCCTACCTGGGTCCTTTCGAGGTAATTAACTCCGACAGTTTTTCCATTTAGGAAGTACATAAATATGTAGATCCGAAGTTATAGTATCAGAAATATAACGAATAGACGTTCGATTTTAAATTAAGTATACAATAATTTATTAAAATTATTACCTGTATAGGTCATGTATACTTTTTACTATAACTCTATGTTTGTCATAATTTTGTGGAGAAACAAATTACATACCGGCAGGCTCACGAGAAATACATCATTTTGAAAATTAAGCTCGAGTCGGTAATCAGTTTACAAAGCTTTTTAATAAAAACATTTTTTTTTTTACTTATTCAGCCTTTCATATTTAGCATACAATGCATTCCTCTACGAAGTCTTACTGAATTTAATATTTTTAAACACCAAAACTTTACAACATAATTCCAAAATTTGGTTTTTTGGGAAGTTTACAAACAACAAAAATTGCTAAAACGTGACCAGAGAGCATTGAAATTTTCGATGATCAAACGTCAGTTTTTGCCCATTTGAGCAACGTACTTCGTTATGTACGCCCGCCCTCGCAATGTTTAATATTCATCCAAGATAACTTGGTAAGAATTACTGACCGTAGACACGTCTCTACGTTTCTATCTCTGGACTTAAGAGTGCCATAAATGTTGGGGTCTTTTGCTAATTTGTTTGATTTTTCATATTCAGATCCATTCTATACCGTCTCTGTCGTATCCTCCTCCAATCGAAAACTTTGTGGCAAATTCAGTTTTTTGTTTTTGTTACGCTCTACGACTGATGGCGGCAGACAGAATGAATTGAATTGTTTAATTAGTTTTACAATTTGTTTTCAAATTAGAATTTTTTATTGATGCCGATGCCGGACAGAATATTTTCGCATCTTTATTATACGTAAATCCTTCATGTTGCGCGGCACTGCTAGTGGCGTATGCCAAACGTTCAATACGACAATTCTTATTCTTATTATCGCGCCGTGAAGCGGAAAAGTTATTTTTTTTTATGTGTTTATTTTGATGTAATTGATTTTTATTATAGTATTAAAATAATATTAAATAAGTTTAGGTGAGATTAGTGATTGTTTGTAATATGAATTGTGAAATCAAGTGAATAATTTCGTATTTATTTCGTTTTTACAGCGCTGAAAGTTAAACTGATGGTAAGACGGCCCATCACGCAATTAGTGGAACAAGGAATTATACCACGTAAGTACCTATTATATGTATATATGTATTTGCATAACATATAATAATACTTTTCATCGGAAAATGTTATCATACCAAAACTAGTAGAATAATTGCACTACCTGACAAATGTTTTATTTGATTAAATTTTTGAACTTGATTAAGTAATTTACTGCACTTACTTTTTATTAATTTTTATTGACTATTAGAACCAGCTTAACAAAAGCTCGCTGTAGTGGCACGTTCAATAAATAAACGGTCAACAAAACATGCGTTTCATCACTTAGCCGGTGTTAGTATTAGTATCTTAAACTAAACATAAATCACATACCGGATGAAATTACATGCAATGCAACATAGAAAAAAAAAAATTATATAGACTTCTTTTAAAACATGCTTAGAAATGTCAACAATAAAATGCTCAGCCATATTATTAATAGTAATACACATGCGATTAACAGGTTCATACATTCTAAAGTTAGACCTTGAGGAGTTTTAATATGCAACAGAGATAGCCTTCTCAAACTGCAACCATGCGTCTTTTCTCAAGCAGAATTAAAAGCTTCAAGCGATCCTCATAGGGTGGAAGAATTAATGAATTATTCCAGGGCAGGTACCTGAGAGCAAATCGTAAAAATATTTCTCTGAGCAGATTCGATGCGGTCGATGTGTGTATCGTAAAATGGAGACCAGACCTGGCTAGCGTATTCGAGAAGTGGTCTCACAAAGCAAGTGTACAAACGCAATGTTATGGTAGGATCCGAAAACTCTTGGGACTAACGTTTCATAAAACCCAGAATAGAACTACTCTTTTATACCATGTAGTTATATCGGAGATGATAAAATTCAATCTGTGGTCACATTTGACACCCAAGTCACAGACAGAGTCCACACGACGAATTGAGGAATCCGAGAACTTATAATCATAAGTGATTGGTGTCTGATTCCTATGGAAAGTCATAGCCTCACATTTGTCGATATGGAGTACCAAATTATTGCACTTGCACCAGTTGTAAAATTTTTGAAGGTCACCCTGTGCCTGTTCACAATCGTGAACAGATTTAACCTGAGCAAAAAGCTTAACATCTTCAGCATAAATCAAGACCTTACAGTGAGGTACCTGTTCACAATTGTGAACAGATTTAATCTGAGCGAAAAGCTTAACATCGTCAGCAGTACTTCCCCACAGAGACAAGGTCGTCAATAGACACAATAAAGAACAAAGGGCCCAAGTGACTCCCTTGAGGTACGCAAGACGAAGCCTTCATGACTCTAGAAATGGATGGCAGTATAAGATATGTACATAGATTTAGATTTTTTCAGGGATTGAGTAAGAGTTTCTGCACATTATTTATACGCACATATTTAAACTTTTACTTACAATCGATTTTCTTGTTGGCTTTTTAAACTATTTTTAATTGGAATAAAGGAAGGGCCTAAGGCAGGAAAACCCAATTTTTAAAGTTTTCTATATATTTGAATTAAGAAGAGTCAGTACTGAGCAAAAGTTTCAATTTAGATACAAGCGAGCTTATATGCAATAAAATTTACAATACGTAGGTTTGTATACTGAAAGTGAGAAAATTCATACAAAATTAGCCTAGACCTAGACCGCAGATCACATTAGAGACATCTAGCGTAAAAGACAGAAACCCAAAATGCGACAATTTAAGATGAAAAATGAAAATTTGCATTTCAAAGTTCCAACAACTTTCAATGAAATATTACATTTTCTCGTCGGTGAAATATCGGGAGAAAAAACAAATACTATTAGATCCAAATAATTAAACACAACGCAACTAAAAATAATAAAAAAATCGACTTTATTCACTAGATCTAGGCTAGATCTTTCTAAAATAGTCACAATTTAAAGAAATGAGAATACCTACCCACAGAAATTTGATTTAAAAGACTTCAATTTTTTTTATTTTTCCCGACGTTATTTACTAGACCTCTTCGTTATCCTTAATTTAAGATATAAATCATTAATCTGCTACAAATAGTTTGCCAGAAATTCGCATTGAAAAATGTATGAAACTTGCAAATCTTGCAAATCCTCTTAAGAGAATGTCAAGAATACAATGAATTTAACACTGATGTGATAACGTGAGGGAGAATAAAACCACTAATTTTGAAAAATCGAAAATTTCTTTTTCGAATATAAAACGGTAAGGTAATAAATATGGTAAGAGAGACGTCACAGTGGACATTTTTTCAAGGTTATACCATAACAATAATATGTGAAAACCATATTTTAGCTAAGACAGGATGTATTAAATGCCGGCATTAAGTTAAATCTAAGTTAGAATTATCACTGAAAGTCTAGATGCGATAATTCGATAGGATGGTGTAGTGATAGAATGGCAAGGTTTATGACAGGCTATTAGCATGGCGACAGAATTTCGCTGAAATAAAAAATGATTGCCCATATTGTTAAGCGAACCTCCTTCTTGAGGTTTCATAGAACATAATAGGTTAGATTACGATTGAGACTCAAGCTAGGCAGGCGGTAGATTACCATAAGGATTAGCTGTTGAGTTGCGTTGAAAACGATGTTCCGAACCGAACGGAACTTGACACCACTATGACGAGAAAATACAAAGTGACTGCTCATAAGTCAGTGCTCGAATTGATTCGATTCTTTAATTAAATTCTTCAAGTTGCTACACTGGGGAGCATATTTTATTTGAATTTTAATTTTGTAAAACAGAAAATTTATTTGACAGCATAGCACGTTCTAGCTTTAAAAACATTTTTTTTTGTCCAATCTAAGTAATACAAAAAACTATACCATACGCTAAAGGTTATACAAACAGCTAATTTATCTGCGCTATTGACTTACGTCTAGCCATCACATGGACAAATGTTTATATAACTTGAAGACGAAAATTCTATCATACCATTCTGTTCTCCAGTTGTAAATTAAGATATGAGGTTCGTGTCGTCGATAAAAATTTATGATTAGTTTTCGAACGCAAGAGGCCTTCACGAGGAATGTATCCACTGCATTTCAGCATTATTCGGTCCATTTTTTTCGTCTACAGTCTGTATCTGGATATATTTGTCTGTCTGCACTTATACGATAACACTAACCAAAGTTATAAAAGATATGTAGATGAAAAAAATTGGATTTTCCTCCATCCTAAAGAAATATTTTAAAATTTATCAAACTTTTGCAGTACCTAATTCAAATTACCTTAATAATGGGGAGAGTTTCCCCCTTTGAGACTTTTTGACAAGGTTTAGGTAAGAATAACTTGGAAAAGTTTTCGAAATTAAATCTTGAAATATATTTAGAAGATTCATATACATACATACTTACATATTATGTATTTTAGATAGTAGTCTCGCTCCTCGGACGAGTTTGAATTCCCGTAAACATCACAATCAGATCTTGATTATATGTACACAAATTAAATTCAAATGTACTTTGATTTGATTTTGAACTCATCAGACTCATCTAACTCCCCTCCTATTTCCATTATACAACTTCACAAAAATTTAAGTAACAAGTTAACGGAAAAATCAACTTCGTAACATTAACATAAACTCCTTGTTTATTGAGTGCACCAATGTATAACTCTTTTTGGTCACCCCATCTGATAAGAGATAGACACTATCATCCTTTACAATTGCGTTGAGATTAGCTTTTAGCTTTGGTTGTAACTGACTGCCGGGTAAATTTTTAATTGGATAAAAACCATAATGCACGCATATATTGCAAATGCATGATAGACATTGGCTAGGGCCCAGGGCCACAGAAAAATTAGCTTGTTACTTATATGGTTATATTCGGAACATTTTCAAGATCGAAAATTTCATTTAACAAAATTTGCATTTTTTCAAAAACATAATAAGCTTTTCACTCGAGAGCTTTTCATGTATGAAATTAATTGTATGCTTGCAATACACCCCACGATTACTAACTGGCTCTATTGGCTTTTGTTGGGATATTAGACTTGGTTGAATTGAAATGAAAATCAATTTTTTCACGTAGTCACTTGTTTTTATCCGAAATGGATTATTGCTATTTATTATTAATATATATATTAATATCCGCCTCTCACATAGTAATTGCGACTACTACGATCTTTTGCAACATTAACTGCTAATTGTCTTCAGGCTCCCATTCTTTGATGAAACCTGTAATGTTTTTGGGTACCATTTCTACCGATGAAAATGCCCTCCGCAGTTGTCTTAGAGTCATGCGGTCAACAGATTTGCAGTCACAGAGTTTGTCTTAGTCATAGTCCATGAAAAAGTGACAGGTCTCATGATGGGCATTGCCTATCTTCTTAGTATTTACCCAGTAAATAAATCCGCTATAAGCCTTAGTTCTGCCTTGCTGAGCGTGAGTGATTTGTCTTGGGTTGTGAGTACGTTCTAAATTTCTTAGCTTGTCTCAGCCTTGGGGTGTTTCCTCAGTGTATTAATTTGCTTTTGTCCTCCCTAACTTATTACGGTAGATTGCTGCTATTAAAAATCTCCTAAAATTACCCTTAAGGGTGGCTGGAGATTTTCCTTTTTTAGTTTTGTTGCACTAAACATCACCTTCTTCTCTACATATGTAGTGGAACGAGCTCTTCAGTGCGGCATGTATGCATAGCACTTGTTACTTCTAACATGCAAGCCGATGCAGCTATTGAAAACCCGCTTATTTTTGTTTCGTTTTTAGTTTTTATCTACCATGCAAGTGAAGCGTATGTGACTATGGGTCTTATCAAGTCCATGTATAACCACTGTAGCTTTCTCCAATACTTTTTTCGAATGAGAATTTCAAGTGAGTCTTCTATCTAAGCAAATATCTATAGATATTTGACCTCTTTCCAGAATTCAAATACTTTTCGTCAAGAGAGGGTGCTTCTAAATAAAGCTCGTTTTTTCTCGCGAATGAAATAATTATTGTTTTACCAGAATTGAGACGGAGATCCATTTTCTGGTAACCCTTGGGGAATATATGGCTTATCAAAAACTTCAAACAAAGCTGTCCAATAGTTTTTTGGATTCAGTAAACTTACCTATGGGTCCTTCTACGCAAAATCGTCCAGAACTTTCGGTTTGTATCACGGATTCTTTTGAGACTTAAAATGTGCGAAGGTCTTACAAAGTATTGTAATATCCTGATTTTCAGCATCCCTCTTCCGCATTTTGCAAGATAGTCGAATTAGAAGTTTCGTGAAATGTCGTTGTAGAATTACCTTTAAAGGTATTTTACTCCGGAAGTAACTATTTCAATTTAATAACTTTGGTATAATTTTAAAAGGAATGAACTGAAATTTTTTAGAACCGAAGAAATTTTTTTTCAGGAATAATATATCCTGCAAAACGTATATTCGATTTTTAAAATTTTTTATTTTAAATTCCTTCATTTGTATTCTTACTGTTCTCAAAGTATATAAGTGGTATCGTGATTAAATGTATAAGAGAAAATTTTTTGAGTTGGAGTATATACGCATGTATACACAGCCACACGAAAACGATCCTTCTGGATTGATTTCGGACCAAATCATTTCCGATTTGGCTAAAACTTTCAGGGTTTGTAAAGAATACACATATTTTTTTCCTTCTATCATACCATGTCCTGCCAAATTCCTGCTTCAAATGCCAAATGGAGCTAAATGCTTTATACTTCATAAAAAAAATTGTGTATTACTTACTATTGAAATTGAGGATCTGTAGTTTTTTTTTTTTTGTATATTTATTTTGAAGTCATAAAACTTTAATATCCATGTGCCAAAATTTGTGGTGGTGCGCGACCTCGTTTTGGAGAGAAGAATTTTCGAAGTTAGGGTATATCCAAAGTAACACAATACTTTAAAAATTCGCATGAATAGATAGGACTTATATCTCCAAAAGTCCAAAATGAAAACACAAAAAATAAAAGTTTTACAAATCCTCAATTTCAATAGTAAATAATACTAATAAAAAAAAATAAAAAAAAACAACAACAACAAAAATTCGTTCAGCTAATATAAAGCCTTAAGCTTGATTTGGCATTTTAATCAAAAACAAATCTGTTGCTCCATTCTCGAGATATGATTTTTTGAAAATGACGTTTCATAGTAAAATTACGTAATTTCTAACCCCCCTTGTGGGTGATGGGGCATAATAGAGGAAATACAAAATGTGGATCAGCTATTTTGGTATTCCATACAGACTCTGAAACTTTCATCCAACTCGGAAATGGTCGGGTCCAAAATCAGTTCAAAGGCATCATTTTTGTATGAATGGATGTGTAGCTTTACACAGCGCCGTTGGGGCATCTGGGGAAAGCTGAAAGAACCCGCCTTTTCCGATATTATTATTTTACAACCTTTTACAACCTCTTCCGATTAACTATTTTAATACAGAGTTTTATAAAAAATTAACAAATAATTTATATTGACTCCAAATCACTAATACAAAATTGAACCCAAATTAACAAATAATTGATAGTGGACCCAATGGTTCGTGACTTCCACCATATTTAGTAACTATTCACTATGATTTTCATTTGATCAAAAATAGCCTTCACACAAAATTTATTTTTCGTGCTTTTACTTTTGCAAAGTCTCCAATAAGTTCCTGATAGTCGATGCGATTATATAATTCGCTTGCCATCGATATGGTTCCTAATCCTACTAAGCGTTTCTGGTTCATTTCGATCCCAGATAATTTTTAATAATTTTCAGTTTCGAGAAACTCCGCTGTCCTGACGCCACTGAAACGAGTAAACTTAACAATATTCGCAAGGCAATGCAACGTTGGGTACAATCGACAGAATATCATTTTTTATGATAAAATTCAAAAATTAAATTGGGGATTGATCAACAAGCAAGATTGCAGCCAGATTCATAGTTTCGTCATACAGATCAATGCTATCAATATCCATGTTCTCTCCATCCCATCTGTAAATATTTTATGCAAATCTATTAAGCTCTTCATTATTTCTTCTTTCGTTGAAGAATTGAGAGCATGAATATCATACAGAAATTTGAAGTCAATGCTGTGCGCTTGTAGTTGTTGAAATCTCTCTTCCATTGTATCAAGGACGTGGTAAAAGAATTTTGTTCATTCGGATCTGTTACATGTTCATTTCGAGCTTCGTATTCGCAATTACGTTTCTTACGCCTAACGCAGACCGTGTTGTTAGAGGGAATTTTTTTTTCCGTAATCTAAGAAATAATGTAGCAAGTGTTATACCATTTTAGAATCCTTATTAAATGCGTCAACTTTTAAAGTTACTTGCCAAACTGACGTAGTACATTTTTTTTTGTCAGTACAGTCAGTTAAAATTCAACGAATTATTAATTTTATATTCTTTTTTCGGCAAAATGTGACATTTTCTTCCAAGCTGGAGCAGTTAGCTTAGAATTTAAAGCAACAGTTTACATAAGCACTATTCGGGATTACATAAGAAAATTAAAATTGAAAAAAAGTGAAGATTTGTAGCAACAGGAGCTAAAAAACCATCACAAGGTGTACATTTTCTCGAAAACAAAAGAAATGTCTATAATTTTAAAAATACATGACTTAGATTTTCTTTATATTTTTCTGGTAACTGTTATGATTTGGTCTATCACCCGATTCCGGTTTGACGTCGACTTACGGGACACCCTGTATATAAAATGATGTCTAAACATGTTAGGTTTGGTTGTGTTGGGTTGTGTTGAATTGAGTTTTCGACGTATCATTTTCAATTCAAATTTGTAGATTCATAAGTTTTTTCTGTTATATAAAAAAAATAATAGAATTAAGTGAGTCCGCGACCGCCTTCATGGCACGGCGCTTGGAGCAGCTGCCCCTTTGCCCCACCCTTAGGCACGGCGCCTGGGGCAGCTGCCCCTTTGCCCCACCACTAGGTACAGCGCTGCCTATAAATGCGTCTATACTCACACTCAAAATTTCCCCTCTTATACATTAAGCTTAGAACCGTCCTTGGGGCACTGAGTGCCCGTAAAAATTTCAACACGAGATGAACCACCATTGAAAAGATCTCGTACAAGATCTTCAATAAATTTATAAAATTTGCGATTTATAATTTTTCCATTTATAACGTATTTATTATGTCAAATAAAATTATATCATACAAAATACACTACGGACACTGAATGCTTCAAAAGACGGTATTAAGTTCTTGAAGGCTAGGACGGTTCAGGAAAATTTAGTTCATCCCCTTTAAAATTATACCAACATAATTAAATTCGGTTAGTTACTACCTTTAAAGGTAACTCTACAATGACATTTCACAAAATTTTGAATTAGCCTCTCTCGCGAAGTGCGTGGAAGGGAACGCTGAAAATCAGGATATTACATATACTCTATAAGGCCTTACAACATGTTCAGTTTCAAAAGAATCCATGATAGTCGCAGCGAAAAATGTAACAATTTTGAACGATTTTGCGTGGAAGGACCCATATCTTCGTTGTAAGGCTGTTTGCACACTTATAGAAAATATCGCAGTCGTTGCGAGAATTGCAGATGCATCAAAATACACACAGTTGAATTAGTCGCTTGCACACACTGCGATCCGAACACAGTGCGACATAAATGTCGAACGGCAATAAAATGTGCTGTCTGAGTGTCCCGCTAGAAATCGTGTCGTTGGTCGTGTTGTATCGCTGTCGTTTTGTGTGCAAACAACCTAATGCTCCATTGTGTACTTGCACTTAAAAAGTATTGTTTTATGTTGGTCTACCCCACCTCTAACTTAACGATTGATTTATTCAGTTAGCAATAATCCAAAATTTTTAGTAATCATTTCTAGCAAGATTTTATTAATTATTTCTCGTTGACGCAATCATCTAAAATATATACATATACTTATATATCTTGATAATACATAACATCTTATCTACCAAAACAGAAAGCTTGTAAAAGGATAAGCTTAACAGAGATATGAAAATTTTAAACTTGAGTTGAGATAGTCACAGCTTTAATCCAGCAAATTATTTACAATAAATCCTTCTGATAAATGTTCCTGCAGCCATATTCCTTTCGAGTTTAATGGAATATAAATGTCGGTAGAGAATTTTGTTTTATTGTTTATCTTCTCTCCTTGAAATATCCTTATCGAATGTATTCAACTACCAGCTTAAAATTTTAGAATTAGTTGAAGCATAATAAAAGTAGTAGACATACATTTCTAACTACCTTCATACGTCTGTGTAAGTAGGTACTAAAGGACCCTTTTCGGAAAATCATAATTCAGTTGTGCGGCAGGAAGGCGTTAATTTTATTCGAGTCTCCTGAATAATTCATAATTTTTGTCCACCCAAATCGAGATATAAGCAGTCATGAGTTGTCTTCTTTGGTCAGTATAACTCAAAAATTTACGGAGTACTGAGAAAAGCTTTTAAAATAGAAAATTATTAAATATCTCTACCCCTGGGGAGGCAATATTCATCAGGAATCCTGATGTTGGAAACAAGTCCTTTTTAAAGGTCGAAAGGTTCATGAAAATGTTCAAAATTTTCAGAAGTATCTGGTGTGCGCGAGTTTTGTGCTATTAAATAAAACGAGGAAAATATTTTCGCTAATTACGTTTTTTTTTTTTTAATTTGCATATACAATTTATGTTAAAATTTATGTGTGCAAACATTATAAACGTTTTTGAGAATTTTTTCGCCTGGAAAACCTTTTCTTTAACATTTTTATGAGGTATGCATTTTTTTTTTCAGCACAATATTTTTATTGTTTAAATAATATCTTCAAAGTGCTGCAGAGACTGCAGAAACGTTTAACGTTCTACTACCATAGAAAAGTAACACTCAGATGACCAGACCTAAAGCAAGTAAGGCATTGAGCAAGTAATTCGATGGACTGATAATGCGCTAATTAAGTGATGGTGTGCAAACATTTTGAGACACTTGTTATGTGTATGATGGAATGTGAACATAACCAAATGATACATGCTCACCCTGTATTGCCAACAGGTGGAAGAGCTCTATTCCTAGAAGCAGGTTATCACGTCCTCAGCATCCGTAGAGACGGAATAATCCACACTATCGAAAAGGGCTTTCTTTTAAACAATTTACGGCTGCGCCTTCTACATACAATATGATGCATACATAAAATTACGGACATGTTAATTAAATATGGTCTGAATCAAACTCTAAAGGCAGTGGATCGCGTACATGTTAAATAACAGAATAATGTTTGCTGATCTGGGAAGTGAAGCAATAAGAGACCTCATCTCGGTATCTTATCACCTTTATTATGGATTCTCTGTTACTAACTCTCACCCGAGGGGTTTTTGAAAAATAATATGATACCCGAGCGACCTGGTAATAACGTAACTTTGAGACGGAGCTCTGTGGTGTGGCGTAAAACGACATCTGATCAGTGACCAACTAGGCTAAAACACACGATATGATATGGTTTGGAATGATTCTGGAAAAAAATATGCTGAAAGCCACACTTAGAAGACCGGATGAGTAAAGCTTGTAGGGATTTAGCTAAGTGTCGGAGAGCAATAGGAAAATCTTCCGAAAATGTTTCTTTAGAAGCAGAAGGAATATAAAATAAGGTGGTAGTCATCCACTCAGATAGTGAAACAGCTGTCGGTGTTTTATTTAAATCTTTTGTATGTCCAATTTTGTAATGGAGTGTAAAGATATGCTGAACACTCTCCGATAATACAATGAGATAGATATTGGTTCTTTGGGTGCCGGGTCACAGCAATAGCTCGGGGAACGAAAAACCGGTTGAGCTCGAATGAGTAATCTTTGAGGCTAATTTTTAGACACTTCTAGCATTGTGGCCAATCTCGGATAAACAAATCCTCTTTAAAAATCCAGAACTGCATTATTACCGTAGCATCATCTCTTAGGGAACACCTACACAGGGTGAAACTGAATGTTGACGCCAATGCGGAAGAGGAGTGCTGGGTGTAGACAGAAACAGTGACAGTTTTTCTTTTTCATTGTCCGGCATTATCTGTTAGGAATGCACGGAATAAATGTCTTAAACCTTAATGAACTACATTCAATGTGGGAGATAAGATAAATTTTATGTAGATACGTTCTGTTTTTTTAAGCACCCAAGAATGTCGTTGTTGATTCGAGGTTTTCCATTTATTGTAAAATAAATGTCAAATTCGTCGGGATATCGTTCACTGATTTTTGATTTGCTGAGTTTTATTAAAAAAAATCATAGCTTTAGTTCTAATTATCACAGAGTCATGATCTTTAATTTATTTTAAAGAGAAAAGTACACATTTTCAGGGAAAATTATAAAGACATACGGGCATTCATCTAGTGTATCGTAAGCATTAATCTTAGACCCATTATAGGTTTTTTTGCTTATTATTTTTGGAAATAGAAGTGGCTTCCTCTTTGTTCTATATGTACGTCGACTGTGGGTCTTTTCTCATTTCTTGCAGATGATAAGTAAAATTCAATTGGTAAAAACGCTAATCCTTAATGAAAATAAGGAAAATATAAGTCGTTTTCAATAATTGCATACGCTTTGTACATGCCCTTAGAATATATGTACAAGGGTAAATATATTCAAAAATATGTTTTTTGTACTTATTTATTTTATGCAAACATAGATGATATTTTACGATCCTTGTATGTAGTCTCATTGTTTCTGAAAGACGCATTAAAATGTTCGAAAGGTTCGCAATTCCAGTTGGTTCTCATCTTTTGTTCAGCTGCCAGGCGCACTAAGTAACTGCTACAAAAATAAACGCCACACCAATGAAATGATATCCACGTATGATTGGTTTGAACTTGAATAGCAATTTTGGCAGACAATACATATAGATAACACTAACGACATAAACTTGTGCAATAAACAGCATATCTATCATAATCTTCGATATTTAAAGTTTCAATCTTGTTGTATTGATTTGCACGTAATCTTGAGGTCTCTTATCTTGGCCATTTGCAACATTTCCAAATTGCACACCCTACGAGACTAAATATATTGCTGAGATTTCATTATTTGTGGTGTTGTTACACTGTGAAGTTCCTGTAATGTCACCTTATAAAAATGGCATACAAGGCTACTCTATAGACTGGTACCTTGAGTTTCTTGATATTATATCTAATTAGTAGCATAAATGTTGTACTTTCTTAACGAAGAATTAGCATAAAAGAGAGCCTTTTCTTTATTTATACTTTAAACGCCTTTTTAATTTTTTTATCTATATATTGATGTACAGAAAATAAGTTTGTCTGATTTGTTTGGATAACATATTTCATTTTCTTCCTCCTTAACAATACATCATCACAACATGATTTGAACCCCGTTAATTTATAACAACGCATTTAAAAATGGGTGTTTTGAGGATAATCATCATCATGTCACACCGTCACTATTTTACCTCCAATAGGCATTATTAGGGGCAAATGGGTCTCACCGGAATGCATTCAGTGTGAACTTATGGATATCAATTAATCTACACTACTATTGAGCACATTTTAAACAATCCTATCCTTGTGGTTAATTTGAAAAACAAGAAAAAACCAAAAACAGTAAATTTTAATTCTATTTATAAGTCTATATTTGAGAATAAAAACATATCGCTGGATTCATAAACTATTATGGAAGGAAAATTTTCGCTTTTCTTCGATGTGCAGTTGTTCTGGTTTCTCGGAAGCTGTAAAGTTCTGTGAAAGAAAAGCAATGGAAAATGTTCAAAACATCTTTTTATTAGCGTTCAAAAATTTCTGCGTTTACTGCTGCTTAAATTTAGGAGATTTCCTGTGCTATTTACTCTGGCGCTTGAAAATGTGACAGAATGTATGATTAATAATATTTTTCTATAGATAGAAAAAATGTCGGGGTCCAACAACAAATTTCCAATCATAAATAATTGTGTTAAGTTTTTGCATATAGACATTTTTTAATTTCTAAATTTAAATCTGAAAAAAAAAAAAATAAGAAAATAAAAAACATGTTCTCTTTCGGTCTCTAATAATCCATTTCCTCCAATAAGTATTTCCACTCATCCTATAATTTTGGAAAGTTCTTTAATTTTTTAATATAAAAATAAATTTTATGTTTGCAAAATAGATACGCATGTTTATAAATTAGCTCTGGTTTATAAGATATAAAAATATATGAAATTAAAATTTAGATACATTTTTATTTCCAATTTAACAGTCTACAGAGTAATGTTGATTTCGATTCACTTAATCAAGCTAACTTTTTACCTTACATTACTTTTGGTATAATTGACTCTTCTTCTCCTACATATGTATGGAAAATGTAATTGTGTGCCAACTTCCGCCAATTAATGAATATAATTTGTCCTTAAATCTATTCTATATACATCTCCTTAACATTCCAATTTAGTTTAGCTATGGGAATAGCTCCACTTACTAAAACATTAATGAAGCATTGTGTCCAAAGATCCGACTAACTGCAATCCTAGTACTATACTCTGTTTTTTATAATAACTAATAACCAAGGATATATTTACTTTTTTATCAACTATGCCAAACCCATCATAAAATATAATTTCTCCCCAACTTCTTCTGCATTAATACGAAGCTTTCAAAATGGAGAATGAGATATCCTTATCCTTATATTGTTATGTTCCTCAGGGATTAATTTTGGGTGCTCTTCTATTCAATATGTAGATTAAGCCTTGCTTAACATATTCACGATACCAAAATTTACATTAAAGTAATGGGATTTGATGTCTGGCGAGCCTTAATTCTCTTGTCGAAAGAAGACAGAACTGTTCCGGTCCTTCTACATGACATAAAATCAGTGCAGAACAAAAATATGTTTCAATTTGGGTAAACTATTGCTGCCTGTCCGCATTTCAGCATGTACGTTGCATTTCTTCATCAGTGGTAGTTTAATATATTTTTTTCACCACTTCATGTAAAGTTTAATTATAATGTGTCAATTTAAAAAATGGTTTGAAAAGATTTGGTCATTTTTCTCATCTTTTTAACTTGTGTAGGTTTCCCTGTTGACCTTATTTTACACGAATAGCTAGGATGTTTTCCCAAATACTCGTAGATCTTACTTTAAGCTTGAGATACCTTATTGACATTTAATTTGAATTTGGTTACATATCTAGGCATATAAAGCAGAATGGTAGTACTCTATCGGCCCTTTTGCTGTGCAGTATTGTTTTTATATGGTTGAGGAATTTATTTAAGCGCTCGAGTCTGAAGACTAATGTCAAATTCTTTTCAATGGGCTCTACACCGGTGCAGTGCAGCTTTACGTATTTTTGTTGGTGTTTGTACAAGATATATTTATTCATTTGATAATATGTACCAAAATTGCGGAGTACAGTGTATTCCACAAGAACCATTATGTCGCATAAAACTGGGTGAATAAATATAATAAATAAATTTTGTGATCTGCTTATTATAGGCATACACTTCTCCGGCATTATATTAATAATGTATCCGATCACCGTTCTCGTCTATAATTCGTTTCAATCTTGTGATGTAACTTTCACTCAGCTCCGTTTTAAAATAACTGTATTTTTTTTTCGTAGTAGCTTCTGTTGTGATTAAAATTTTCATGCACCCACTCTAATCGTTTGTAGGATTCCGTACCTCAAAAGGAAAAAAACAAAAACGGAACCCTTAGAAGATCATTCTTGCGTCAGAATGCTAAATCTTTTTGACGTGCACAAAGTTCGACTGTCAGTTGTGTGTTGAAAAGTGAGAGAAACACCGTTCCCCCGATCTTTTAGGTTTCTAAAGCTAAAATTTTGATACTATCATGGTATTGAGCCAAACAGGAAAACTGACAATTTTTTCGTCAGTCTCATAGTTACTTTTACTAATAAGACCACCCGTGCATTTGTTTGAATATTGTTGAAATTTGACAATACAGTAGTGGTTAACACCACGAGCTATAACTAAAGAGGAAACAATAATCGATAACATATTTACTAATATTCCAGCACAATGCAGCACAATCAACTCATTTTCAGTTATCAATTTGATTTAGATTTAAATATACTCAAATGCCGTTGATCGACCGTTTGTTGATAAAGCTCTGGTAGCTTTTGTACGAGTCCAGCTCAGTCTTGATCGAATTTTTTTTTTCTTGGTTTTTGTTGGCACTCTTATCCAATCGCCGCCTAATTTTGTTTAGAGATACTTTAACACCTCTTTTGTATAATCTTTTGGTCCTTGAAGCAAGGAAATTGTAGGTTTTTCATCGAAGATCTTGCTCTGTTGCTCTTTCAGAACTTTTGTGCTTTGTGTCTGTCAGTTAGACCGTCAATATGTTCATCATTAGGAATTTTAGTATACCAGGTTCCGTGATTTAAATTCATTTTGCTCCTTTCGAATAAGATATTATAAAAAAAGCCTCGAATCTAATGTAAATACAAAATTGAAAATGCAAATGCTATGGTTAGTTTCTCAGTCTGTTTAAATACTACTAAACTAAGTACTTAGATTAACAACAACCACAAACTCTACAACAAATGCGAAAAAATTAAACAATCTATTATTACATTTCTCTATAGTATTCCATCAAATTATTTTTTTCTTTTTTATTTCCAGCATTAAAAACTTCACCAGCCATACATGAACAATGTAAGCAGCTAGAACGAGCAAAAACTGGTGATTTATTAAAAGCTAAAATACAACAGAGACCCAATCGGCAAGAATTAGAACGACGACACATCCTTGAACACGATGAAAGTCATGTTGATCCAAGTTTGGCTGAAAAACAACGTATGCTCAAAAAAGCACGCCTGGCAGATCAACTAAATTCACAAATATCACATCGTCCGGGACCACTCGAGTTAATTAAGAAAAACATCTTGCACACAGAGAAACCAATCGAACGAATTGTTAAAGAAGGATTGGTTTCATTTAAGGCGACAAGTGAAGGACTTCATAATCGGCCGCAACAGCCAAACAGCTATATAACATTCGAAGATGATTCACAAAGCTCTGAGAGCGATACTAGAAACACTCCACCCAGAACAGATGTACTCGAAGCTGCAGCTGCCTCAGCAGGTATTGTTACTGTGGCTCTTACAATTCCAACTAGTGGCGGTGCTGTTGTTGTTACATCAGCACCAGTTTTACAGACAAAATTCCATCCCGCCATTATTTCCACACCATATGTACCTCCTCCACCTCCACCGCCACCTGGAAATAATTTTAAACTAGGTGAACATAATATTCAAGTCAAACAGGACACTTCAAATTTATTCGCTGAGCTATGTCAGTCAGTTGCCGGTCCAAGTGCGAGTCCCAGTTTCTTGCCATTAGCTGCCAGTCCAGCGTCATTGGGATCAAGTACATCCACATTAAGCCCGCTATCGTCTGTATCATCTCCTCCGCAATCAATTACACCACGTCCTGTTCAGTCACCCTTGCAACTACAGCAAATGAAATCCGATGCTCCAGGGAAAGATAAAAATCGAAAAAAAAGCAAATCTAAGCCGGTTTCAAAAACGAGAACAATAAAATTTCATGAATATAAGGGACCACCAAATGCTCAGAAGAATATTAGTTCTGAGTCAAATAACACAGAAGAGACGTCGTATCAGCTTATGTTAGAACAACAAAATTGCCTACTGAAATTCCTGGAAAAACTAAACAAGAATCAGGCCATTCTGCCATCAACAGCAAAAAATACGAATGGCACAAACGAAAACACTCCACAAAATACACCATCTCATCCTCCACCATTGCCCTCGCCCGCTCTATCTATATCATCATCAATACCTCCTAGTCCTGCTCCAAGCTATGCAGAATCAACATCGTCTGATATTACAAAACTGGAGAAAATGAAGGTATCAGACCTTAAGATGCATCTTAAGAAAAGGAATTTGCCTGTATCTGGTCCTAAGCCTCAATTAATTGAGCGTTTAAGGCCATATTTGCCTTTGGATTCTAATGAATTTTCTGCACCGGAATCAACGTGCGGCGAGACATGTGATGTCGATATCTTAAATTCACCACATCACTCCCTATCACCTGAGTCGGAGCATGAAAATATGGATGTACAACAAATTGATTCCCCTAGCCCGGCAATAATAACCCTTACTAATGATGACATTGTGCGTGAACAGCAAAGAAAAATTGATGAACTCCAACGGCAGCTGGAAAGAAGCCAGCAGGAGTTGAAACAAATAAAGCAAATCCAGCAAAATCAGCAAATAGTAACGACTGAACCGCCTCCACCTCCGCCACCTATTAATCAAAAGCTGGTAGTGAAACAGCAGCTTGAGGCAAAAATACAGAAACAGCAAGCAAAACAGCAGGCACAATTATTGATGATGCGAAACAAGAGTCCTGCGGTAATTGCACCGAAAGAAGAGAAGCCACATATTTCAACTAATCAAATTCCAATCACAACAAAGACAAACAATGTTGGATTGGTGTGGAATGGTGAGAATCAAACATTACTACTGGTTGGGTTACAAGATAAGAAGTTATTGAATGGCCATCAGAGAGCTGCATCGATGCCAAGCATCGTTTTTCCATTTCCGGCAGCACAATCCGTTGAACAGATTATGGAAACGAAACCGATGATACCGGTGATACAGCATCCGATTAATACAAACCATGAAAGCGTATCACGTATTCACGTAGATATAAAACCACCACCTCTTTACGAGGAGGCTACAAAACAATTGTCTACAGTTACTGTCAAAGTGGAGTCAGACAAAAAGCATATAAAGTCAGAAAATTTGACTGATGTCCTGGACATACTCATAAAAAATGGAGAGCTCCCGGAAAGCGCCTTAAACTCTACAACACCAACAACTGTTATTACTGAAATTGAAGCTATGCCTCAGGATATATTATTTAGCCATAGGATCAATGTTGAACCCATTAAAGTTGAACCACCATCGCAGTCCATGGATTCGGAATCAAATATCTTTCCTAGTTCTTTGCTTCTTGACACTCCACGCTCCATTCAAAACATTGACATGGCTTCTCCAATACAGCCAGATTGCCACATAGATACTGAAAGTGTGGCAAAAACACTTGACATATTTCTTGACCAGCCTGAAGAGAGACTTCAGGGTGGAAACGACATCAATCACTTCGATGACCTGGAGCTGCTGGAATTAATGAGCCAGCAATTAGATATGGATATTGGCGATGATGGAAGTCATAATTTTCCAGCAATTGATTCAATACCACAGAAAACTAGTAATATGCATACACGAAGGGACATGAATCCAAGTTTGCAGCCATCAATAAGTGAACTCATCCAGCAACAACAACAGCAGCAGCAACAACAACATCATAATCATCATCAACAACATCACCAGCAAAATAACAATAACACAACAATTAGCAATAGCATGCCCAGCGGGTTTGGATCTTCCACTTATGACTTAAGCAGTAGCAACAATAATTTTAGTTCAACGCCAATGGATGTGTGCGATGATTTCGATAATCCTCTTGCTAGCTTTGGTTTCTCCAATCTATCACAAGACTCAAACATAAACACCCCGCCACATCCGTTCTCATCAGGGCTATCCTCGTCGAGTGCAACGCCAAGCGGGTCTTGTCAGCAATTTATTGGTAGCAGCCAGGCTTCCTCGTGCTCCAATTCAGGACAATTACTTAATGGGACCGATAATGATAGCTTTGGTAGTCATTTACCAATTAATCAGGACAACATTCTCGACCTATTCAATATTGACGACTACAAGATGATGTGGGGTGAAGTGGATTTCGCTGTGTAGAAGAAGGATCTTCCGGTATACTTGAAAGTTTATTAGTTAAATGTTATGAAATAAAATCGATTTTAATATTTTTTTTTGTTGGATTGAGCTTGATTATTATTTTGTGTGGACCAAAAAGGGACTCGCTGTGAAGTGAACCTTTAATATGAGTGTGGTATGGGCGAGTTGATAATTCTCTGGAAAGTAATGGAATCCGATTTGTTTTTTTTTTTTGGTATCGTTCAAAATTGCTGTAGAAAATTATGTATCTGTAAAATTTGATTTTTTTTTCCTCAGCATATTTATTAGAATAGAACAAATCAGGTGAGCTCATTTTAATTCCATTCTAGTACTTTGTTGAATTGGCGGGCGTTTACATTTAGAAAATATTATATACAAAAGTTACAGCAGGGACCTTCCTTCCTTTTTCATAAAATGTATATATATGAACAGAGACAAACCAACAGTTTGATTGAGGGAAGAATCTGTTTTGTAGGAAGTTCTGTGTACCCTCTGTTTTCTTTAACAAAAGTTTCGAATACTGCAGACATTGCGCCCCTTTCCCTTAGACCGTGCCATTTAGGACTAGTTTTACGTAAACCGACTTACGACTAATATGAAGTGGTGTAAACATGCCGCATTACGAAAAAACTAGTCTTACTTTAATCCGGTATCTGATGCGGTATTGACCTACAAAATTAGTATTAAACCAAGACATAAACCTCAGATAAGGAATTGTATACAAACTTGAAAGCGTTATGTTCATTAATAGAGGGAATTGATATTTTATTTTAATGAAATGAGTGGATTTAAGAAGGAAAAAATTGCGAGTGGTCAGAGGGAGGGACAAATTCTTTTATAGACTTTTGACTTATTGAAGAAAGTTTCCGTCCGTAATGGATGGTAAAAACATTAGAAATTTAGAAAATTTTAATTTTTTGTTATTCTCCACTCTTTTGTGCCCACCACAGCACAAAATTAAAATATTATTTCTCATTTCGTGAAGAAATAGGCAGACCTAAAACAACTTACAGCTTTAATACAAGCGGACTAAACAGCAGCCGGATTAATATTACGTAAATCAACTTGGTAAAACTAGTTCTAAATGACTCGGGCCTAAACGTACTCATTGATTTAATAAATCTTAATACTTATTTTGCTTATTTCGTCAGACGTTTCGGTAAATGAAGTTGTTGTCCGCAAAGGCTTTAGGAACATTTACGATGCATATTATGTTGGGATGAACTTCGGATGATTTTGTTTTAAATAAAAAACTTTATTTTTTATGAATAGTTTAATTAACTCATTAAACTGAAGTCAGCTAGAAGACCAGGTTTGACCTCTTTCAATAACATACTTAATAATATTTCTGCAAATTTCTCGTTCTATTCAAGCGGCTTTGCGTTGAATTTTGTTCTCAATCAGTACATTTTTTACTGATTTGTTAGTGTAGTAGACCCTTCCCTGTAAGTAGTCGCAAAGCAAAATATCTGGCGTAGCCAAATCAGTTTTCTTCCTTTTAATTGATGTCACAAGTTTTTTTTTTAAATTATTCGAACAGGAAATGCATCTTGCGAAGTGTGTATTATTGCCTGAGGTGTGTACACCATCCTGTCTGAAATATAAAGCATTTCTATCATGGTATTTAAATTAAAAAATGCTTTAGGTAATTATATTGAGCACATTTGTTTCTGCTTATTTGTTGGATATTGGATCTTTTTCTTACTATTCATCCAATTACAATCGTTGAGTTTTCACTTGGTAAATTTTCTACTTGTGCTCTCACATAATCTAATCTACTCTCTATCAAAAGATTAGTCACTATAAGTATGCTGATTGGTTAGGCTTCAATAATCATAACAAAATCATCAACCTTGACCTAGTTTAACGAAAACTGACATATTTCATATATGTGATAAAGAAACTGCCTTTCTTGCTTATTGAAAGTGCCCTAGTCTGAAATACAAGGGGATCTATAAACAAATTCACTATTAACTAAGCCGAATTTGGTGTTTTACCAAAGTACTACGCAGAAAGATTTTGCAAGCTATAAGTGAAGCAAGAGCTTTTGACCTCTACAAAGAAACCTTAGAACAATTTAAAGCCTGTCAAATTATTGCCCTAGATAGTCATAATTGTGGTCTGGCAGTAGACTCTTCAGATAAACCTATCTAACCCTTCTGTTGTTAAATTCGCTGCTATCATGAGGGTAATTTTTAAGATGCTTGAAGAGCTTGACGCCAACGAATTATCTTGATTTCAACCATATCATTAGAGATTGCCTATACATGTAGCTTCCATTTTGATCATCCAACAGGTGATTTATTGTCATATGTGCATATTTCAATGAGCGCTAGAATAGGTACTTTCATCATTATGACGAATCGAAAATAGTCGCCTCGAAAGTTTCAAGGGCTTTTGATTGAACCTGGTATGCTTCTATTTTCGTAAAATTTAAACTACTTGATTGATTGATTGGATTGAAAGCTTCTTATTCAACCTGTCCATTTGTGTAGTTTTGGACGACACTGCATCTAATCCGATGTACCTCAAGGTTCGGTTACGCTTTACTTAATACATATTTTAATTATGTTACTTATAATCGTAATACATAGTTTTGCAGATGACAGTATCCTTGATTTTGTGCATTATTTTGACTCTGTTACGGATTCTCGAGCGAACTCTATTAACAACACCGGAATTCTTATCATTGGGTATCTTGATTTCCTACAAAGAATTAAAAAAATATATGTTTCCTCATCATATCTTGGCACTAATTGAAAAATTTAATATTACACAAGAACACGACAAGTTACCTGACCTTTATCAGTTTCAAAGAAGAGCTTTTAGGATTATTGGTGATAAGTAAGGAAAATAATGCAACAACTACAGCTGAACTTGGCTATGATGATTTAAATCTCTGATGCTAACCTGCTGCCATTGATTTCATAAGAAACTACTAGTTAGCCTAACTGCAGATGGACTGAAATTAATATCATTAGATGGTCGCATTAAACCATGATACAAAGAAACAAGGTATGGCCGAGTTTTCTGTCAATTGGGTGCTTACGTCATAGGATGACAAAAGTCATTCAGTCGTGCTATCTGTCATTGTCTCAAGTTGTGATTATTTATTTGAGAAAGCTAAAATTTCATATTATTTCATAACAGTTTGTGATTGATATATATAATAAAATTAAAAAGTGTGAATATAGAGTACCTAATTGCTTAAGGGAGCATTGCTGATATGATAATTTGTTGTAGTGTAATCTCAAAAAACGGTCAACAATCGGTCAACTTCTTATAACGAATTCTTTTGTAAAAAAAATTTATAAAGTTTTAAACATCCAACAACGCGACCAAGCAATCTTTTTTCTGTTCACTGACAGATACAAATATTTTGATATTTTACAAAATAATTGACATGCTTTGACAAATGACTTTTGTGTCCACATGACGTAGTAACCCAAAAAGTTCCTCTCGAATCGGCCATACCTTCTTATCTTTGTATCATGGATTTTGGGTTAAAAAGGTTTACATATAATCCCCCATTTTCTGAGTACGTGAACAGAGTTTGGGTGCTTTTGGGTGAAAAAGCTATAACGTATTTACCCAAATTTGGGTACGTGAACAGACCTTTTGTCTCACCGAAACTTTGAAATATCTATATTTATTTTTATCTTGGTTGTATTTCTCTGATTTTTATACCGAGGTATCATCGATATCATTAATAAAACTTGCATGGGATTGACCATTTGAAGGATGCATTGTCCTCTTGTAAATAATCAAATACTACATGGTAACTCTTTTGTGCAATTCAAGGTCCTACATTTGTATTGCATTGTACGCACATTAATATCTCTCAATTTAGCGATAAGTAGCGGGGTGAAACGGTGCGGATCATTTATGCGTAATGCCGTTTTTATTTAAAAAGCCTTAAAATTATTACGAAGTCAAATATATATTGTGACTTATCCTCAAACATAAACTTCCGACTACTTCGAGAAGTTAAGACCCTCTACAAATTGGCAAAATCGATGTGAGCTTTTCGTGTTTTTTAGTTCCATTTCTTAGTGGTTCCAAAATTAATTTTTGTTCGAGCTGTAAATGTGCCCTTTCTCGAAATCGAGATCCAAATAATCTTAATATCATTTAAGAGCATCGGCAAGGTTTTAATGATTTGTTATGTTTGTTATGTTTGTTTTTCTATTTCCCATAAATTCCTTAGCAGAACTCGGCACGTCTCTAGGAGGCCCCATGAATCGTCATCGTATTATCTTAATTCTAGTTTCGTTCTCAATGCACTTACATCCTCACCGTGATCTGAATCGTTAGATGTACCCGCCAAAGCTGTTCCACTGACTTCTTATAATTGCATTCTCAAGCCACCAAAATCCGGAGCGATAGATGTACCCGCCAGAGCTGTTCCACTGACTTCTAATGCTGACCTAGCTTGATTCAGGTCAACTGCTTCCCTACGATTTCTTATTTTGGTCCAAACCGATTTTCAATACTTCACTGACCTCACTGGGGAGCCACACGCCTTCAACCTTGTCAGAATTGACGGATCGAAGTCCGGGTTGCTATCCATTGCCCTTTTTAATATCACATTGCTGCTCCGTTGTTTTTCTTACTTTTCGTTTTCCGATCTTAAAATGAGTGTTTTTTAGTTTCGTACGCACCGATCTCCAGATCCTTGTCGACCTGTATGGCGGACGACGTTCATTGAGGACACCCACAAGTTCCTCAGACAGCTTCCCCTCTGAATATTTCTTTAACATTTTTTTTATATCTCCATTTGTTTCACATTTGTTTTGTTTGTTTTTTTTCTATTTCCCATTTCTTCTAGTTTCGTTCTCAATGCACTTATGTCCCCACCGTGATCTGAAGCGGTAGATGTGCCCGCCAGAGCTGTTCCACTGACTTCTTATAATTGCATTCTCAAGCCACCGTAATCTGGAGCGATAGCTGTACCCGCCAGAGGTGCTCCACTGACTTCTAGTTTCGTTCTCAATGCACTTATAACCTCAACTTAAGTAGGGTTACCACTGAAATATTAAAGAAATCGAATACTCGAAAAACTAAACATAGTTAAAGAAAAACCACAAAACTTAGGTAATGACGTGTCAAATATGAACATTTCGGGGATTGTGTGTGTATGTAATTTGCTTTAGAAAACTTTACAAATCATGAAACTTCCACAGTTTGGTACATAATAACGTAATTATGGTACAGCAGATAAATTGGTATTTGAGTATCTTGAGATCTTGAGTTGGAAGAAGAAGTGACGTAAATAAGACTAGTAAAAAAGTTTTTGTTACTAATATATTTTCATTTGAAAGTAGGTAGCTATTTTCAGAGAGGAATAACTACCAAAATTATGATATTATTGGAAAGAAAGTTCATTTTGTAACAAAGATCGAACCCTTTTGTGTTTATTTTGAAAAACGCAAATTGTTTAGTATAATGATAAAGGAAATAAAGTCAATAATGTTAACCATGCAAACGGCAAAAATGTCTTGTTTTTATATACATATTTTGCATAAAATTTAGCGTTTTTAATTCATTTCATCACCGTCAGATGGAATGATGTGCTTTTGGAAGCTCTGAGTACTGAAGTTCGCATACTTAGAAACTGTTGTGCCATCTGAAAGCGATTATATAGCTTTATATGATAAAATACGTGTACAATGCACACGAATATCACAGCATCTTATATCTAACTTTGCACGCACATATAGTGGCTTATTTCAGTTTTCAAATTGCATATTTTTGTGCGTTTTATTTTCCACTTAGCTTTTGAAAACAGAAATCGTGAACTTTATGCGGTGGTAGCCCCCATTAATTTATTACCCCCTGACAAGTCGCAAAGTGAGAGCAATCCCGTTAATAAGGCGAGTACTGGGTATCCTAAGTTAAAGTTTTCTTTTGATGGACCTTGTATCTGTAAGTAGATTTTGAGCAAGTCTATCTTTTGTACACCTTTCGCTATTCGCTATTGACGCGAAAAATTGTTTTATCACAGGTAGATCGCCAATAATCAAATTCACTGGAATCTGATAGTGGTGAAGCTAATCTTCCCGTCATTTTAAGTACCAGCACGAAATGCGTAGTTCACTGACTATTATCCAGCTTTGATAGTACCGGCGCCTTATTCTAAATGATCTGATTCACTTTACATTTTCTCTATTAGTGTCAAAAGAACCAGCTGAGTTTTCCTAAAAACATTAAAATTTGTTACTATCAGCATAAATATATGATTATAAATTGCTGATTCAATTCAATGTCTTAATTTGTCACAATACCCATTCTTTGTGGCAATCTGGAGTTATGTTCAAATTTCTGACTGAAATCGGCTATAACCATTCGTTGTCAAGTTGTAGTTAGTACTAAGTTAAAACACTCCTATTACCATTTCTGTATGAAGAAATTGAAATCTTCTCATTGATAACTTTGCCGACTATATATAAATATATGAATTTCACTCAAAAAACACACACTGAAAATTCCAAATTTTCACTAACAACTTTTCCGGATAACAAATACTCGTCGATTTATTTTTATTTCCATACCAAGAGCGATGTAGATACCTCGTTGTACATATTTACTCTTTAACTTACTGCAATATGTATGTCGATCAGTACCGCCACTCATTTTTTTGGATTCACTTTCAGATAAGTCCTAATATTCTACATATTAAGTTGTTGTTCTCGCTATTAACTCCCATAATAATATTGCTTATGATTTTCCAGAGAGAATATTCAAAATATATAAATCATTCCACTTTATTTGAAAATAAATATTACTTAAATATTCAATAATAATATTAATAATTTTGTCAAAATTATGAAATATATCGAAGCGATCACATAATGCAATGCATACGTTTTCGAAATATAATAATTTGTAAATCGGACATAAACTTGTAATAACATAAAAAAAAATAATTAAATTAAATAAAAAAAAAAAAGATACGACTGAATTATAAAATATAATTAATATAAATATATAAAAAAAAAAGAAAAATTGTTAATTATTAAATCGAAAAGTGCGTTGAATGAAATTTTTTCAAAGTATTTCCATTTGAGAAAGAAACAATGCCTTGTTTTTGTTTTTGTTTATATTTAAAGAAAATATCGTACATTTTTGGATTAAAACAGTGTTATTGCAAATTTAAAGTAAAAGATGACAATTTAGATAAATATTTAAATAAAATTTATAGAAGAAAGAAGACATTTTACCATGTGCATGCGTTTTATGTGGTAGTTTGCACGCATGCTCATGGCTTTTTAATTCCGATATACATATGAATAGACACACATACACATAATATTATGATGTAAATGTTAATTAGAGCGTGTGATCGCGTACATTAATTAAGAAAGAATAAATTTAAAATTTAAATTTTATATATTAGGCTGATAAGACTGCAGTAAATTATACATTGAATTAACAGAGAAGTGAATGGCAAAATAAAGAAAAATTATGATTTATTGCAGTTTTATTTAAATTCAAATTAAGGATCTTCCCGAATACAAGTCTACGTCTGCATTTTTGTTTTGCTTTAAATATAATTGATATCATAACATGAATCTAAGTTTCATAAGCTCTGAAATGCTCTTTCCTAATACTTTACCTTACCTTCCTTTCTGAGGTATTGGATGAATGAAGAAGACACAATTTGTTTGTTTAGCTAATTTTACATTTGTAATGAAATCAAATGCGTTCAATGCAAATGTATGAGCGACTTTCTGCCTTCCGCCGCCTCTCTTCACTGTGCATGTGGAAGAGCTTCGACAGCTTATGATTAGACATACCTCTTATATGTAAGGTTGCCCAAAAAACTGGTGTCAATGCTTCAAAAGCTTTAATCGAAATCTATGAACATAACATTCAAAGAAAATTTCTCCCAAGAATTATTTATTCAATGATAATACAAACAAAATTTGTTCGGACATTTCGGTGAAGACTCATAAAGTATAACTAGAGTCGTATTAATTAATGCGGTCAGCTTTGAAGACGTAAAGTGATAGCTTAACTCTCAAGTTGGTATTCGGTAATTCGAAGCAGACTATTGATTCCTTTCAAAATCTCTCTTAATATTTTTCAACTAGAGAAATAAGTTTTGCAAAATGGAAATCTCCAACTCTCCATGTTAGAGAATTTAGTCCATGTAGCAACCTATGACGAACACACCTTGCTGTCGCGCAAAAAGCTGTGATAAAAATCGTCATCGTATTTTATTCGTAATTGGAACAATTAAAGTGTTAAAATATAATAACGTCATAAGTGAAACTTACGACAAAATAAAAGTCTGTGTGTAAATTTTCTATTCAAATATCCCAGGATATCGGTTCAGTTTAAAATAGCCAAAATTCGTTTCTTTTCGTTAATATCGTGTGAAGGACTTTGATTGATTGATTGAGCAACCTGTGACATGAACATGAATTTTCTAATCATTGATGGAGTGGAGGATTGATACATACATACATACATATTACATATATTAATTTATGTACAATTCCTCTTTTAGGAATATTTACAACAACGCTATTATTTTTATTTTACCGATTTGTTTTTGGTTTCATAATAATCCTAAATGAATGTAGTATAAAGAATCGAAATTCAACCATTATTATCTATCATAAGTATACTGGTATTTCGTATATTGCTGAAGTCTATAAAATTATAGATTTAACTGTCTGCACTATCTCCCGACGCAGCATTTGAATAACATGCATGCAGGCAGATTCTTGTGATTGGTCAAGTTAAATTGTCTATACCCTTTTGAATACCGATTGCAGAATAAAGCTGAGGTAACCCTCAATTAGTGGAATTACAGTCTACTACTTTAATTAAAAAAGGTGAAATGATAAAAGCCTTAATGGGACTTTTGGTGCATATGAAGACGAACATTTTGTTAAAATGTCACCCCAAAGAAACAATTATAAACAATTTCAACTAATAATATAAACAGTACTTTTTAATACAAAAAAAAAAAGGAATAGATTTGCATTTTACTTATGATATAAAATGAACTAGCAAATTGTGTTGCCTTAATTCTGTTTTAACCTGGGAGCTAGGAAAGTTTTACTGTATGAACAATAAAAAATCTCCTTTCTTATATTCTGTGAAATATTTTCACAATTTCTTCCAATTCTCTCCAATGGATAAATTAATTCCTGATAAAATTTCCGAAATCTTCCCGTAAATATATAATTGCTCAAGATAGGAAAGAAACTCTTAATCATGCAGACCGAAATCAAAACAACTTCAAAACTTTAAAAATGGTTAAATCCAAAAAACGTATGGCTACTTAAACAATGCAAAATTCAGTTTAATATTATGAAGCTGACTTTCGCATTTCTGCGACAAGTATATGCTGAATTTCATATTATGGGATGTTGCACTTTCTGTTGTAACAAGGCAAATATGCAGATAAAGACTTGGATTGCGGTAAGAGTTAAGGGGGAATTGGTTAACATTTTTCGATTAATTAGAAAATTTTGGAAAAAGAAATAAAAAAAATATATATATACTATAAGAAAAGTACTAAATTAATCCTATTTATAAGTAGATTTTGTATTTTTAGGCTACTTTCATTGTTTACTGTTTAAGCTCATAACAAAACATAGTTTAGTTAAAAAGCAGTAAACCGGAGTTTAACACATATGAAGTTGCAAGTATGTATATGCAACAAAAAACAAACACCTTACTGATGAAAATAATAATTTCAGACTAAGCTTAGAGATTGTACAGAAGATAGTATAAAAATAATAATAAAATAATGAAAAAGTAGTTTTAATATTATTGATTGAACAGTTTACATATAATTATTACCAATATTTAAGCATTGAGTAATTATATATTATGTAATGCAGTGATATAAAGGAACAATATTATTGAAAATGATCGTCTTTATATTTATTCCCCATAATTATATTCCTTATTTATTTGATTCCTTGTGAAACAGCAAAATGTTTGTTCTTTTAATAACCTTATACATAATTCGACAATTGACATTAGCCTTCACGCTAAAACCGGCCTGTCTTTGTAACGATCGGTGCATTGGGATGCAAATAAAGTTATAATTAAATTGAAGAAACAAAGGGATTGGTCCGACGAGTACCGTCTATGAAAAGCTCCATTAACTTGATTAATCCTATCATACTTCGAAATAGTCGAGACAAACAGACCCACGTGTATAATGTAAATATATGCATAGGTGCGTAAAACAAAGATTTGGGAAACAGAATTATGACAGTTTTTGGTGATCTTAGGTTTCATTCCCGGATAAGGTGGTAAGCTTTTCCGAATTTGTGGCTCAGGTAGAACAAAATTCTTCGTAATTAATTAAGAATACGACTTTAGAAGTTGCTTTTAAAAAAGGAAACAGAAGAGTATTACTTGCCCGGAGAGATTTGGATCCGCTGACAGCCAGAAATGTATGCAAAATGATAGAAATAAATGCATATGTAGGAAACCCCAAAACTGGTCGAAGGTTATAGGGTCATCTAATAGCTGCTAGAGTGTTATGTGCTATGTGTTAAAGAAAAGTACTAAGTAGGCATGTAATTACGTAACGGGAGAGCATCCAATTCTCAAGGAGTTTTTTTTTTCTGATAGTGAACTCCAGATGTACAGGTCACAAGCCGTACATTTTTAAGCCTGCGAATTTGAGTAAAAGAAAAGTTTTGTTTTAAAGAGAAAGGGAATTAAGTGAATTTATTTGAACATAAAAGGTAGGGGAGTGAGTTTAGGTAAAATAAAACTTTTAGCAATACAGGAAAATTTTATAGAGAAGTGACGGTCACGGAAAAAACCTATTTAAAGAAGGTTGGTTAACCAAAATCATATTAGGAGTATAAGCAAGGAATACAGTAATGAAATGGTAAGAAATAGATAAAATGCGTAATCACAAAGAAGAAGATTAAAAAGTGTATAATTGTAATCAAAGGGTCGGGAGCATATCGTACTCAAGGCGCACCTCCAACGAATCTTATAAATGTGTAATGAAATAGAGCAAAGGGTCCGATCGTCTTCGCCAAAACGATCTCTAGGAGATGCCAAGTAGCCGCTGCGTTAAGCAAGACCCTTCGTTGTAGCCGCAAGATCTGAGCTTTCAGCATAGCAAAGGGAAAAGGCATTTCCTGGTACGAACCTGTCATCAAGGACTCACGCAACTCATCTTCATCGTCATATGAAACAGAAAAACACCCTACAACCAACCGGAGAAATTCAGAAGTTTTTTTAGTATAAAAATGAATTAATTGTTAAAATTCTAAGCAGCAAACCGGCATCGCAAATGCTCTTTTGGGACCACCGGTGAGTACCTAGATTTAGTCATTAAAAAATTTATATTTTTATTATATATACAGGGTGTTTCCCACTAGGAGGACAATAGAGCAGGAGGTGATTGTACTCACCTAGACGAACCAAAAATTGTAATGCTGGGAGGGGGGGGGGGGGGGGGCATATCAACCGTTTAGGAGTTAAAGGGTGATTAAGAAAAAAAAAATAGTTTTTCACAAATCACCCTGTATCTTAAAAACAACAGGGCATACGGTCACAGTTAAGAAGTCATTGCATGCAGAACTTCATTGCCTTTCCAACGACTGCTCCACCAGCCCCACACCCCTCTCCCCTCAACAATTATGGATATCTAACTAAAAATTTCGGATTTTCTTACCCTTTTTTTTTTTTTTAATATAACGTCTGTTATTTTTGCAAAACTGTAAACTGTAGACTCTCATATTTAAGTTGACCAATTGCTCCCTATGTATTAACTGTGGCCGTTAAACAGTTATTAGCTCATAATTTATTCAGGTCACATCGAAATAAGTCGACCTTTTTTAAATGACGTGCTAATGGAACAAATTACCGTTGAGAATAAGTTTGAAAATCGGTTTGAGAATAGGTTAAGAGCTAATAACTCTTAAAGGGCTTCAGATAACACATTGGGTGTAATAGGTCAACACTGCGGGTCACTTCATTACCCTCACTTGAAATTTTGACCGAATTAATAATGTAGGGGTACTATTTCTTGGAAACCATAGGTTTGTTCGATGAAAACACCGTGAAAATTTTCCCCTACAATTTATCCGGGGTTTTGTGCAGTCATCGAACAAGTTTTTAAAACACCGGGTAAATCTAGTGTAATGACATTTCTCTGACAGTTCTCCTGAGTATAATTAATTGTAAAAATTTATTTATAAAATGGGTGAAAACAAATAAAATGTGCTCTAGCTATTTATCTATTTCTTGTCTTCTAATTTTTGCTTATTTTTGCTCCAGAAGTAATTTATATGCCCCAATCAAAGTGACAGTTCTCAAGTGACAAATGTCTAACCACTAGCCCAAGAAAATTTTGGTGTAAGCTCGGGGTAGCCCAGGTTTTTCAAAAAACAAGATAGTCTAGCCCGCTGTAGTCCTAGGTTTACCCAGGATTTTCATCGAACAGACCTCATTACGATGCGAATGCCTAATGTAGGGGAACAATTTCCTGGAAAGCATTAAGACACGATTTCTTACCTCTTGTTCCATGCTACCTGTTGACTGAGGTGCGAAAATGGAACAAAGAAGAAGCGGAAATTTCCATTCAACACTTTGAGCCTTTAAAACAGGGACACTTAATTACCCTCATCTGTAAAAAAAGATAATAAAACGAATGCTTTTAATTTTTTCAGTGTTTTTGTTTTTATTGATAATATTTTGTATAGGTCCTCCGTTTTTACGTACCTACAACTTCAAAAAGTCTATTTCGTAAGGAATTATACAAAAAATTTAATTGGATTTACTCAAAAGCATCTTCAATTGCTGCAATTAGACCTTCTCTGTTGTCAAACTGCCTTCTTTCTGCATACATTTTTTGCGATAGCCATCCTCAAAGATTCTCAATAATGTTAAGATCGGGAAATAGAGCTGGCTAATCCAGTACTTCCATGTTGTTGTGTGCAAACCATTGTTTAACAGGTCCTGATGTGTGGATGGGAGCGTTAAGCTGCCCACACACTTATCAATCTGTTGCTCAACCTGAAGTTGGCAAAACGGTTGATCAACTTGACAATATCCCCACACACTTCTCAATTTCACCTCAACAAATCGATTGCTGTTGACTAATTAAAGAAAGAAAAAAGAAGTTGAGCTAAAACGTGATTACTAAATCGTGTTAAATATTCTGAAATGAATCTGTTAAAACATTTGAGAGAAAATGGGCACAAAATATGACTCGAAATTGGAATGTGAACTGCTCTTTTCTTCAAAAATCATTTACGCAGAGCCTTTTACATTCGAGGAAATGCAGATAGTTTTATATTTTATTTGTTGACACAATACCTTTGGGAAATTTTCTTGATATATGCGCCAGCAGATAACTTCTTAAAATGTCACCTTTTCTTGTATAGTGAGGCTCTTTTGACGAACAAGTCGTGTTTTATTCGTGATTTTCGGCTTTGCTCAATTAACTTTCAATCTTATCAGTCAAAAACAATGAAATTTTTGACAACTAACCAAAACCGAAAACAATTTAAAGTTTTAAAACTAATTTTGATAACACTGAAATAATTATAGGAAATGCGTTCACTCTCACCAACTTTTACTAAAATCTAACGTACATCGACGTAATAGCGAATGCGGCTGCGATTGCGAGATTTGCATTATACCCTAGGCAGACAAACAAAATCAATGATCATTCGTTCGTAAATAATTTTTTCAAAAATCTAGTTACCCAAGATTTTATGAATCAAAATGAAAGTTCTGTCAATTTGTATATCTAATTGATAGCACATTTTTAATAATTTAAAAAATTGAATTACGAATGAATGATAATTGATTATTGATAAATTGATAAGTGTATGGGCTACTTTATCCTGTTGAAAAGTCAATCGTCGTACATTGAACATTTCGTGGATATTTATCTTCTGTAAGTTCAATGTAATCTGTTGAAGTCTGCCGACCTTTTAAGCCAACCATATCTATTGCGCCATAAAACGAAATTGCAGCCCATACCATGATGGAACCAACAGCGGAGTGCCGACGAGACAGAAACAGCTAAGATTTTCTCAAGTCATGGAAGTAATACTGAAAGCGCATAATTAAATTTCTTTTCATCAGAAAAAATCAGCTGTTGCCATTCTTCCTTCCAATTTAAATGAGCCCGGCTCACTGGCCCGGCTGTATTCTAATCTGACAACTTTATAACGCTGAAGTAAACGTGGGTTTTTGAAGTTTTTGTCGTCGGAGAAGGAATGCAGCACAATTTGACGCTTCGTGTAAAATTGACACAAGTTCTCGTTTAGTTGTTGTTCTTGCGGTGCAGTCTTCTCGGTTTTTTCCGTAATTTTCGGGATCTTTCATGAAATTGTTGGTTGTCCAAGAATCTTGACCAATTTCCTTCGAAATTTGCGGGTGGGAATAATTTTCTTGCTTAAATGCAAGAATTTTGCCAATTTCTGTCTTAGTCAGCGTTTTATCTCGACCCATATTTGTTACGATGCAGCAAAAATATCAGCAACCCCTATAAATAAACAGCAGCAGTTAAAAAACACACTTATTTATTTTGAAACACCCTTACTCTTTGAATGCTTAAAAAAAACTGATGCGGGTAATTAACTGTCGCATGTTTCAAAGGCTCAAAATGTAGCATGATAATTTCCACTTTTACTGGATTCCATTTTCTCTCCTTCATCCTCAGGTAGCATGGAACAACAAGTAAGAAATCTTTTATCTTGTCTTCATGGTTTCTAAGAAATGGTATGAATTCGGTCAAAATTTCAAGTGAGGGTATTAAAGGGACCCGCAGTGTACATTATATAATATATTTTTAGTGATTGGCTAATGGGATTCGTTCTATATCGATTGAATTTTTAAATATTATTCATTACTTTTATGTATGCAATTTGCGGTTTGTTAGTTAGACATGACACAGTAAATTCACACAGTAGCCTAGCTCTGTCAAAACTGTCAAGCGAGTAGGATGCTTCTATAAAGAGACTATACTTTCTCTTTCAACAGTTTTAACTAACACACTAGTCAATTTCTAATAAAAAGGTTCCTATGTAAATCTAAAGTGAAAGAAACAAAACTTACAGCATGCACAACTTTGTACCAGAAGAACAGGGACAAAATGACAATCAAAACTATTTCTGCAAGAAAAAAAAGCTAAGCCGTGACACATCAAAAGCAGAAAGCAGCGACAGAAGCAGAATTTTTTCTGAAACCATGCAACTGTTCGAGCACTAACAAATTGAAAGCAGAGGCAGCGGCAGCAGCAGAAGCAGAACTTGAAAGTTGATCAAATCCCAAAAATCCTGCTTCTGCTCAGTACTGCCAATATAAAGAGAGCTAAAATTTGTATTTCATTGTTGGCGTCCTTTCTCTTAAAAGTGTCAAAGAGGTTGATGCGAGAAAAACAAAATGTCTATGAAGGAAAATATAATTAATTTTGTTAAATATAACAAATTAATTCACAACTAACATCAAATTCGTGAAAATTATAACACCTGAAATTTGTAGTTGACAAGCATATGTTTTCTGCTTCTGCTTTCAACGTGGTTAGCAAAGCAGAAATGTCGAATTTCTGCTTCTGCCTCTGCTTCTGTCGCTGCTTTCTGCTTTTAATATGTCACGGCCTTAAAAAAACAATTTGTTCCACTTCCCATGCCATTCGGCTTGGTAGATAGAACTATCAAACTGTCACAAACATTATTACAGCCATTTAGCCTGTTACACTGTCCATGGAACGAACACCACTTTGCAATCAAACAGCTGTTTGGTAATGGAACAATACATTTGCAGACTGGTGCTGAGATGTGTACTTACATAAAACTAATACTTCTCCCAACCATTGTGCAACTAGCTACTGTTCGTTCATTTACATCCGTATCATACTTAATAGTTCCCTCTTATGGGAAAAATTTTGAGGTTTTTTTTTTGTAATTAAAATTCTAAAATTCACTTTTAAGTAGTTTGTTCTAAGCTGGGGGCTACTGTATAAATATACTTTGGACATGACAAGGGATTTTCGTGATATATCGATATATCTCTATTGTAACGGCTATAATTTTTTTTTGTTGCAAGTAAAGATTATCTAATTCTCTTCTTGGCGTACGAGGGCTTATTCTCTCAGCATTGGGCAACTCATTTTTTTTTTTAAATCCAGACTGGTTAAACGTCCAATGAAATTTCTTCTTTTTGCTGCAAATGCATATGGGAAAGAAAAATGTTACTTCTTCTTTGCAAGAAAAAGGCAATAAATTGAGTCCATGCGGAAATTAAGCTCGAGACACCCAATAAAATAAATCGCACGCTTAACGTTTTTTAAACAAAAAACTAGAAATGTAATTCGAGCATTTCCGATCACCCCAACAAAGGTGCTGACCGATAAGGTGCAATGCACTTGGGTAATTTTCCCTCGTATCGTTTTTTTTTCGGTATGTGGCGATCGAAACCCCACATTGTAAAGCAAATCGATGGAAGAAAGATCTTCCGCGGGAGCTCGTCCAGTTTTGTGTTTTGTTTTTCGTTCGTCTTGTGCGCCCTTACACAATTTGGGAAGAAAAAAAAAACAATCAAATCAGAAGTGACTATAATACAGGGTGTTTCCCCTTAGGAGGTCCATAGAGCGGGATGTGATAGTACTCACCTAAACGAACCAAAAATTGTATGGCAGGGGGGGGGCAATATCAACCGTTTAGGAGTTACAGGGTGATTCATACAAAAAGCTAGGTTTTTACAAAACACCCTGTATATTTAAAACTACAGGGCGTATGGTCACAGTTAAGGACTCACTGTATGCAGAACTTCATGGCCTTTCCAACGACAGCTAAATCAGCCCCGTACCCTTCTCCTCTCAGAAGTTATGAAGGTCTAAACTAAAAATTTCGGATTTTCTTTCCTTTTTTTTTTACTTTGACCTGTATTATTTTTGCAAAAAGGTCGTTAACATAACTTTTTTTTTATAAAAACTGTAAACTGCAGACTCGCCTCTTTAAGTTGACCTATTACATCCTATGTGTTAACTGTAGCCGTTAAACAGTTATTAACTCATAACCTATTCAGGTCACACCGAAAAAAGACGATATTTTTTAAAATGACGTGCTAAGGGAACAAATTATCGTTGAGAATAGGTTTCAAAATAGGTTTGAGAATAGGTTTAGAGCTAATAACTCTTAAAGGGCTTCAGATAGCACATTGGGTGTAATAGGTCATATTAAAGAGGAGAGTCTACAGTTTACAGTATTTATAAAAAAAAGTTATGTTAACGACCATTTTGCAAAAATAATAGAGGTCAAAGTAAAAAAAAGAAGAAAATCCGAAATTTTTAGTTTAGACCTTCATAACATCTGAGGGGGAGGGATACGGGGCTGGTTGAGCTGTCGTTGGAAAGGCCATGAAGTTCTGCATACAGTGAGTCCTTAACTGTGACCATACGCCCTGTAGTTTTTAATATACAGGGTGTTTTGTAAAAACCCAGCTTTTTTTATGAATCACCCTGTAACTCCTAAACGGTTGATATTCCCCCCCCCCCCCTGCCATACAATTTTTGGTTCGTCTAGGTGAGTACTATCACCTCCCGCTCTATGGACCTCCTAAGGGGAAACACCCTGTATTTCCTTAAATAAAGACCGGGCATCGAGCAATTGTGCGTGCAGGCCGGTAATATTGAAACGTTTATACGAGAAGTTTACATTTTTTTTATCTTTAAATTTGATTGAGGATGTGACTCGATAGTTACTGAGTGACGGCATAAGCTTTTTTTTCTGCCCTCAAAGAAGGGAATTTTGGATAAATCTAAGGTGAGGTGTGATACTTGTTCATTGCCGGGAAAAATTTATTTAGTGAGGTTTCTTCTTTCTGTGGCTTTGAGTACAGATATCAGGTGACAGTCTTTGTCCTGTACGGCGTGGATCAGTGCCGGAGGGAAAGGACAAAGTAACAAACAAAAAAAGTACAGAAATCGGCCAGTGAAGTTTGCGCAGCATCGATAGGGCCGAACCTGGCGCCTCCTAGAGCGCCCAAAGATTTCCGTGGGGTTAAACATCATCCAAAATCATCGTCGGAGCTTGACAGCGGAACGCAGGAGAAACCAGCAAAATCTACTGATAGGAGAGAAAAGCAAAAAAAAAAACCGAAGAGAAAGCAGGAGAAATTTCTTATCTTTTTTTGTCCGTATTTTTTGTTGTTGTTTTGTTTTCACAGCGTTAATCACCAGGCCGCTGAAGCGCTTCATCGCCGGGAGATTGACAAGTAAGTACATTTACGACAAATTAATTGTAATGTCAAAGTTTACCTAATAATAAGTTAAGAAGCTGTAGAGCAAAATGGGAAAATTTCTGGTGTTTTTTAGAATGAAACAAGTAATTTCATATACTTTCGTCTTTTGCATGAATGGGGGAAAAGAACTTGTCTATGCACTATTGTAGTGCAACTGAGACAACGAGTTAAAAACAAAAATCGAGAGAACGTAGGATTACCCGAACGACAAAATGTTATTAAATACCTCAAAATCCTTTCAACCTATTCATAATAATGTACTTCGGGCCACACTACCTCCCATTTTTAAGAAAAAGATAAATTTCGTTTTCCCCAGATGCTGAAAGGAGATGTAAAATTCCTCTCAAATGAAATTCTCATTTTTCCCGAAAATATCAGAGAATCCAGCATGAGTTCTCCCACTTAATCTCTTCATAGCAAAACGAATGTAAACAAAAACACGTGCTGTTCAAATATCATAGGATTACAGCAACAACATGTGTCCTTTTATACCTTTTACAACAACAACATGTATCCTAACATTATCAATATTTCATGAAAACCGGTTGTCACAAAAGCGCGGGAGCATTTTATGAGAGTAAAACGTGAAAACTCCGCCCCTTCTCATTTATTTACGAAAATGAAATATTTGCCATTCTGTTTCGGTGCATGCAACTTGCGCTTTCACATTTTTTATCTTTATTCATAAAATTTTTAAAGAGAGTTCTATTTTTTTTCGTTTTTTTTTTCTTTCTTACTTCCTTTTCTTGCCGTGTGCATTTTAAATGTAAAACACTCGGATATCTCACTAGCTTCTTAACTTATTATTAGGTAAACTTTGGTAATGTGAGTAGATTGTGTTGTTTTTTTTTTCTTCTCCTTGTCTTCTCGGGGTTATAGACTAATTCTGTATTTCTTCCTCTGTTCGTTTTTTTCCACTTTTTTTTATATACAGGGTGTTCCGTAAATGTCTTTAATCCTTTAAGGGGATGAAAGTAGAGGTCATTTCGGTCAAAAAGTCTAGATACTTTTATATCGAACTCCGCTTGGTTTTCGAGTAAATCGATAATATCGATTTTCGAGATTTTGCATACCTGTTCAGAGTAATTTCGTTATAAGTTCTATTGTAATTAATGGATTGTGACGTTCAAACAACACATATTGGCCTTTCTAAGAATGCATAATAAGTTATAATTGTGCCTTCAGTTATTAAAAAAAACAGTTTTCTCTATGATTTTTCATTTCACCAACATTTTTGTCGCGCTTCAGTGCTCATTTATTCGATTGGCCTTTCTAAGAATGCATAATTAGTTATAATTGTGCCTTTAAATATTAAAAAAAAAAAACAGTTTTCTCTAGAATTTTTTATTTCACCAAATTTTTTGTCGAACTTGGCAAAACTATGAAAAAATTTGCGCATTATGTCCCTTTTCCAAAATGACCTCCCTAAGTGCTATCAACAATAACAATCAAAAGTTATAAGCAAACATTTGGAAGATGCGCCCATCGAGGTAATCTTCAGTTTTTTGTAAGATTCTATCTCCTCCTACAGTTTTTAACCTACGACAACCATTTATATGTCATTGTACGGGAATCTGAACTGGCTATTAGATAGGGTACTTTTCGATTTCGAATTTCGAAAATGGAGGGGGTAATTTCGAAAAAAAAACACTTTTTTACCAAACTTGATATTTACCTAGATTTCGTTATTCCACATCTTCATTTTTGCGGGAGGGGCAAGCTCTGGGAGGGGCGGGTGTTCAAAGTTTCAACCTTAAGCGGCTAAATTTTCCCAACCAAGCATTGTTCTAACAAGTAAGTCCTAAATTCATAAATGGAAAAGACATTTTTGGTGGTTTTTATTCCCCCCCTGAGAATAATTTAAAGAGGCTTAATTAAAAAATACAGAGTAATACACTTTTTGACAGCTACTATTCTTTGCTATTTAATAAGCCAACAATAACCAAAATCTATAGTGTGGTTCAAAAGTTATACTCATTTATTCCCTGGCGAAATCTTCAACTGGCCACCACTCCTAAAGGAAGGTTTGTAGGGGGGGGGGGGGGGGGGGTATGTGGAACAATTTTTTGATCAGCTTACCTCAAGGAATCGCGTGGTATACCGGAAGGTATCTTGATCAGAATCACCCTGTATATATTAGCAATGAATTCGGAATTTGGCTATCTCCTTTTTTTTTCTTTTCTCCATAGGAATCTAAATTAGTACATTAGTAGATTAACGTAGTTTTTTTTTGTTTTGCGGAATATTATATTGAAGTAGTTGTTTTGTTTTGCGAAGTATTTGTATACATGTGAGCTACCATCATACTTCCACTTAGCGATCTTTATTTTTTTTGTTTTTTTTTTATTTTAGATTTCTAGAATAGTGCACTAATGTAAGGGTTAATTTGGATTAGCGAATTCTTTCATAGCGATTCTTTTTTTTCTCTCTTTATTTTTTTTTATTTTTTTTTTATTTTAAATGTTTCTTTGATATATGTATATATACATGTATACATACTCACGTATTAGCTTGATTATTAATATATACGCTAGTATAGTGACGTAGTTTTTTTCTCTATATATCTACATATATATACCCGTCATGATTATTAATATATAGGCTAGTATAGTAACTTAATGTTTTTTTTTTCTTAATATATCTATACCAATATACCCGCTTATGGTTCATGAATTGAGTTACAAATACCCATATATTACGTATTTGACTAGTAGTGTGACCCGTTTGACTTTTGTGCGTGTTCGGGGAAAGAAATAAATAATAATGGCCGGGAGGATAAAGAGTATGAAGAGGGCAGTGGCGGGTGATGCATGTAGCCCAGTGTGACCCATCATTCTAATTGGTGTCGCCATTTCTATCTTCAAGCCTTTTTGTTGTTTTTTTTTTGGTCTTAGTTTTGTCCACTTCTTCCTGTCTTCCAAAGGTACAGCAATAGGTAGTTGATTGGAGAGCAAAGAACCTACCCAAGCCCTGAGCTTGAGCCGGCAGAAGTCTGTACCGTGCTCATCTAAAGGTCAACTCCCATTGTCCCTAAATACCAACCAAGGGGCAAAAAGTAGCGTCATCTGTCTCGTTGAGTTCGAAGGTCGGGAAGCGGCCACGCTCAGAGGTGAACATGATTGGGTAGCCGGTTACACTATGAATTCAACAGTAGTTGAACTTGGTTGGTTCGCCTCACTGACATGTATATAAATGGACTGACTGATCACCTGTTTCATGTGGCACTACGAGTAAGAAACTAAAGGGAGACCATTGTGTGTATATATATGCCTTTTTTTGCGTGCCGAACGTGATGCTTTTTCTCACTTTCTAACATATGGTTGTATCTCAGTCTACATGTACCCTAGGTGTCACTTATGTTTATGTTCGGTAAAAAAATTTACCCTAGCACAAAAGCCGTAGGTAAGGTTAAAATTGGTAGGGAACTAAATAGAAAAATATTACATTCTTTTATGTGGAAATTTAGTAATACTGTGCTTGTTTATTTTTTTAATAATAAGCTGGGAATTAGAATATTGGTAAATGTTTGTAATTTTGATAAAAGTAAAAGAATTTTAATATATTTTCATGTTATGGATATACCAAAAATGAAATTTTAAGGCAAGTTATTGCAATCGAAGATGGAAATAAGCTTACTGGGGAACCAGGAATCTCAAAAAGTTGCTTTGTAATTACTAGCTCTCACTATGCTGCTGCTGGTATAGCATTTTGCGTCATACTTTCAAAAACCTTGCATAAACTTTTTTTTCCCATCCGCCTGCAATGCGAATTTTTTATAGTATGTGTATAAACTTACACATTTTTGAGATTGGCACGAAAATTGTTGTTGATGGGCCTCTTCTTTAGTTTCTTACTCGTAGATATGGCACCAGTTTTGATTTCAGAAAGTCGGCTCTCACTGTCGTAAATTGGCGCTATATTTAAATTATTTGGGAATTTATATGCATGTCCGTGGGATTTATCGAATTTACCACAAAAGTATTTGGGACTATTTGTATTGTTAAATTTTAAAATGATGTTACAAGAGCCATATGCGGTAGATGGGATGGTGAGGGGACTACCTTCTGGAATGAAGGTATTTCCCAACTCGCGGGCAAGTGCAGCCATTGTGGTGAATGGGCATCATGATGTTGAGTGCCTTGCCGTTAGCGAGTTGGTGAACGAATGGGGCGTGTGTGTCTGGATAGATGCACCTCAAGGGGAATTGTTCTAAGTGAGCGTCTACTGTAAATTTGATGAGCTGCTGGAGCCTTATCTTGAGTATTTGGATGCGGTGCTACTACTGGCGAGTAGCAAGCCTGTCATCCTTGGCATGGATGCGAACGCATCATCCCCGATGTGGTTCAGTAAGGTGACTGGACATTCGTCAGGTTACCAGAATCGCTATCGGGGTGAGATGCTGTCAGAATATGTGCTCACAAAGGATCTTCATGTCCTTAATGAGCCAAGTAACAGCTATACTTTTAGTGGCCCGAGAGGCAAGAGCGACATTGATGTGACACTAGCGAATAATGCTGCTTTGGCATTTACATCGCGGTGGACCATCAAGGCTGGATATGGGATCAGTGACCACAACCTGATCGAGGTCAATTTGACCAGCGAAAGGGTGGTGGACACGAATGAGGATATGGGTGTGAGGAGATGGAACACTCGGGGTGCTGACTGGAGCTACTTCTCGGTATGCATGGAGGAGGCAGCTTCGAGGACACCGTTGAGTGATTTCAAGGCAATGAGTGTGGATGACCAGGTGCGTAGTTTAAAAGAGTGGATGACTAGTGTGAATGACGGCATGTTCTCAAGAACTGTTGCCATGAATGATAGGAGAGTAAAATGGTGGACTAGAGAATTAGCGGGAAAACGAAAGAATGTTAGGCGTCTCCGGAAGAGATTCCAGAGAGCCAGACAGAGGGAAGAGGAAAATGCAGAGCAGCTTAGGAGAGAGTACCAGCAGAACGTGCGAGAGTATAAAATTATTATGCAGCGCACAAAAGAGTCTGACTGGAAGCGCTTTGTAAGGGACAATAGGAATGATCCTTGGGGCAAGGTCTATAAGATCTGCAGGGGTAAAAAGGTTGTTGGAAATGTTAGTGGCATTCGAGTGGGAGATAATAATCTTACCACTTGGAGTGAATGCATGAATGGAGATCACCGGGACTGGATGGGATGACAGGTGAGATGTGCAAAAGCATCTGGCGTGCCATCCCAGACTACCTTGCAGCTGTGTATGAAAGGTGCTTAAGTGAAAGCTACTTTCCCAATGAATGGAAGTGTGCAAGAGTTGTTGTGCTGCTCAAGTCACCTGATAAAATCAGGAGCAACCCTCGTTCCTACCGAGGAATTAGCCTTCTGCCAGTACTTGGAAAAGTACTGGAGAGAATTATGGTTAAGAGACTGGAGCAGAGAACAGTGAATGCTATGTCTGAAAGGCAGTATGGCTTTAAGAAAGGCAAATGTGTGGAAGATGCGTGGATGTATGTTATAGATAGTGTGAAAGACAGCAGGAGTCGATATGTCCTGGGAATCTTTGTTGATTTCAAAGGCGCATTCGATTACCTGAGCTGGCATAGGGTTATGGAGAAACTGAGGGAAGTTGGCTGTCAGGAAATTGGTCTATGGGATAGCTATTTCACGGATTGGAAGGCGTGTGTAGTTGGGAAGAGGGAAACTGCATGGCGAAATGTCTCTAGAGGTTGCCCGCATGGATCTATCTGTGGTCCATTTATTTGGAATCTCATGATGGATACTTTGCTGGGCCAACTGGAGAGTGAGTGCAAATGTTGCGCCTATGCAGATGATCTGCTTCTCCTAGTAGAAGCAGACTCGAGGTTGGAAATTGAAAGGAAGAGTGAAAGAGTAGTGAGAATGGTCTTTGAATGCGGTGCAAGTGTTGGGGTGAGTGTCTCATGGGAGAAAACAGCAATGATGCTGCTTAAAGGCAAACTGTCTTTAAATCGTCCCCCTTGTGTTAGAGTGTACGAAGGCAGTTTGAAGTATGTTACCCAAGTCAAATACTTGGGGATAAGCATGAGCGAAAGAATGCGCTTTGACTGTCATTTTGTGGAGGTCAAGAAGCGTATGCTAAGCTTGGTTGGTCAGCTCAGTCGAGTATTAAGGACTGAATGGGGCCTGAGCAGAAAAGCAACGCGGACGATCTATGAGGGCCTGTTTGTTGCTTGTGCAACATATGGGGCACCGATCTGGTGTGAAGGTATCAAGACAGTAGTAGGAAGAGCAAAAATACTCTCTTGTCAGAGGATTATGCTCCTGTCGTGTCTAGCTGTGTGCCGCACAGTGTCAACAGATGCCCTACAGGTCTTAATGGGAGCAGCCCCGCTTGATCTGGTAGCGATAGGCAAGAGCTTGTCCTACAGGATCAAGAAGGGAATTGCCCTGAGAGACAATGACTGGGTGTCGAATGTAGCTGTGCAAGGCCTCAGCAAAAAGGAGAGGGAAAGTACACTAAGGCAGTGTATAGTAGATAGATGGCAGGATAGGTGGAGGGAAAGTGAAAAGGGAAGAGCAACGTTTGAGTTCATAAATCGGGTGTCCTTCGTAGAAGAGCACCCGGACTTTGAATTCAATCTTTGCTTAGGCTTCCTTCTGACTGGGCATGGCTCACTTAATGCCTTCCTCCACAAGAGGGGGCTGAGTGAAAGCCAGGAATGTTTGTGTGGAGATGAGTGTGAGGACTGGGTACATGTTCTGTGTGAATGTCCTATGTATGGTCGTTTCAGCGACTTAGGTAGCATGGGCATAGAAAGAGTTGAGGGAAGATATGACTTCAGCAATGTACTGAGTAGCAGAGAAAGGCATCAGTGCATTGCTGCATATGCAAAAGAAGTTTTCAAAATAAGGAGGAGAAGGTATGCTAGGCAGCAAGTGCCGTCTGATTAGATCTAACCTGATCTGGTCTGAAAGATGGAAGATGAGAGTTATAGAAGCTGAATGGAGGGCCATCAGTCCCGGGCATGCATGAAGCCCAACTGAAGTAGCGTAGACTATATGTCTTTGCTACGAAGCCTGACCTGAGGTTTTCAGGTACCACGGGGTCGGTGCCCATGACACAAGCTGTCATGCCGACATTGGTGAGGCCCTTCGGGGAGTAACGTGGTGGTTGTGGTTGACGCCCATATCGCGGGCAGAGTGAATACCCTGTGATTGTTCATTGAACTTTCACTGCCTGGGTATGATCTCGGCGTGGAGTTGCGCTTAATCAACCGGGTGCCGTGACCCATAGATCGGAAGAGATGTTAGATAGGTCTCGCTCCCATCAGTGAGGGCGCCAGGCATGCACTTGGCGTCGACTGATACTTCAGAAGCAGAAATGCAACTGGAGGGCGATGATTAACGTCACAAAATCAATCCGTGTGTGAAGAACACCGTCAGATTAAGCCATGATGGCAGGCGCTCACGTTAATCCTCAAGGACTTCTGTTAAATTTTAATTATGAGTCGAAGGATGTGTTTTTTACAAGCAATTTCTCGTTCCCAATCGTTACAGTTCAGTGGGAAGTATGCTCTCACGGAAGGAGACAGGAATATGAAAGTGGTGCCATTTGCTTTTTAGTTCAACGAGCAGCCCATTTATATACATGTCAGTAGTTCGCCTACGAATCAATATATTAGCTTACTCTCTGTAACTGAGTGAATCACTCTCTATAGCAAAAAAATCCGCAAAACAAAGTTTATGATAGGTTGCCAGATGCCCCCAAAGTTACCGATATTTTCAGGAGTAAGTGCTTAAAGTTCCAGTATATCGGTTTTGTGAACTTCTTCTTTTGCTTATTGTGGTTGTTGCCTTTATTGACCACTGATTGACTCGGTGCGTAGCGGATGATTTACATTACAAATTTGCTTATCGTTTTCAATCAATGGAAACGATTTGCTGTCGCTGTCCTGCTGCTTCCGTGCCAATGTAATTCAGACTTTAGGCAAAATTAACTTAATGACAAGTTAGGACACAGAAGAGTTTTCCGATTGTTTGACGTTCAAAATGCACACGGCAAGAAAAGGAAGAGAGATGAAAAAAAAATCAAACGATTTAAAACTTTTATGAATAAAGATAAAAAATGTGAAAGCGCAAATTGCTTGCAACGAAACAGATTGGCAAATGATTCTACATCATATTTAAAACAAAAATTTATACAAAAAAACAGCTTTACTGACAAAATATTTCTATAGTTGTTCCGCAAAAAAAAAAAAGATTTAAATTTAATCGTCGTCGCTAAAATTTTCCACAGAGATGTCGTTAGCTGTAAGTTTTGTTATGGTGCTAAAAGCAGCTCATTCCATGACAGCTGTTATCAGGACGGCACGCTATCACCTCGGCTATGAGCGGAGAATACGGGGAGGTTAACCAAAAAACCTGACTGTCACGTCATCATAGACAAAACGAAATTCGTGCCTATTGTCAAAACGAGAATGAAAATAAAAAGCACACCACACACCGGCCCTGAAGGCACCGCAAACACGAATAGCCTGAAGTTTATCCTAAGGATCAGATGTTCGGATCCTTGTGCTGTTCCCGGCCTTCCATTACAACGCTGGCATTTGTTACTGATGTCCATATTATTCATCTGTGTGGAAGAGAAGAGAAACCTCAGGAGAAGGAAAGATGAGAGAAACACCGATCTACAACTTCAGGTTCAGTGCTTTATTCATTACGGATATTTTTTTTTACTTATATTCACCCCGAAGCTGTATTTACGACGTCCATTGAGTTCCAAAACAATTTTTGTTTTTCTTTCTTTTATATCATGGAAATTATGACCGAGGTTAAAGGTACATAGTTTCCTACCCAAGAATAAAGGCGAAAAAGGAGTTAAATACTACTAGCTGGAAATAGTGACCGCAGATAATTTCAACACCTTGTATTATAAATATTTTTGTACGATAAAAATGAAAAAAAAAACAAAAAAACAAAAAATCTTTATGACTAAAATATGTGCATATTTCTTTATCCAGTTGCCTTGAAAAAAGAACAGGATTTTAATAAAAAAAAAAAATCTTCCTTTCCCCCCTTTGTGAAAAATCCCAATCTGCGGCTAAATTTTCTCCAGGCTTACACTGTCCACTGGAATCTAAACGAGAACCTCTAGGCTTACTTTATATATTCGCAACGGCACAGGTAAGTTCACTTAATTCTTATAACGAAATTGCAAAATTCTTCAACGAAACTGTCTATACTCGATGGAATGTGAAAATATCGAAAATATTCAGAGAAAAACTGTCTATACTCGATGGAATGTGAAAATATCGAAAATATTCAGAGAAAAACTTTAATACATTCTGTCCTTATAGGCGTTTTTGGACGAATGAGCAACGACACAGGTGAGCTCACGAAATTTTAATAATGAAATTGCAAAATTCTTCAACTAAAATGTCTATATGTACTCGATGGAAGGTAGTTTCAGCACTTCTTATCGGGCGCTCCTAGATTAGGATTACGCTAATTCAATCAATCAAATTTCTTTATTCTTATTAATGACTCTTTTTATGCTCGAAAAAAAAATACACTTCATTACAGGATGAGACTCTACTCCCCGGATTTAAAGGGATTTTGTTTCACACCTTGTTACCAACATGAAAACTTGTTTTTTTTTCTTCTCACGTTCTGACTGCTTAGCTTGACACATTTCAACGTCATGCCGATCACCTCGTTCACGTCAGATTCCGGTCTCCCCGATTCCATTTCTTATTTTTTTCTCCACGATCGCGCCCGTCAGCTTTTAATCTCACAGCAGCTGCGAAAATTGACAGCACATTCTCCGTGTGGGAAGTTGCCACCAGGTTGCAATGCCACATACACGCTCCTGCGTGCTGTAATAGTGAAATTTTTTTTTTGCAAATTGGGAAATGATTCAAATAAAACTGTTTATGAACTAGAATTGAATTTTCTGGAATTTTTCAAGTAGAGAGCGTTCTTTATTCACTTCAAAACCAATCAGAGCGTTTAACGAACGAATCACAATAATATTACTTATATGTAGATAAGTGTAACTAATAGGCTAAAGCCGATTATATTCAATTTAGTGCGCGGCGCGACAGTGCTGCAAAGGATTAGAAAGCATGGATGTTTGCTCTTAGCTGCTGTTTGGTATATCTCATCAAGCTCAATGTAGTACCAAACCAACTTGTCAACCTGACTCGTTAATAGATTTTATTACTAAAATGTACTATGAATGTAAAATTTTAAGTTAAGTTTCCAACCTACCTAGTATACTTTTGGATTTCGTGCTAACAACAAATATAGAAGTTTTTAGTATGAACAAATGAAAAACGGAGTACTTTTATAAAAGGAGTAATAACGGAGTGCAAATCGAAGTACAAACGACAGCACTGATGTAGGGTCATCAATAAGTCCTGTAAAGGGGACCACTGAGAAAAGAGAATTGACATTAGAGTTCTCAGGGTTGGCTTGTTCAATCCCAAGAGCTTATTCTTTAGGTTTAGGTTAAGCTTACCCGGTAGTTGGTTTGTAGTTCTACCCAAAGGGTTCATCTAACCAAAGGTGACTGTGTTGGCGATCAGCCCAAACCGAAATAATAGACACAAGGTTGTTTTGGTGCAATCCTTATTATGAAGGAAGATTCCTCGGAGGCTGCACCAAGACGAGCAAGCTCGTCTGCCCTTTTGTTCCCGCTGACATTGCTGTGCCCTGGCACCTACAGAACGATTACCGTGTTATTCCGAGAGAGGGAATTCAGGGTTGTTTTAGACTAAAAAACTAGCTTGGAGGTTCTTAAGAACTTAGATAAAACTCTAACAGCTGCTTGGCTGTTTGCTTAGGTGGAAATCTCTTTGTTCTCAGTGTCTGAGTTTAGGAGATACCTTTCGCTTCAAGGATGGCCTTGACTTCCGCCTGGACGACCGTAACAGGGTTCTCAAGATGTATGGCATTTTGCATTTGAGACCCCTTGCTGAAAACGCCTGCTCCGGTGCTCTCTTCGGATTTGGAGCCATCAGTGTAGATAATAACAGGGGCTGTCAATGGCCGAAGCACAGACTGTGATTCCTATTTTGCCCGGGATTGAGCTCTGGCTCTATTTGGTATTACGTTACAGGTGCGATAGACTGCACGAATTCAAAGATGGATACGTGTAGAACTCTTGTTCCAGTTTGAATCCAGCTTCGATTAAGATGCAGACCTAGCGCTGCAATTGACTCAACCTTGATATTTTTTTGAACAGGGTGTTGTTGCGGATAACCTCAAGACCCTGAGTGCTAGTAGACTTGAGAGTGTCACTTACACTTAGGAGGCACAATCTTTGAATGGTTTCCAATATCTTATGATCACTGGCGAAATCCATTGTTTCCACCCGACCACAGAACCGTAGGTTAACATGGGTCGGATAATGCTAGTGTATGTCTATAAGATCATGTAGAACACATAAGTTATAATAAATTAATAATTATGTTTTATATAAGTTAATAAAATTATTTTTCACTTGTAAGAAAAAAAACAAAATTTAAACGAACTTTTTATCTCACGACGGCTAGATTACAACTGAGCATTTTCTAAAGTCTAAAATCTTAACTACCTTAACTACTCGCGGCTATTTTGATTAGGTTGCAGTTTTCACTGTGGGAATCGTTCTTGATGTTTGTCGAGTCTAGGAAATGACTGCAAGTTATCTCTGTTGTTGGTTTCATGTTTCTTGATGTTTCGTGAGAAAGTTTATGTTGCTGGTGTTAACTTATATAATATTCCCCCTAAGCCCGGAACTCCTGAAGGTATTCTTGAACAATATTTGCCTACTACAGCGGGGGCCTAATCGGATGGTTGAGTATTAGAACTTTTACTTTTACTAGGACGGTTGAGCGTGAGCGTAGAAGAAATGTTGATTCGTGGCTTTGAAGACTACTTTGACCTTGACTGTACGGAAGAGTATAATTTCGGATTTCTATTTATAATCACGTAATCCATCAAGTCAACTATACAGGGGCAGACAGGATGGGTGTAATACTATCAAAATAAACCAAGTTCAGCCTTATAAACTATTCACCAATATCCAAGAGGATTATAACTACCCGAATAAAAACTAGAAACAGATGATGAAATGAAAGTAATTTTATACCCGACTGAATGATGCTCGATTGCATTCTCACATGATGCATATAATGATACCAAACGTGAGCACGTCGTCGTCAGAAAATAAACTTTGAGTATAATCACGAACAGTAAGGTGAGATTTTCCGGGTATTCTGTGGGACTTTTTTTTAAAAATTAGATACATCAAGACACCTCTATAACACTGGAAGGACGAACAACGAATCAATAGATCATTATAAGAAGAAATCATCCGAAGTTTCACAGGAGCAGACATTATACATGAGTAGCGCTGTTCATCTTATTTTAAGTGAAATTCGCTTTAGAAAATGTGCAATTATGCCAAGAGGAATCGATATCAGAAGATACTTGGCAACAAATAGAAGACATAATGGCGTTAAAGAAAGCCCATCAATTCACAAAAGCATCGTGAACTGCAAAATGCATACAGCTGATTTCACAAGCAAGTATGAATAATAAATGAAATTATCTGTCCGAACAAGATAAAATAAAAGAAGATAGCAATTGCCGAACCCACACAAAAGGCTGGCAATTAAGTCCACTCTACATGCTGATTATACCAGAATCTTTCACCGAATTTGGCCTTGAAGAAAAGCGGATATTTTTTCATCCGAAATTTGCTAGAGAATTTGAACTTATACCAGATTTAAGCTCGGATTAGTCGCATTCAATGTTTCTTTTGAATGTTATTAAAGAATCCCTCGCTGCAGCATTAGATCATAAAGGGAGACCGAAAATATTATATTTATAAGAGTTTAGCAGAATATTTAAAATTTAAGATGTGTGGGCGGAAAGTTTAGTCAATATACGTTTCACCACCGAAACTCACGTAATCGATTATGTCCTAAGAGAAACAGCAACAGACTGAGCAACTCAAGTGGTTCGGTTATGCCTCGCATCGCACAACAATCAAACCTGCAACATGAAAGCATCAGTGGTTTCTGGATGCGAACAACTTCGCAATACATAGAACGAACAGATTAAAATGAAAAAATCACGTTCAGACCCAATTTCCAAAAGAAATGTGGTAGCCTATTGAGCAATAACAAGTTCTACATTTTCGAAGTCGCATGAATACCCGGATTACTATTCCATTTATCCCTCATGTGTAAATATCTAAAAATATCTTAGCCGTAGATTCACGTTTTTTGTATTTGTTCGTATTCAGTTACGTACGTATTAAAAAGACGTGTTTTCCTTTCAGCTGTTCAAACTAATTTGATATTTCAAAAAATGGTATGCATATATAAAACAACAGAATTGTCAATCGGAGTTATTACATAGCCGAGTTTTTAACTGGTCGTATATAAAAATGAAGTTAGTCTTTGTCTTAATATTATCTGTTTGTAGTGTTTACGTGAACGGAAAACAATTTAAAAGTTTTTTTAATAGTCGATCTAAAACGGTTAAAAATAGAGCTAAAAATGTTAAAAGTGATGTTAAAGATAAGGGACTGTCTCCTTTTGAAGATATCGTTTCTGAAGGACAATCTATTTTTGAAGAACAATCTATTTTGGAAGAACAATCTATTAATGAAAGAAAATCACTTTTTCAAATTTTACAGGACGAGCTTAAGAACAAACGTTTGACCTTTCCTTCAACTCTAAATGAAGACCCATTCAGCAATGAAACGCAGTTGATACTTCCGAACGAAATTTTGTCTCAAACTCCAAATGAAGACCAAGTCAGTAACAAAATGGAAGCGATATCAGAAGATTATGACGATGATTTATTTAATGACGATGATTATATTGGATTGGAGGTTTCTAAAGGTGAATCCCTTAAAGCGGATATAACAAGAGAACTAAATCGCTTTGCAGCAATGCTAGAAAAGCAAGAGTTGAATTCAAATGAGTCTAGAATTCATTTCGAAGGTATATTTAAGAAGATGCAGATAGCATATGTCAATTATTTAAAATCAAGGCAGCAACCAAATCAGGAACCAAAACAGACAGATTACATAAAATTGAAGGAAAAACAAAACGAATTTAATATATTAATTAATGAGTTCACAATTTCGATCAATTTTCGAATTAAATACAATACGGCTAATACCATTCTCCAATCTTTAAAGAACTTCACATTGGCACGAGAGAAAGCAGCAACTGAATACTACAATTTTGCTGCTGAAGTAAAGCGTTATGAAACAAATACTAAAACGAAATATTGCGATAATTTTGCAGATATTGGAAACGAATTAATTACGCTTATGGATCAATCATTCAAAAAGATTAGGGACTGCATTCAAAATGGTTTTTACAGAGTTACTAGAATTGAAAATATATTCAACGGACAAATTACAAAGGTTTCAGATAAATATGATGCCATATTGAAAGCAAAAACACCCTGTCGAACTGAAAATTACATATGTTTCTTATATTTTAACAAAGCTGTCTACAAGTTAAAACAATTATGGTTTCAAAATTTAAAAGATCTCAACTATCACAATCAGTATAACGTTGAACGTCTTGCTGATAATACAGAATGCTTTAAAAATGCAACAGATATAATGCGAAAGAATAAGAAGCACTACAGGAATGCAATTGGAGACTGTATAACGCAAAAATAGATCAATAAAACAATTTTAACATTAGTTTGAAATTTTTTTTTATATTTCAATATGTTCTCACTTCTTATGCTCTTGTCAACTTTCTGACAGACGGCGCTTAGACTAGTTTCTGAACTGTTCTTTTGCTAAAAGCTTTTTAATCTGATATTACGTGCCACCCGAGCCAATTTTACCCTATAGAGGGGACACTCGCTGCATCACTTTTTTTTTAACTTAAAATGCACATACAGTATAAAAAAGTCAAAAAAATGATGGTGCGAATTTCCCCCCGAAATTCGCACCGATATAAATTTTTCTATAAAAAGCACAAATTTATAAAATTTATAACTCAGCGAAAAGCAATATTCAAAATATGGGTGTAGAGGTCCGTAGTGGCGTAGCTAGGGTTTTTTGTGGGGTGGGCCTATAGGAGTCAGCCTAACACAAAATTGAAGAATAACATTCTTCAATTAAAATTTTGTTTTTCAAAATTGTGTAAAAGTTTCTAAAACGTTAATTAGCGCCAAGTTTCCTTACATCCAGCAAACTATTTTATTGATTACCATTGTTTGATTTCAGCAAGGTTTGATTCTTTTGAATGGATTTCATTTCCATCGAATGCTAAATACATGTGTTTTTGTTTTTTTAAATCTACTAGCATTACGATTTCTACTGGAGTGAGATGACCTTCACAGAAGGAAGAAATGTTCTTCTAACAACGCCAATTAAACCGTAGATCTAACAGAAGCAAATTTAATTAATAAATTCAGAAACATAATGCGTATGCAACGAAACATGAAGTGAAGGCCATATATATTGAATGCGTTTGATGAGGGGTTCTACGCCCCCCGCCCCTCTCAATTTTGTCTTATATATTTGTTAATCTGATAATCCAAATTTTTACCCAATTCTTTATATGTAGCACTCCCAACAATTGGTTTTGTCACTTTATGTTTCCTCTGTGGTCCTTTCAGGCAAAGCAAGATGTTGGTATATTGTATATCCATCAGTAGATAGTAGCTTACCTTGATACACCGTAGCTCAATCGCAGTGGTATATTAAATTTTGTTTACATTTTAAAAGGAATATTAATTATTAAATCTAAATCTAATTTGTTTTTTGTCGTTACATCAACATTTTTTGTTGTAACTAATTATAATATGGTAACTAATATTTTCTATGTTCGTCCCATGGTTTTAATTAAAAAGCTTAACAAATTATTTCTTTAATTTTTAGACAATTTTTGATAATTACATCGCTATATCTAAAATTCCCTAAAAAGTCTTTTTTGGCCGCGCCCATAAAATCGCTCTGCCAAGCATTCATCGAAATGTGAAAATTGTAATGAATGAAGTACTTTTTCACTTCACGGCAAGAAGGAAAAGACTAAATTTAATTCTGTAATTTTTTCTTTTTTTTATAAAAAGTGGACCTTTGTATTTTTTTCTTGGTATGTAAATAAACTATATTTCTTTAATTTGTACAGCGCTCTTCTGTCAATAAAACAGTGACCATTATACTCATCTTCTCTATAGATGGCGTTGTAAGAGTAATGGCGGCCAACTTGGTCCGGAAAGCAACTTACGTCTTAAATTGACATAACTCACCGTGATTAAGCATATTGTTGGTTATTGTAAAAATTGGATAAAAAGAAATTGAAAATTTATATAATAGACTTGAAATGTCGTTTCTTTGTTTTCCGGTAGGATAGTATGACTTAAGTTAAACAGTGTAATTATTATTGTGTGTAAGTAAGAACTAAAATAGAATTTTTTTTCAGAGCAACGCAATTGTTTATTAGAAATTTATAAATCCTAATAACTTGAAGATATTGTCTTACATGTATATGTAGTACAAATATGGTTAAAGAACATGTTTTCAAACATAAATTTTTTATAATTCTGCAGACCCATGGAACAGTAACTGAGAATTTCCTTGATTTCAATTATCTAAATATAGCACTTAAAATTTTTTCGATTCTATTGGAACACTCAGAAAAATATTTTGTAATAACAAAGTAAAATGACATAAATCTAAAAAAAAAAATAGGCATAATTTGGCCCCGAAGAAGGAGTGTTATAAGGTCTAAGAAAAAAAAAATCCTTGAATTAAATAAACACATATGTATATCATAGTTGTAATGACATTTTCATTGAACTAAATTCACCGTGTATCGAATAAATGAAATAAGTTTCATAGATTTGATGAATTTTCTTCAAAGGTCAAAGGAAAAACTTACATAGGATCTTCGTCCTTTGTCATTTAATTTATGAAAGTTTATTTTTAGTTTAATGAGAAAGACTTTTTAAAGTCGAATAAAATTTTTCTTAAAATTTAAAATATGCTTTCATCAATATTTGTTACCTGCAGTTTCTCCGTCCGCATATTATGCAATATGAATACTACTATTTTTCCCAATTAATGATTAATAATCTTGAATTATTAAATCATATCAGTTGAAAGTTGTTATATATATAATTTTCAAATGAAACTATTATATTTATTCGAGTCGATTAATTTCACTAACAAAAACTGCTCCTTGAAACAATTTTGGTTCAAGGGCTGATTATTTAAAAAGGGATCCTAAATATACTACAAACCATAGTAATTACATAAATAAATAAAAGCGTAATTTTTTAAATAATTTTATTAGAGACCATAAGTATTAGTTACAAAAAGAATAAAATTTATGTTATGTTCTTATGTGTTTTAAAAAGAATTCTTTATCCTGATTGCTTGCTCTCCAGTAGGTAAATTACGTATATGAATGGATAGGAGGTTTCCATATATCTTCTAAATTTTTAATCAAAGAATTATTCTCTTCGCTTAAAATAATATATCCTAATATGTGACTTATAAAACAAATTTTAAATTCTTGTCCAAGCGCAAGTATAGAATTCTGTGATTGAATAATTTAAATAATTTTATATATCTGTATCTTAGAATCATTTTCGGTTACAAAACAATATTTTTTTTTTTTATATATACTTCCACAAAAAGTTAAAATATGTATTGAAACACAATTACAGTCAAGATCGATTTCTGATACATTTAAAGCTTTGATCAAAGAAAAATGTGGGCTCTCAGAAAGCGGTCTTGATGCAGATAAAACTTGGTAGATCTCATTTTTAAAATCCAATATATTAAACACGAATTCATATAAATATTTAAAAGAAAGTGAAATGGGAATATTGATTCTTGAAGACACACTACGAAGGTATTTTTTGAAATTCTGATGTATCGATTCAAAGCGGAAACACCAGAGATTTTTTACTGGACCAGAATTACGAATGGCTGTAATGTAATGAATTTAGAAGTGATGTTTTGGCTTCAATGTATCGTTAAACAGTAATTCATTTTTAAAATATTTATGAAAAATTACTCATAAGCCTAATATCATTTAAAATAGCTAAGAGTTTTGAATTTTGATGATCACATGGGAGCACAATATCGTAGAAAAATCTTTGCACAAATGTCCAAACAAGTATTGAATCTTTAGGATATTCTAAATTAAATATGTGCATAATCTTGTAACAAATATCTAATGCCTTCAAGAATGAAGACAGCTTATAAATATTATTATTAAAAAAATATAATACTCGCTTAAAGAAAAGTGATCAGTTCCTACTACAAAAATGAAAGGTTGAATGGTTTTCTTCTGTGAATAACTAAAATCAACCATTTTCCGAATTTCCACTTCAACATCATTACTTGAGTGAATCAAGTACATTGATGATTTCTGGGAGCTTTTTATTGATCTTTTAATAACTTTTCGTTTCTTGTTTTATTATCAATTATAAATTGACGTGATGTTGGTGGTATTAAGGCATGAAGCAGCAGGAAAACAATTGCATTGCGTGAACCTAAAAAAAATAGTAAAGGAATTTAGAAATTTTTTACTAAAATTATATTATGTAAAGTGAAACGTACTTTCATCTATTTTGATAATATGATCATATTGGTTTAGGTATTGCTCTATGCTTTCGGGGTCTTTGATATTACTTTTAAAATAATCCCATATAATTGAATAAAACTTTTCCCAGCGAATTATTAGCAAATCTTCTTTTCCGGGATACCAAAATTTTAAAGTCTATGTCAGTCTGTTAAAGTATTATTATCAGTAAAAAAACACAAAAAGTATTTAGTTGTTACTACCAATTTATAACCAAAAGATTTTGTGTAGGCCATTTATTAAGTATCTCCGAAGATGGAATTTCCTTGTCTGATATAAGTTCTTTCCTGTAAAATGACGTCAGCTCCCATTTTTGAAAAATGACGTTTTCTGGATAAATATTATTTCTCAACAATATTTCTTCATTGCTCAATTCAGGATTGCGGTTAGAACTTTGACCTGTAGGAATTTATATACTTTAGTTTAGAATCAACATAAATACTAAAAAGCGTGCTTTTTTTGGTGAAGTTATTATTCCATGATTTGTGTATCATAAGCATTGTCACTGTCCAGGATGAAACTTTCCTCTGAATTTTTAATTAATTCACTTTGATTCAGGTTTATTATACTCGAATCCATTATTTTATTCCTTTTGCTACTAAAAATATCAAAAAGCAGAAAGTCAAACTTATTTTCACAACACTTTTTACAAAACGCACTTTCAAACTGCACGCAGTTCCCGAGAATCTGCGGGGAAACTAAATACGCGTCCATTCATGTTTGCTGAAGCTTCACATCGAAACTACGATGCGAGTGTTGCGAAATAATAATGAAAATTTCTTAGATCTGAAAAATAGCTTTCATTAATTTAAGTAACTTTCGCAGATTTTATTATATTGATTTCCTGCATTTCTTAATTTCTAAGTAAAGAAAGCATTAATCATAATACATTTCATGCTTGTAATTTAATATCTTTCTTACATTTAATGAAATAATTTCATTACTTTGAAGTACTAGATATTTCTTACGAAAGAAGAACAAATACATTTGAGCTATGAATTTTTGATTTAAAATAAAGAATAGTAAGCTTAAATATTCGAAGATATTTATGTGATTAGTTTTATAAACGCTTGCATTGACTCATGAACAAGTTGAGATTTGAATCTTATGACATTTTATTTAAACAAATGTAATATTTCAAAATTTAAACAAATAGTTTTTTAGTTAAGTAATTTTTCATAGATTTTAAATTGAAGAAGTATTTTCTTTAATTATAAAACTTTTATTTTTCTGAGTGAATGTCAATATAAATTATATGCTTAGTAAATTAATATATTAAGTTCCCATAAAACACCTTACTAGACTAAACCCCTCCCTTTTGTGATGTGTATATGTATACATACGGCCTTGAAGTCAATATAATATATAGTACCTACTAAAAATTATCCAATTTGAAACATTTAAAATAAATATTATTCTAGAATAACGAAAAGTCGACTACATTTAAGCAATTCTATTCTTAGGATATCCTTTTCTATATCTGTATGAAAATTTACTACTGTTATCATAATCGGAGATAGTTTAGGTTCCTTTCTATATTCAGTTTGAATAAAACGAAGCAATTTTCTTACATGTACGAAATGTCCGTTAAGCACTTGACTTTCCTTGATACACATGGCACAGTAAAAAATTCCTCCCAGTGCATTATTGTTTAATTTGAATTCGTTTTTTAAATTTAGATCATGATAATCATGCTGCTGGAAGGGAACACAACTATTATTTTATTACTTTTCGTGATAATTTAAATTAAACTTACTTGATGGTGTTATAATGTTGTCAAAAGAAATCGCCAAAAACCAATTAAATAAGCTTTAGTTTTCTATTTTGTTTTTGGAAATCGGCTCAAGTCTTTGTCAATTGTAATTTTTTTTTTTAAACAATGGCATTCTCTATGTTGAGCAGTGACACGTGAGAGAATTGTAGTGTTATATCAAGGTAGATTAAAAGTCTGTCTTTGACTTAACTATATTATTTATAATTAATCCGATTATTAGACTACTGTACACAGCCAAGGCTAACTACTGACTGCCGTATATTACTTACATCTAAATAGCTTACAGCTATGGTTCATATGCATTGAATGTAAATGCAATTGGTGTTAGATGTGAGCATGTATGTATTATCACAACAAGAATCATTCTTGCAGCATTGTGCTTCTAAGCCACGTTTTTATTCGCGTCATAGCAGAAAAACTTTGCTCACTGGGAGTACTACTGCCGCTTTAAAAATTTATATAAATAAGAGCAGTACCTATTCTTTTTAATATTTTTCTTCAAATTTCCAGAGCTAATCTCATAATTTTTGAATTAGAGCATGTTTTTCATGACCATCGCTTCAGGTTCGAAGGCTGATGTACCAATTTTTAAGATCATTTTATAAATACTGATGAATTTAAGAAATGCGTCTATGTACATCGCGAGCTAACTAAGAGTTAAGATTAACTACGATATTATCTATTACTTGATAGTAAATGTTGATCTTCCAGCATTTTCTGGTTGTGTATCGGCTGGCAAATCTAATGTAATGCATTCGTCCATTGTCGACTCTGTACAAAAGTCCTTTTTCTTAGATTCTATGAGGTTTTACCGAAAACTCGTGCTCTTTTCAGAAACTGCTCGATGTCTGTCCAAATCTTGAACTGCACTAGGCTGACCAAGAGTGACATTTAGGGTCTGCAAAAATTTACTCAGTACATTCACTACAGCAAAAACTGAGTGAAATATGTGTAAGGAAACGACGAATTCTGGTTTCGTAATAATCTTTAGCAGCCCAAGTGCTTCCACTATTTGTTTGTTACGATTTTCAGTGATCTCTTTTTCCAAAGTTAATTTAATTGGATCATAATTTGCCAGTACTGCTTTGCACTTTTCGTAGCGACAAATCCATCTGATTTCATGGCTGGTATGGAATCCGAGAGTGTTTTGTAATTTTTGCAGGCTCGCATGATGACCAGGTTATAAGAAGTTACTATACAAAGCTTCGAGGCCATTAAAAAATGTATTTGCTAATGAAACATTGACGCATGATCCAACAATCACGAGACTTAGTTTGTGCGCTAAACAATGGATGTAAATTGCGTAAGGGTGACTTTCTTATATAGTTGCCTGTAGGCCTCCAGTTTTACCAGACACGACGCTAGCGCCATCATAAGACTTGTCAAGAATTGGAACATCACCCAAATGGTGTTTATTAAATGTATCCAAAAATTACTTTGCCAGTCCTTGCGCATCTCTGGAGGTGGAACAATTTATAAAACCTAGAAATCTTTCGACTATGTCGAGACCGTTCGCATATCTTATGGTTATTGACAATTGCTCCTCTTTAAAGCAATTGGCCTCGTCCACACTGAAAAAAAAAACTTGACCTCTGTTTTTAGAAGATGAGTCCCCCCGGTGCCCTCTTAAAGGCAAACACTAGCGAACAAGTGCCAGTATTATATCAATAAGTTAAGCAAGTATTCTATGCTTTGAACAATTTCTTCCTCTTGCTGTTTTGTAAGTTTGTGATGAACATATCCATTCATTTGACTGCGCTCAGAGTGATGCGAGGATTCTGATTATTTTTTTAGGTTTTTAAAACCACTTTTCACAAATTTGAAGCCAACTCCAGATGGAGCGACAGCTTACTATTAAATAATTTCGTTATGTAATGTTATGTATAGTAGTAAATATATTAATTGGATTTGATTATTTTGGATCGTTTTTTTCGGAGGGGGGTAGAGTTCGTGCCCACTTGTGCCCCTACCTAGCTACGCACATGGCCACAGGTGCAATTAATAGAAGCGAAGCACGAATAAAAGCATTAGAAATTAAACAGGGCAGGAATGTTACAGATGCAAGCTTTGGAAGTTCGAGTGGCTGCCTTCTACTTTGAACAGGGTGCGAGATTTACACTTGGAATTTTTGGAAGTGGTAGTGATAACTTTGTACCTCAAACAAGGTGCGAATGTTACACGTACAACTTTTAGAAACTCTGTTGTGACTCAGGTGCCCAATGCCCCGAATCACAACCATAAGGTCAATACATCAATATATTATCCTATACAATATATTGATGTATCACAAGATGACCCTGAAAATATAAAATTATTTATTTCAATTAAATTCAAAATTTAAATTGCATTAAAATTCATTCTCCCTTATTATAACAAAATGCAATTAAGCATAAATTGTATTTTGTTATCAGACACACATTCCACTCACACGATATGCACGCTTACCTACATACAATGTCTTCTTACTTTTTCCGTATGTTCACTGTACCTACGTACATTACTTACTTCCTCCAATCTAATTGGATTGGATACATATAATTATCACAATTATTCGCGCCCTCTTAAAATTAATATTTCAAGGCGGGCGCACAAGTGCATATCAAGACTTTTTTACATTTTCTCACGTATGATTTTCAACGTCGTGAGAAAGCAATAAAACAAAAAATGGCTTTCTGAAGTAATCGTTGGTACCTGGGTGCAAGTTGCCCAAACCTCGGGGAGTCGTTTTTACACCCGCCGAAAAGTCGCCTCGCGGAACTCTCATCAATAAAATGAAGTGAAAATATATAAGTAAAAATCCTATTAATTAAGTGGAAAATTGTAAACAAAAAAGGAGCACGGAGTGCGTTAGAACATAACAACTCTAGTGATAGCCTTCTAAATTCAACAGCGTGCGAAGTACAATTTTTGGCAGTGCTAGCGATACACTTTTGTATTTTAAACAAAATGCTAATATTACAGGTATAATTTTTGAAAGTTTGAGGAATAGTCTTCTACAATCGCACCCCATTTAAAGCAGAAGACTCTCACCCAAACTTCCAAGAATTGTACTATAAGATTCGCACACTATTTGAAATAGAAGGTTTTTGCTCGTGCTTCCAAAAATTCCATATGTGAGACTCGCACCCTGCTTAAAGTAGAAGTGTTATGCACAGCTGAAAAAAAAACTATTACAAACACTTCAACTCTATTATTTTATACTTTCCTTTAAGTTCCTCCAGTGGGTAGTCATCAGGTGCATCCAGGGGACGGATTCACTAACTCGGAGAGCTTGGGAGTTTGGGAGATGAGAATTTTCGTTTTCCCCGTTAAAACTCCCTAACTCTCCATTCGAGATTCTCTAACATACTTGAGGAGTTAAAGAAAACGTGAGAAGTATCGAAATATTGAAAGACGGATAACTCTGTGTGGGAGGGTCGTACAGCATTGCGGTTTATTTCTACGGATTTAGAGTCAAGAGTACAAAAATATAGGTGAACAATTTTTGAGGGAGTGGCTTTTGGGATGGAGTGTCGTACCACCCCCCATTGGGGGTTGTCCAAAATACGTCATGTTTGGTATCAAATTAAAGAGGGAGAAACCGGTAATCGAGTGGTGTAGTTTTTTTTGATCATTTTAACTTCATAACTGACTTTTTACCACCGAAAGACGGATTTTTCTCACTTGGGTCATATACACCCCAGTTCCTATATTTTGCATATATTTCTACCGTTCTTTATTTCACATCCATTAGTACTCTGTTGTGAACATTTTTCTCATGGGAAGTGAATTTCCATGACTTACCAGTTGTTCATAATGATGAGTTGAAAATATGTCCATTTTTGTACCAGAAAACGGCCATTTTTTCCTCTTAAGAAGGACTGATTCATTTCTTTTGCAGTTATCTCCGAAACTATTTACCGGACTTAAAAACTAATTACTAATTAGGGGACAAGATTTAGATGCGATTTCATCCTACATACAAGCTTTATTAAAAATTTTTATAGCATCTCTTCTGTACTGGAAGACGACCAAATGGACCATTTTCGGGTCAATTAAAATTTTTAGCGGGTATCTTGAGACACCAAAATCCTTATTTCTCTGTAAGTATTGCAAGGATTTCCATAATTTGTTTTTGTAAATATAGCCAGGATATGCAGTGAATACATAAATGAATTTGAAAATCCTAGTGTGAGATCTAGTCTCGAACGTAAGGAAGGGAGTGCTGGTTTCTGATGGACACCTCAGTTTTTTAAAATTCAAATATAAAACTTTTATTTAAAACTTCAATTTGCTTAACCTAAATATCACAAGAATTCATCACAATAATTCAATAAAATCAATCTAAAACTACCCTACAAACTAATATAAAATTCAATAATAAAAATTCAAAATATAAAAATAAATTCGACAATTCAAAAACAACTCCGCAGTTCACCACCCTTGAATTATTTATTCTGAAAACGAAGAAGAAGAAAAATGTTAATCTTCTATGAATAAATTAAAATTTTCTGAAATAACTTTCAAAGGGGTGCTACGTCTAAGCACACGGAAGTAAAAAGCTTCTAGAGAATTCAAGCACTCAGGTTATCCCTGATCAGAATTATCTTCTGTGGTGATGCGTGAGGGCACACAGAAGTAAAATGATTTTATGGAAAGTTGAGACACTCAGGTTATCCCTGATCAGAATTATCTTCTGTGTAATGGGAAAGGAAATTCAGGTTATCCCTGACCAGAATAATCTTCTGTGTAATGTGAAAGGAAATTCAGGTTATCCCTGACCAGAATTATCTTCTGTAATAAGGTAGGAAGCACAATTCTTTTTACTCAGATTAGCTCTGATACAGATCAACTCTGCCAAAAGAATGGTGCCGTCTACTGAAATTCATCGGCTTTATATAGCCGCTGTAACCAGTTATGTCTGTTTCGCCTCGTGGTGTTGCCTTAGCGACGTTTACTTGAATTCTATTCGAGGCGAAAACAGCTGTCTGTCATAATGTCATTTGATGACATTACAAGAAAAATATATACGGAGGTGCCTGTACTTTGGTGAGAACTTTGTTGATATTTTTTATTTATTTGTTGTTTATTAGTTTCCCTTTTATTTTTAGAGACCACATTTTAAAAAGCCGACATTTCACAGCCGTAACATTCGGCCGCTACCAGAATTTGTGGAGTTTTTAACACAATGTATTTTAATGCCGTGGGTGAACCCGTGAACCACACTGTCAGCAGCAAATCGTTGATTGGATCAACAGGAAGCTTTAGATAAGTATTATGCAATTTAACTACTTGAATCTGGATACTTTGTGTTCTTTTTGTATATTTTAGGTAGACCGAGCGTGAAGGTGGAAGTACATCGAGGGATCATATCTGCTGCACAAAAACTGACAGCAGAAAATTTATCATGGGATGTCTACATATTTGTCTGAGGACTGAACATCCTCCCGCCTCGAAAAAGAAAAAATATATATTTTGTTTTATGAATAAACTTACGTTTTGTTGATAGAAGATGTGTAATTTATCCCTTTTCTTTTTCATTTTCATGGTTGCATTTCCAGACAGAGACCATTTGCAGAACGTCTTTGCTTCCCTGATGACGTTCCAAGGAGTATTTGTTGTTTCCAGCAGTTTGACGACAATTCGCGTGACAATAATTCTCCCAATTAGATCTTTTGGAATCCCTGGCTCTGATCTCTCTGGTGTTTGCTTACTACTGGGTGCCGGCTGATCTTGGAATTCCTTTGGAGGAGTAATCGGGACATTCATATATTGTTCCTCTATATTCCTCGGTGATGTTTTATGTTGAGTGCCCCTTTCAGATTTGCCCTTTGCTGAATGAGGTGGCTGTGTACTCGGTGGATGTTGAGAGATCGTTTTCTCTACTGCGTTTAGTACTACTCCATATAGATTTTCCGACAGTAGAGCAGTACTAGGTAGTTTATTCACTTTGGTTGATCTCTTTTCTGTATTAGATCTGTGATCAGAGCATTTCGCAGGTTTTGCCTTATGAGGTTGCGTGCTGGGAGATTGCTGGGTTGATCTACTAACTTCTGTGAATATCACTTCGGGCAGAATCGGTAGACTAGTTAGCATAGCCTTTTGTTTAGTAGGAGGAGGTCTTGGCTTTGTTGTCTTTCGAATCACGGGGTGATTCGCAATCGGTTCAGGCCCAAATTTCAACGTTTTGTTGGGCATAGGCATTCCTCGTAAGGCCTTTACTGAAGAAGATGCTTCTTGTGCCTCAAATGGCCTTACCTTTCGCTTGATGGGTGAGGAATGTACGGGTGATGGTCGTATGACGACTGATTTCATCTTCCGTTCCTTCTTGGGTGTTGGAGGTAGAGGGCTGATAGGCCTGATTGGATTGAAGGGAGCCAATAATTCTGGTGGAGTTGGAGATAGACCAGCATCCACAGAATCCAAGGATTCCGAGTTAAAAATCTCCAATAACTCATCCATGATAGAATAAAAGAAATAAAAAAATGAAAAAATAAAAAAGAAAAACCACTGCGTGCACTTGTCAACTTTCAAACTTGAAGTGACTTTTGGCGGATTTTGGGATCGTTTATATTTGAATATAACGGGCATTTTGGAATTTAGGACTGCCAGAGAGCAATAGATTTTGGTGGGGATATTTGATTGTCAAGAGATGTTTGTGAATGGGAGAGGACAGATTTTAGAGATTGGGCGAGTGAGAATATTTTTTGCAGTTTTGATGGTTGCTGCTCTGACCAAATTATTGTGGCCAGTATGAATTTCAATAATTCGTCCTAATGGCCATTTTCCAATTGGGATATGGTCTTCTTTTATTAAAACGAGAGTTCCGATTTTTAAGTTTTCCTTTTCTGTTTGCCATTTCTGTCGTTGGTGTAATGTTTGCAAGTAGTCTCGTGACCATTGTTTCCAAAAGTTATGAGAGAGGGATTGGATATACTGCCATCTCTTGAGAGGATGTTGTTGACGGTTAAGTGGGGAAGGTTCTACTATGGTGAGATTATGACGACCAGTGAGGAAATGTCCGGGAGTGAGGATATTATAATTGGTGGGATCATTGGATAAAGGAGAAAAGGGTCTTGCGTTTAAACATGCCTCTATTTGAACTAAAATTGTATATAGTTCCTCGTATGTGAGTTTTGCATCCTTGATTATTTTATACAGATGGCGTTTGGTAGAGTTTACACCAGATTCCCATAAGCCTCCAAAGTGAGGTTCTGCAGGAGGGTTGAAGTGCCAAGTTATGCCTTGGTTGGCAAACTCGCTGGCTAATTTGCTTTCAATTGTTCTGATAGATTTCTCTAAGTCTGATTGTAGAATTCGATTTGCTCCTACGAAATTCGTTCCTTGGCCTGAGTAGATGTGTGAGTAAAGGCCTCTCCGTGCAACAAATCGTTTAAGAGCGGCTAGAAAGGCTGGTGTAGATAAGTCAGAGACAAGCTCTATGTGTATGGACTTAGTGGCCAGGCAAACGAATAGACATATATATGCTTTAGTAGTTTTCGCTCTTCTTAGTGTAGACGTCTTCATATCAAGCGGGCCTGCATAATCTACCCCAGTATGTTGAAAAGGCAAAGATGTGTTGACTCTAGGAGCGGGTAGAGAACTCATTAATTGAGTACTAGGTCATGCATTGAATCGAAAACAGTCGACACATTTGTGGATGCGATGTCTAATTGTATTGCGGGCGTTTAGTAACCAATAATGATTTCTTATAGTACTTAATATTAGTTGGGTGCCTCAGTGTAGAGTATAATGATGTATATGGTCTATAAAAATATTGGTTATGTGATGATTATTGGGAAGAATTATAGGGTGCTGTTGGTCGTAATTCAACTGAGAATTTGTGAGACGACCTGCAACTCGTAACATATTTTCAGAGTCAAGTTTGGGATTGAGGGAGAGAATTTGACTCTTTTTAGGAAGGGGCAAATTCTTCTGTAAGCGAGTGATTTCGGTGGAAAAGGTGATATGTTGGAGAAGTCTAATTAAGCATTTTTCTGCCTTTTTTTAGCTCCGAGACTGTCAAATATTGAGTAGTGGACTGTATTTTGCGCATGCTGTTTATAAATCTGAGACAGTATGCTGTGATTCTTACGGTTTTTTGAAATGATGAATATTTGTGTAATAAGATTATTTGTTCATCGATGATTGTAGTGAACACTTTTGGTTTTTTGGACTCTAGCTGAGTATGTCTATCTTGTGATTGTTGAGGCCATAGATCCTCATTTTGATGTAACCAGTCTGGGCCATTCCACCACATTGAAGTAGTGACCAAGCTGTCTGGCAACATTCCCCTTGATGCTACATCCGCTGGATTGCTCTCGGAGGGAACGTGCTTCCAAGAGCCTTGTGGCATATTTTCGTGTATTTCGGTTATACGATTGGCCACGAAAGTTTTCCAGGTTGAGGTATGTTTATGAAGCCATGACAAGACTATATTGGAATCTGTCCAAGCTATTAGTTGGACTCTTTCTAATTCCAAATCGATGGTTACTTGTTTTATGAGTCGAGAGAGCAGAACAGCCCCACATAGCTCTAAGCGTGGGATTGAGACTGGTTTGATTGGAGCGACCTTAGTTTTTGCTGTTATCAATTGTACTTTGGAGCCCTCGTTTGTCTGTATTTTTAAATATAGAACAGCTGAGTAAGCATTATTGGATGCATCACAAAAGCCATGGAGCTCCATATCTGTGGAATTAGGGATGTAGCCTAGCCAACGTGGAATCTGGATGTCTTGAATTGCATGTAATTGATTTTTAAAATAATTCCATTCTCTTGATATTTGTGGATACAATGTCATCCCAATCGCATTTTGAGAGCCAAAGTTTGTGAATTAAGATCTTTGCCGTGATTATGGATGGAGCCAGCCATCCTAATGGATCGAAGAGAGATGAGACTTCGGATAATATTATTCTCTTTGTATATGTGGTTTTTGGCTCAGGAATGTTAAATTTGAATGAAAAGCAGTCTGTGGTTGGATACCAATGGATGCCAAGAGTTTTTATGGACTCGTGTTCTGAAAATTCTAGGTTCGCTTTCAACTCTCGATGATTTAATGGTATATTAGTTAAGAGATCATAATGGTTGGCAGTCCATTTGCGCAGGTTGAATGTTCCTTTTGCTAAAACTTCAATGAGTTCATGTTGTAATTGTTGTGCCTTATTCAAAGTATGTGCTCCTGAGACCAAATCATCAACGTAGAAATCTCTCATAATGCTCTTAGCTGCTTGCGGATAATTACTTGCTTCGTCCTTTGCTAGTTGCTGTAGAGTTCTGATGGCGAGATATGGTGCTGGTGTAGTTCCAAATGTGACCGTAGTCAGAATATAATCTTTTAATTTTTCATTTGGACTGTCTCTCCAGATTATTCTCTGATAATTCTGATGTTGTGACGTCATTTGAATCATTCTGTACATTTTTTCTATGTCTGCTGTAAATGCAAACTTGTACAGGCGCCATCTCAGTAGGATGGTCCATAGCGTTGGCTGGATTGTAGGTCCAACTAGTAACTGCTCGTTTAATGATTTTCCATTTGATGTACGAGCTGAGGCATTAAAAACAACCCGGAGTTTTGTTGTGGTACTCTCTTTGAGCACCGCATGATGTGGGAGATAATAGAAAGTGGTGTTATCATGTGAAATACTTTCTGTTGGTGTAAGTGCAATAGGCCTCATGTGGCCGAGGTGAATGTATTCATCTATGCACTCCTTGTATAGTTTGTGCATTGTTGGATTATTCGATAATCTTTTTTCTAGTTGGACAAATTGTTTGACAGTCATGTTTCTGGACTGTCCAAGTTCGGGTGAATCTCTGGTCTTGAAAGGTAAATTTACTTCATATTTGCCAGAGGGTAATCGCTTAGTTGTCTCTTGATAGAGTTGTTCGCAGAGTTGATCTTCTGGTGATAATTTTGATTGGGTGCTACATTCCTCGAGCTCCCAAAATTTTCAGAATTGATCGTCCAACGTAGTGTTTATGGTGGTGTGGGTGGATAGCACGGTGGTGATATTGCTTTTCGCTTCTGGTACTGCTCCAACCAGAATCCAGCCCAATTCAGTGTTTTGGGCTGTGGGTGTATTGCTAGGTCCTCTTTTAATGCCATTTCTAATAATGGCGGCGTAAACTTCTGCTCCAAGAAGAATATCAACCTCTCCCGGAACCGAGAAGGTGGGATCCGCTAATGGGAGATTGTTAATGTGTCTCCAATTTGACACGTTAATCGTATTAGTAGGTAGCAAGTCTGTGATTTTTTTTATCACGAGCATATTGCTTGTAATTTTGAACTTGGTATGTAATGAATGAATGATGACAGTTGTTTGCTTTACAGCTGTATTGGTGGGCGTTGTACCAAGTCCAATTAGTTGATGGGTAGTTGGGAGTCCTATAAGCTGTAGTCGCTTAAAGGCTCTTTCAGTTAAAATGGAAACTTGAGATCCAGAATCGATCAGTGCTCTAAGCACTATTGTGATTCCAGATGGTGATGTGACATTTATTAAAGCTGTAGAGAGTAGCGCTCTCTTCATATTAGATGTTAGGAAGTTTTGAACTTGTTGCTCATTATTCCTGTCGGCGGGTGAGTATTGCTTTGTTTCCATATTGGAATTTTGGGTGAGCTGATTGGGTGATTTACTTTCGAAATGGAGCAGTGTACTGTGATTTCTGTTACAATGATAACATCTTTTTTTGCTTGTACAATTTGATGTTGTATGGTTAGGTGATAAGCAATTCTTACATAAATGCTTATTTGAGACAGCTTCGTGTCGCTGTTGGGTGGTCAGAGTTCGGAATGTTGGACAGTGAAAAATTATATGGTCCTTTTTGCAGTGGCTGCAATTTGTTTTATTAGGTGGGGGTGCTGGATTCTTAGATTTGTTTAAGAGTCCATACGTTGTTCTAGGTGAGAATGGTTTTCTCTGTGTCGTATTTGACGACATATTTTTGTTTCCTATTATTTCTAGAGTTCTGAAGCGAGACTCTAGGAATTTTGTGAGTGTCTTTAATTCTGGTAATTCAGTGCTATTATGTAAGCTCTGTTCCCATAGTTGATGAGTGTCTGGGTGCAATTTCTGCACTGTTAAATATATAATTATTGGATCCCAATTATCAGTTACTATTTCTAAATTTTGTAGTGCTAATAAAGCCTCGGTTATATTATCTAATAGCCTCTTAATATTGTCGGCACTGTCATGGTTTATGGTTGGGAGAGACAATAATTTTTTTAACTGTACATTGACGAGAATTCGTTTGTTTGAGTAGCGTTCCTTTAGGAGTTTCCAAGCTGGTTTATAATTTGCGTCGCATATTTCGTAATGCCTGAGCAATTTTTCAGCTTCTCCTATTAAATTCGTTTTTAGAAAATATAATTTGTCAACGTCTCCTAAATTATTGTTTTTATGAATAACCGAATTAAATAAATCGTGGAATGAAATCCACGCAGAGTATTCTCCATTGAAGGTGGGAAGTTTATTCCTGGGGAGTCTTTCATTATTACATGAATTTGTGCTAGCATGTGATGTCTGAGTCTGAGGAGGATTGTTGACAGGCGTTGGTGTTAGTTTGTCTATATCCCCTTCCATGCTTGCTGCTTTTTCAATATAATACTCCTGTGCATCACTAAATGTCTCTTTCGTGAAATATTCTAATTTGCGATCTTCCTTTGTCGCTCTCTTTTGAATTACCCTATGCCGTGTTTGCAATTCTTTCCAATATTCGGTGAACGTTTGTAGGCGTTTTTCTGTCGATTTGACAGTTTTATTTTTACCGTCTCTTTGATGCCTTTTAAAGAGGTCTTCCATTAAGTCTTTGACCTCTTTTTGAGACTCAACCAACTCTAATACTGAGCTAATGGTTTCGTCCCCGGCGTCAGATATACTGCCTTCATCATCTGTAGGCATTTTGTATTCAATTTTATATTTGATTCGACTGAGTTATCCGGCTTTGAAGGACCAATGTGAGATCTAGTCTCGAACGTAAGGAAGGGAGTGCCGGTTTCTGATGGACAACTCAGTTTTTTAAAATTCAAATATAAAACTTTTATTTAAAACTTCAATTTGCTTAACCTAAATATCACAAGAATTCATCACAATAATTCAATAAAATCAATCTAAAACTACCCTACAAACTAATATAAAATTCAATAATAAAAATTCAAAATATAAAAATAAATTCGACAATTCAAAAACAACTCCGCAGTTCGCCACCCTTGAATTATTTATTATGAAAACGAAGAAAAAGAAAAATGTTAATCTTCTATGAATAAATTAAAATTTTCTGAAATAACTTTCAAAGGGGTGCTACGTCTAAGCACACGGAAGTAAAAAGCTTCTAGAGAATTCAAGCACTCAGGTTATCCCTGATCAGAATTATCTTCTGTGGTGATGCGTGAGGGCACACAGAAGTAAAATGATTTTATGGAAAGTTGAGACACTCAGGTTATCCCTGATCAGAATTATCTTCTGTAGTAATAGGGCGCTCAGGTTATCCCTGATCAGAATTATCTTCTGTAGTAGTAGGGCACTCAGGTTATCCCTGATCAGAATTATCTTCTGTGTAATGGGAAAGGAAATTCAGGTTATCCCTGACCAGAATTATCTTCTGTGTAATGTGAAAGGAAATTCAGGTTATCCCTGACCAGAATTATCTTCTGTAATAAGGTAGGAAGCACAATTCTTTTTACTCAGATTAGCTCTGATACAGATCAACTCTGCCAAAAGAATGGTGCCGTCTACTGAAATTCATCGGCTTTATATAGCCGCTGTAACCAGTTATGTCTGTTTCGCCTCGTGGTGTTGCCCTAGCGACGTTTACTTGAATTTTATTCGAGGCGAAAACAGCTGTCTGTCATAATATCATTTGATGACATTACAAGAAAAATATATACGGAGGTGCCTGTACTTTGGTGAGAACTTTGTTGATATTTTTTATTTATTTGTTGTTTATTAGTTTCCCTTTTATTTTTAGAGACCACATTTTAAAAAGCCGACATTTCACAGCCGTAACATTCGGCCGCTACCAGAATTTGTGGAGTTTTTAACACAATGTATTTTAATGCCGTGGGTGAACCCGTGAACCACACTGTCAGCAGCAAATCGTTGATTGGATCAACAGGAAGCTTTAGATAAGTATTATGCAATTTAACTACTTGAATCTGGATACTTTGTGTTCTTTTTGTATATTTTAGGTAGACCGAGCGTGAAGCTCGAAGTACATCGAGGGATCATATTTGCTGCACAAAAACGGACAGCAGAAAATTTATCATGGGATGTCTACATATTTGTGTGATGACTGAACATCTAGGTATATTAGTACTTTCACAAAGGACAATAAAAGCAGACAATACTGTCAGTTGAGAAATATTTTTCTTACTTCTCCACAACTAACACAGCCGAGAGTTTTGCCGAGTGGAATAGAGAGTTTTGCAAATCTCTATACAAATTCCACGAGTTACAAAATTCCGAGTGGAGAGTTAAGTGGCAAAAGAACTCTCGTCTCCACAACTCCACAACTCTCCGAGTTAGTGAATCCGGCTACAGGAGGATTTAATGGCAAAATATTGCAATATATGTAAGTACGTCAAGATAATGATATAAATATATATATATACAGGGTATCCCGTTGGTCGACGTCCAGCCGGTATCACCCGATTCCGGCTTGACGTCGATTTACGGGACACTCTGTATATATGTAAAATAAATATAGAATGAAGTAAATTATGATGTTTGATACACGAAGTTAATAATATGTAGTAACATATGTCGAAATATAATCATTCTACATACATCATATTTAAAACAACATTTTTTAAAAAATTATACAAAAAATCAGCTTTACTGACGAAATATTTCCATAGTTGTTCCGCACAAATAAAGATTTAATTTTAATCGTCGTCGCTAAAATTTTCCACAGAGATGTCGTTAGCTGTAAGAATTGTTATAGTACTAGAAGCAGTGAGGTATGGGGGACGTAAAGTCCTGCGTGCCAGCATGAGCTGACGACTTACTCCGTGACAAATGTTATAAGGACGGCACGCTAGCATCTCGGTTATGAGCGGTGAATAAGGGGGGGGGGTGGTTCACCAGCAAACCTGACTCTCACGTCACCATAGACAAAACGGAATTCGTGTCTATTGTCAGAACGAGATCTACAATAAAAAGCAAACCGCACACCGGCCCTGAAGGGACCGCGTACACCACTCACCTGAAGTTTATCCTAAGGATCAAATGTTCTGATCTTTGTGCCATCCCCGACTTCCCATGACACCGCTGGCATTTACGATGTCCCTTATTATTCACCTGTGTGGAAGAGAAGAGAAGCCTCAGGAGAAGGAAAGATAAGAGAAACACCGCTCTACAACCTCCTGTTCAGAACTTTATTCATTATTGATATTTTTGCGCATTGTATTTTTATTTTGACTTATATTCACCTCCGAAGCTGTATTTACGTCCAATCTCTGGGATAGTTCCGCGGCGATATTCCTCCAGAGTTTCACTTCACATAGTCCATTGAGTTCCAAACCAATTTTTCTTTTTCTTTCTTTTATATCACGGAGGTTAAAAGTACATAATTTCCTACCCAAGATTAAAGGAGCAAAAGGAGTTAGTTACTACTAGCGGGAAATGTGACCGCAAATAATTTCAATTATAAATATTTTTGTTCGATAAAAATGCAAAAACAATCTTTATGACTAAAATATGCGCATATATCTTTCATCCAGTTGCCTTGAAAAAAAAGGATTTTAATAAAAAAAAGAAATCTACCTTCCCCCTTTTTCAAGAATCACAATCTGCGGCTTAAATTTCTATAGGCTTAGTACGGTCACTCCAATCTCAACGAGAACCTCTAGGCTTATTTTAAGGCACTTTCACATCAAACACAAGAATCGAAAAAATGTAAACCGAAAAAATCAATTTATTCCACTTTAAAAGAAGATTTTTGCTCCAATGATTAATAAAATCATGGGAAATAGGATAAACTAATAATTTTACTAATAAAATAGTATATTTATTTTAGAATTTTTAAAAAAACACAACTTTTATGATTTATCGGACGAATTTTTCCGCCGAAAAAGTTTTTCGGCCGATAAAACATAAAAGTTGTGGTTTTTTTCAATCAATCAAATTTCCTTACTCTTATTAATGACTCTTTCTATTCTCGAAATTAAAATACTTAGCTTGTTCCAAAAGTTGTGCGACGAATCGTCTTTAAGCAAATAAAACGGAAATCCTGTCTAATATTTATTTGTCGTTTCTTCCCGCTCCAATTTTACTTATTACTTCATTACAGGATGAGGCTCTACTCCCCGGATTTAAAGAGATTTTGTTTCACATCTCGTTGCTAAAATGAAAACTTATTTTTTTCTTCTCCTGTTCTGACTGCTCGGCTTGACACATTTCAACGTCATACCGATCACCTCGCTCACGTCAGATTCCGGCCTCCTAGATTCCTCTTCTTATTTTTTTTTCTCCACGATCACTCCCGCAAGCTTTTAATCTCACGGCAGCTTCGAAAAGTGGCAGCACATTCGTCGTGTGGGAAGTTACCACCAGTGGCGACATGTTAAAACTTCGCATCGAAAGCGATCATCGAAGCGAAGATTTCGCTCTGGCGGTATGTTATAAGATTTTTGTTCGACAGGCGATTTTGCTTGTTTCGAAACTATTTCCAAATAATTTTTTTTCCCCTAGCCCAAATGAGATTTACAGATTCTTATTCTTGTTGTTGATAAATTTTAATAATAATAAAATTGGAATTTATGAATTGTTTCAATCGCAGTGGCGTTTTTTGTGGAGGATAACAAAAATGATAAATCGTCGAATGTCGAACTTTCGAAGTTATAACATCTTGCCCCAGGTGACAACTCCACATACACGATTCTGTGTGCTGTATCGTGTGGGCCTGCGTCCATAACAATTTCTTGAATTTCGTATTTTGTTAATTGGGAACTAATTCAAATAAAACTTTTTCTGGACTTAGAATAGAATTTTCTAGAGTTATTCAAGTAGAGAGCGTTCTTTATTCACTTCAAAATCAATCAGAGCGTTTAACGAACGAATCACAATAATATTACTTATATGTAGATAGGTGTAACTAATAGGCTAAAACCGCTTATATTCAATTTAGTGCGCGGCGCGACAGTGCTGCAAAAGATTAGAAAGCATGGATGTGTTGCTCTTAGCTGCTGTTTGGTATATCTCATCAAGCTCAATGTAGTAGCAAACCAACTTGTCAACCTGACTCGTTAATAGATTTTATTACTAAAATGTACTATGAATGTAAAATTTTAAGTTAAGTTTCCAACCTACCTAGGAAACTTTTGGATTTCGTGCTAACAACAAATATAGAAGTTTTTAGAATGAAGAAATGAAAAACGGAGTACTTTTATAAAAGGAGTAATAACGGAGTGCAAATCGAAGTACAAACGACAGCACTGATGTAGGGTCATCAACAAGTCCTGTAAAGGGGACCACTGAGAAAAGAGAATTGACACAAGAGTTCTCAGGGTTGGCTTGTTTAGTCCCAAGAGCTTATTCGTTAGGTTTAGGTAAAATTTACCCCGTATTTCGTTTATAGTTCTACCCAAAGGGTCATCTAACCAAAGGCGACTGTGTTGGCGATCAACCCAAACCGATATAATAGGCTCCAAAACTAGTTTGGAGGTTCTAAAGAGTTTAGATAAAACTCTAACAGCTACTTAGCTGTTTTTTTAGGTGGAAATCTCTTTGTTCTCAGTGTCTGAGTTTAGGAGATACCTTTCGCTTCAAGGGTGGCCGTGACTTCCGCCTGGACAGCCGTTACAGGGCTCTCAAGGTGTATGGCATTTTCCATTTGAGACCCCTTGCTGAAAACGCCTGCTCCGGTGTTCTCTTCGGATTTGGAGCCATCAGTGTAGATAATAACAGGGGTTGTCAATGGCCGAAGCACAGAATGTGATTCCTATTTTGTCCTGGATGGAATTCTGGATTTATTTTGTATTGCTTTACAGTATTGTCTCAAGAAGGTAGTCGCAATCCCTGTCGATGTAAGGTGCGATAGACTGCACGAATTCAAAGATGGATACGTGTAGAACTCTTGTTGCAGTGTGAATCCAGCTGCGATTAAGATGCAGGCCTAGCGCTGCAATTGACTTCCCCTTGATATTTTTCTGTACAGGGTGTTGTTGCGGATAACCTCGAGACCCTGAGTGCTAGTAGACCTGAGAGTGTCACTTACACTTACGAGGCACAATCTTTGAATGATTTCCAATAACTTATGATCACTGGCGAAATCCATTGTTTCCACCCCACCACAGAATCGTAGGTTAACATGGGTCGGATGACGCTAGTGTAAATCTATAGGATCATGTAGAACACATAAGTTATAATAAATCAATAATTATGTTTTGTATATAATCTTCTTTTTATTCAGTTTCCCCCTAAGCCCGCAACTCCTGAAGGTATTCTTGAACAATATTTGCCTACTAAAGCGGGGGCCTAATCGGATGGTTGAGTATTAGAACTTTTACTTTTACTAGGACGGTTGAGCGTGAGCATAAAAGGAACGTTGACTCGTGGCTTTGAAAACTCTACTTTGACCTTGACCTTTGAAACCGAAGTGTCTGGTCTTGAATGTCCATTTGAAACCGGAAGTGTCTGGTTTTGGAGGCTACAATTTGACTTTGATTCTGTCTACTCGACTTCGTCACAGGGGAGATGTCTTTGAGAAAATGTTATTAACAAAAATTGCAATCCGTCATGGCTTTACATTATGTCTTTTTCCCGCACGGGAATTGAAACCACACTTGTTAGAAACGGTCAAAGATGGAGAATAGAAGAATTTTAAGAACTTTTGTTTTTAATGTTTCTAAATCAAATCATAAATACAAGAGTAATAAAATAAATAAAAAACGAGTTTTCAAACAAAACTGAGGCCAAGCCGCATGAAAAAGTAGAAAATAAACTTTTCTTCACACACAGAGGTGGACTCAGATTTTTTGATTGGGACATTTCTCTTGAATATTCTTTCTCCTCATGAATCAAATCACTTATTACCTCTGATTGATCATATTGAAATATATCGGTGATTGTCAGCGAATAAAATCTGAGTCCACCTCTGTGTGTGAAGAAAAGTTTATTTTCTACTTTTCATGCGGCTTGGCCTGAGTTTTGTTCGAAAACTCCTTTTTAGCTTATTTTATTTTCTGCCTTTTTCACGTTCACTAAATTGTTATTACGTGCTGCTTTCCATGTTTTCGACAGACTTTTGCTATTACTATGATTTTTTTTTAAAAATTTACATGAATTTTCCTCGATTTTTCATGCAAGTTTTCATGATTGTTGAAGAGAAAGTATTGATACCAGTAGGGCGGAAAAAAAATGATTCCGCATAGCTTATAAAACTTTTTTGTCGGAAAATTTTCCGGAAATGTTCGGAAAATTTTCCAGAAAAATTGGAAAATTGGGTATTTTTCCGAAAACAGATTTATCACTAATCATATCGGTGAAAATTTGTCCGATGATTTTCCCGCTTTTACGGGTTTTCCACGGAGTTTTCCACAAAAGCAACTTTATGCAACTCATTTCGCTTTACAACTTTGTCTTAGTTTGCAAAACGCTCAAACGCTTCCTTGGTCTGAAAAACTCCGGAAAAGCGTTTTACATGAATTTTCCCCGATTTTTCTGCAAGTTTTAACCATTGTCGGAGAGAAAGTAATGATGCCATTATTTAGAAAACCTTTTTTCCGGAAAAGACGGAAAATTCCGGAATTTTTTTTCGGAAAAATCGGAAAATTCTGCATTTTTGCTGAAACGGATTTATCACTAATCAAATTTGTACCAAATTTTCAAATGATTTTTCGCAATTTTCCGCGTTTTCCATTGAAATTTCCGGTTCAAATTTTGATAGATTCAATTGTCGCGCGACATGAACCTGTATGCCAAATTTCAGCTCGCTGTGATGACGAAAAGTGGGTCTAAGAGAGTGTCGAAAATAAAAAAAAAGAAATATATAGAGAGACAAATTCGTGTACGAGTTAAAGGGCCTAAAAAACAACCGCCTCGTCCTGGGTTTGAAACCGGAACCTTCTTCTGTTAGAACCGGGAAAAAGTGATCCAGAATCCCCATAGGAGATTTATTTTACTTTATAATTTTAGAAATTGTATTATGCTCGACCTTAATCTTCTAGATCAGTTTTTATATATCGTGTATTTAATGTTTTATACTTTTTTAGAATGCAAATAATTAATTCAAATTTAAAAAAATTAACAAGAACTAATAAATTTTGTGTTTTCATTTTTATATAGCAAAGAATGATATTTTTTATAGCCTTGACATCATTTTTTTCTGTAGGGGGTATAATACCAGATATTTGTTTCTATGTACAATCTTGTATCTTACTACATTTGTTGAAAAACAGTCAGTTTCTGAGCATTATTTTATTACTCTTTTTTGAATTTAAACTTAATATACTTTAGATAGATAAGATTTAAAATACATTAGATTACAATGAAATACTTTGCATTCTTTCGGCTCTGCAATAAATACTGTTCCCCTTCAGAGTTGTTGTTCATTTATATGAATTACATCAGCCAAAGACTCAAGAACAATTCTCACATCTGAGGTACAGTTTCGAAAAACATCTTCCTTTGTTTAAACTGCTATCACCAGTTCACCTTCCAAACCATTTTCGGTTGCATCGTGAAATATTTTCATTCTTTCCCAACCCGAACGGTACGGATGTGGAGCTGTTTACCAACCGCGCTGTTTCTCCTCCATCGTACAACCAGAGGATGACATGCGGAATGTAAGTCGGTCAATCCCCTTTTAAGCGCTAATCCTTACCTTATTATTAACATTTATTATTATTTGGCAAAGAGATGCATACAGAGCTTCCGTTTTACATTTAGTTGCCGCGACCTGTAAGATCTTCTATGACATTACCCCTAAGTGCCCAATGGTGTCCATTCGAACTTAAGGTCTTTTATAAAACCTTTGACATTCTTGGGAGCCATATTTGCAACATACTTGGCCTAGATGTCTTACAAGGGGAGGGTCCCTACTCGTCATCACCGATTTCGTTCAAATTCACAGTATATGTTGGGCTTAACTAGAAATGATAGTGTTGCAAGTCGCAGCTCCAGATGGCCAAGCGAAACCGAAATAATGCATAATATATAATGCATAATGTACAAATCCACCCACACCCCATATCTCGGCTAAATATTATCCGATTTGCAAAATTCTTTTTGCTAATTGTTTTGTGATTTTTTTCTGATTTTTTGAGCATATTTTCCCTCCCCTTCCGATTAAGTTGCGAAATTTAATTTTTGATGGGCAAATTTTCTGTCTGAAAAATTCATTTCGAAACTTTGCTCCACGAATTATCGTTTAATCCAATTTTCGATTTTTTTGAGGATGCACCCTTATCAGAAAATTATCTATACAAAATTTCAGGAAGATCGGGTGTCATTTACTTATAAAAAAAAAATAAATATATAAAAATTTTACGTGCCCACTTTTCGCCATCTACCGGCTATTTCTGGAAACCCATGGGCATGGTACTTACAGAATCTGAAACCTACATATCTCCTCTGTCGTTGAAAAGTTACCGGAATGAGTTTGGCGGATTTATTCAAAATCTACAAATATTTTACCGCGACAACTCCCACAAAAATTTGCAAATTTGAGCATTATTCAAGGGGTAAACCTACAAAAAAATAGCGATTTTCACTTTCACCCGTATCCTGTCATGTGGGTACTTTTTGGAAAGCTCTCGGTGAGTACGTAACAAAAAATGAGATAGATTTGTTTTCCGCTCCACTTTTCGGTAGATTGGACCCAAAAACCGTTATTTTTGAATTTCGGAATCCACATTTTTCTATATGGTGCCATTTATCGGCACTTTCCTAAAATATTTTCAACGTGTTATAACAGCTATATTAATCCTTGGGATGTCTGCTATTTTTGTACAATTTATCTAATGCTAATGGGATAATCCTTCAAATAGTTACATATACATACATATATCCGGGATATAATAGCCAATCCCCTCATCATACATTCCTTTATGTCGCGACGGCATACTTCAAGCAGAATTTCTATGCAACTTTCTTGGAAAAATCACTTGATTGCCAGGCTCTGCTTTTATTATTTAATGCCTATATTGAATCGGAACACCGATTTAGGACGGATCCATTATCCAAAATCGAAAATTGGATTAAACGATAATTCGTGGAGCAAAGTTTCGAAATGAATTTTTCAGACAGAAAATTTGCCCATCAAAAATTAAATTTCGCAACTTAATCGGAAGGGGAGGGAAAATATGCTCAAAAAATCAGAAAAAAATCACAAAACAATTAGCAAAAAGAATTTTGCAAATCGGATAATATTTAGCCGAGATATGGGGTGTGGGTGGATTTGTACATTATGCATTATATATTATGCATTATTTCGGTTTCGCTTGGCCATCTGGAGCTGCGACTTGCAACACTATCATTTCTAGTCAAGCCCAACATATACTGTGAATTTGAACGAAATCGGTGATGACGAGTAGGGACCCTCCCCTTGTTAGCCTTGCGCGGCCCAGAGCTTCACATTCACACAGATGTTATCGTCTTCCATACAGAAGCCACAGATTTTATCCGATCTTACCCATCTTTTTAAGATGAAATCTAAGTGGCCAATGCCCAATAAATAGGCCTTTCCTTCATCTTACATGCTCTTTCCAAAGCATGCCAAAGCTGTCCTCAGCATCATAGGGTACCTCACCTGCTCTATCAAGTAAGTGTAGAATTATACAGCAAGAGAGTGAGATTAAAGAGGTTGTAAAAAGTCTACAAAAATTGAATGAGAGAGATGATAGGGTTATGGATGAAATTAAAAAAGTAAAAAAAAAAACAAAAGGAGCAACTTACGCGGATAAAGTAAAGTCGGTACCACCATTAATTATAAAACCCAAACAAAAACAGGATGCAAAGAAAATAAAGGAAGATTTAAATAGAAAGGTCAATCTTATAAATTAGAAGTTTACGGAGGTGAGATCTAAAGGCAATCGTGCGGTTACAATCGAAAGTGTTAGCAAACAGGAAAGACAGACGATAAAATCAGCAGTTGAACAATCTTTAGGGAAAGAATATGTCGTAACGGAGACTGATTTAAGAAAACCAAAACTATGGGTGAAAGGTATGAAATACAAGTGACGACATTGTACACAAGATTAGTGCACAGAATGATCATTTGAATAAAAGTGAATTGAAGTGTTTGAAAGTGGTTGAAAAGAAAGTACGTAATCAGATAAGATTTAGTGCGGTGATTGAGATTGAGATTAAAAGTTTTAATAAGGCATTGAATGAAAAAAAAAATATTGGATGTGATAGGTGTGCGGTGTTTGATGGCGCGAGTGTGAAAAGATACTTTAAGTGTCAAGGATTTAACCATAGATCTGATGAATGTCGAAATAAGGGGGTATGTGTGAAATGTATGGAAGAGCATGATACGAGAAGTTGTAGTAAGATAGATAGAGTGAATAAGTGCATCAATTGTGTAAGAGCTAATGAAAAGCTTAAGTTAAGACTAAATGTAAATCACAACAGTTATAACAAAGAATGTCCTGTATTGGCAAATAAGTTAAAAATAAGAAAAAAAGTGGGTTATTAGCCACTAAAGAATATTCAAGGTTTATTAAATAACTTCAGTGAATTTGAATCCAATTTTAAATGTAGTGACCATGAGCTCATAATGTTAACAGAAACGCATATACTGTAAAAGATAGTGATGGGGAATTATACTTAGAAGGTTATAAAATTATAAGATGTGACTCTAATTCTAAAAGTACAGGGGGTGTATCACTTTATATTAAGAATGAATGGCAATATGAAGTTCTGGGTAACATTGCAAACGAATTAGACATTTGGTGGTTGGTAATAAAATGCTCTAGAGGCAACGTTAAATTTGTAGTGGCCATTGTGAATAGGCAAGGCCGTATATATAGATCACGAATGGGAGGGGTTTAGGCCAGTAATTAATACCCTCTCGAAACGAAAGAATATATCAGAATTAATCTGAACTCAATAATTGGAATTTTATGTAAATTTAATATATTAATTTATTAAGAACTTAATTTATAATGACATTTCAATTGAATCGAAAAATTCTATTCATCTATAAAGGGAGAAAGTACTTTATTCATTTCAATTTTAACATTTCGATGAATACTTAGTAGAGCGATTTTGTTGGCGGGGCCAAAAAAGCAATTTAAAAAAATTAATAAGATGGCACATTTTATTTTTTAGGGCATTTTAAATATGACTATGTAATTATCTAAAATGCCCTAAAAAATAAACAAATAATTTTTTTCGCGTTTAAATCAAAACCGGGAAAAAATCATTTATTGCATCTCTTTCATTTATTTAGAAATGTATACTTTTTATACTTCTCTTTTGTGCATTTTACAATATTCTATGAGCACTCCGATGAGTACATAATGAGTGTCATGATGAGCTTATTATAATGAGCATATCAATGAGTGTCTTTATGTGATTATTAATGAGCATGTAAATGAGTGTCATGATGAATTCATAAATGACAATTTGATTTTAAGATTGATTTAATATATTTTTCCAAATTTAAACTCCGGCTGCAAACCAAACTCTGAGACGCTGAACCGTAAGGATTTGGGCATAACGTCTTATTCAGCATATGGTAGACAGTTTTTCCGCGGAAGAGCAAATCAAATAATTAATTTAAAATCAATAATAAAAATTTCCGACAAATCACAAAAATCAATTCAAATTTATCTAGTAGAAATGTCATCTGACACGGTGATGACAAAAATAAACATTTATTTAAAGGGATTTATAGGATTTGTATATAGAGAGCAGTTTCATAATATCCAATTAGCTCCTCGATGAGTTTTAATGAACGCTCATCGGGACTTAATTTTCTATATGTTTCTTCATGAATTACCTTGAGGCTTTTCAGTCAAATTAGTATTGGTTTACATAATCACCGCCACTTGCGGGTCAACCCTGGTAGCCCAATCACCATGAGCGCACTGATGAATGTAATGCTGAATTTTGTTCTAGCTCCGGGACTAAACTCACTTATATACTTCGCATTCATATGATAAGCAATTCAATGATTTCCCTTGTGAATAAATCAAATCACTCATCGCCGAACGTAATCTTGATTCTAATTGGTGAGTAAATTAAATACCTCATCGCTGAGCGTAATCATGATTATTAGGGATGATATTGTTTGATATTGTTTTTAAATTCAGAAAATAAGAGATTTGGGATTGTCACGCATGTAATATGCCCATATGTCCAGACGAAAGTATAACTATACTGTTGTCCTTTCGTGCAGGGATACGACACGCAATCGCAAACATAGAGATATGTTATTATTTCAATGCGGTTAATATATATGCCCATTACAAATATCATCAACAAATTGTTTATTGTTTTACTTTTTTTTTCTAAAGGGAAATACACTATCTATAAAAATATGAAAAATTACTTACCAATGATAAAAAATATTTAAACTTAACTGGAACTGGACGACTTCAATTTCATTTCACTTTAAATCATATTTCACCTTCGCTTCTCACAAATGAAAGGAAAATTTTGGCGCAACACCATTTATCTGCCTTTCACTGATGACCAGACAGATGAGTAGGCGAAGAACCTCATCGAGGCGCTCAGTGAAAAAGTTAGCTGACGTACGTCCACATAATGTACACTCACATTGTCGCACTTGACTAAAAAGTTGTGGTAGTGAACATAAGAGCCTCCGCCCGCATCGGTATTAAAATTTTGTAAACAGATGAGCGTTGTCTACCAGGGAAGAACTAAGGTAAAACTATGAGCAATTTCTACCAGGGTACCATCTACTGATGTGTATATACATATTGGACTGCTTATTTTCTTTCTCTATTTAGGGCATGTTTTTCCTAAAGTTGCTTTATCTGAAAGGGCCACGGAGAAACGATATAAAATGACAAAACCAATTGTTGTGAGCCGCTACATTATAAAAAATTGTGGGTAAAAATTAGGCTTATCAGATTAACGAAAGTGTAGGCTACACCGATGGAAGGGGTTTGAACGCCTCAAACCCACCCCATATATACGGCCTTGTATATAGGTCACCAAGATTGTTAGAGAGGCAATTCTGTAATTTCTTTAGGGAATGTATGGAGGTTATAGAAGATATGAATGAAGAAATAATAATAGTTGGTGATTTCAATATAAATTGGTGCAGTGAAAGATATAAGAAAGAAATTAATGAAATTATTTGTGAAAACGGGTATTCACAAATGGTGCGTGAATTTATAAGGGTAACTGATTTATCAAAAACCCTAATAGATTACGTTATAACAGCAATGAATAATATTGAAGTAACAGTAAATAACAGCCTAAAAATAAGTGATCATGAAACTTTAGAAATTAGCATATTAATAAATAATTACTCCGATATAAAACAAGATGACAGTTTTGAGATTTTTAAGTATAAAAAAAACGAGTTCGCGAATGAGTTGAGAAAGATAGAGTTGGAAAGGATGATGCTTATTGAGAGTTTGCATGACTGTGTTGATAATTTTAACAATAATATCCTTCAGGTTATGAAGAAATTTTTAGCGCAAAGAAATATATATACAAAAAAGGCTACAAATTTGTGGTATAGCAAGGAATTAATGGTGTTAAAAGAGAGGAAAATAACAGCATATCACCGTGCAAGATTAACAAATGACGTAAATGATATGATAAAATATAAAGAAGTGAGAAATATATATAAGCATAGAATAAATGCAGCCAAAAATGATGAAATAATAAATAAAGTTAATGAAGCTAATAATCAGAAGAAAATGTGGCGTATCATAAAAAGCTCTATCTTGATTGAAGCGAAATCTGAAATAAAGGAAATTCAATTTGGTGACTATAAATGCCTGCAACTGTACGTATGGCTGTTTTGCTACTAATAGGCTAATATCGACTTCGTACAATTGATAACAGGGTTTGTTGGCCTGCATGAAGATTTTGGAGATGGAGATGTCGAATATTATTGCATCGGTGAAATAATGCTTCTGAGGCAGCACTATCTGATGTTGGGTGTCGTATGGAAGTTCTGAGTGCTCCAGTCTTCCTCCTACTCTAATTAGTCCTTGTTCATCCAGAAATGGAGCGAGACTCTTTAGACGGGAGCCCAGAGGGACAGCTTGCCCTTTCTGTAGATGCAAGTAGTCCTCCCGGAATTCCTTTATTTGTATCATCCTTATTACCGCTCTGGTAGCAATCTCTATTTCACTGACAGTTAGCGCGGACACAACTCGTTCAACTTGCAGTGCTGAGCGCATGCAATTATCAGCGAAGCGAAAGATATAGGCGAACAAACGTTGGAGTTTTGAGAATGTGTTCCGAAACTTACAATTTTCTGCAATATCACTGACATTACATGCGAATAACGAAATTTTCGATTTTCGTGTTTCAGGAATATCGTCGAAGGAAGTCGGGGCGTATGGAACTGGCCAGTTTTCTGAAGACTGAGAAAGAAAACTTGGCCAGGCACTCCAAAGCTTTGAGCTACATAGTTCCGAGACCGAAGGCCCACGGCTGATAATATCAGCAGGATTTAACAATGTTGTTACGTGATTCCATCGGCAGTCCCCCGTAAGCTGCTGAATCTTTGCAACTCGATTCGCGTCAAATGTAGTCCACTTAGAAGGGTGTGCGGACAACCAAGACAAAACCACACTTGAATTCGGCCAACAGTAAGTAGTAGCCTGGTAGAATTCCGACGACGTACGAATCCGATGTAACATTTCTGCTAGCAGCAGAGCAGCATAGAGTTCCAAGCGTGGGATAGATGTAGACTTCAGGAGCGCTACCCTTGATTTAGCGTATAGCAAGCGAATGGCTACTCCTTGATCACAGTTCTCTGATCGTATATACACGCATGCCCCATAGGCTTCTGAAATTGCGTCGGAGAAACAATGAATTTGCAGCTGAGCATGATGTAACGTGATGCATCGAGGTATATTTATTCTTGACAAATTTTTCAGCTCTCCTTTGAATTTCCACCACATATCATTAAGATGTAAAGGGAGCGATTCGTTTCACGATAATTTAAGTTTCCACAGGGTCTACATGAATACCTTTGCCTTGACTATTATAGGGTATATTAATCCGAGTGGATCATATAACCACGCTATATCCGAAAGTACCCTTCGCCGGGTGTATAACTCGCAAGGTCCTGGGTCTTTATAACTAAACCAAAACGCATCAGCATGCGGTTGCCAGATCAGTCCTAGAGTCGTAAAGACGAAATTATCCTCTTCGATTTGAGTAAACGTTTCCATATGATTTTCCGGAATTCCTTCCAATATAAGCGAACTGTTGGAGCACCACTTACGCAAAGAAAATCCTGCCTTATGTAATAAACTGACTACCTGGTTTTTGATTTCCAACATTTTGATGGAATTTGACCCAGTGAGAAGGTCGTCCATATAAAAATATCTTTGAATAATAAGAGCACTGATAGGAAGTTGTTCTTGTTCCTCTAAAGCCAATTGATGAAGAGTACGGACTGCTAAAAACGAAGCAGGTGCAGTACCATAAGTTATCGTTACCAATCGAAATATTTGTAGAGCTTCATGCGGTGAGTCCCTCCAAAGAATACATTGCCAAAAGGTATCTTTGTCATTCATGAGGATTTGCCTATACATTTTTGATATGTCGGCAGTGAAGACACATTGATACATACGAAAGCGGATTCATAAATTGAACAAATCATCTCGAAGCTGAGGACCCTTTAGTAAAACATCATTTATTGAATGTCCCGAAGAAGTTGTTTCTGAAGCATCAAATACGACGCGCAGCTTCGTGATAGAGCTTTCAGCATTTCTGACGCCATTATGAGGTAGGAAGTTCATGTAAGCTGGCATCCTCTTTAAATCGACGGGAATCATGTGACCTAGCGTCAAGTATTGCGACATAAATGATGAATATTGGAGCCTCAACTCCTCATCTCTTTCTAACTTGCGCTCCAGACTGTGAAATCTCCGCTTAGCGATCTCGAATGATGACCCAAGCAGTTGGAAGTTGTCCCGAAAAGGTAGGCAGACAACAAATCTACCGGAAGTTAAGCGTCTAACAGTTTTATTAAAATGTTCTTCGCAACGTGTCTCATCGTCCGTCCTAGGTATAGAAGGTAAATCATGACGCTGTACCTCCCAGAATCTTTCGACCAACTCTTCCAACGCACCATTGTCACCTACTGCTTTCGCTAACCTGAGGCCGGTAGTACAGAGAGATGAAGAACTACCACCCGCCACGATCCATCCCAGTAGCGTTTTCTGGAAAATCGGTTTTCCTTGGCCCAACTTAATTTGACCTACACATAGAAGATCGTAAAATAGCTCAGCACCAATAAGTATATCTACGCGTTGTGGTGAATTTAACTTCGGATCTGCTAGTCGCAAATTTGACGGCACATTCTAACTGGAAATATTTACAAATCTGCTGGGACTACATCTAAAATCATTTGTACAAGATTTGACTTCTAAATGCGTTGCAAATTTAACTGGTGTGCTAGTCAGATCGACGCCATCGATAGATCCCTCATATTTCTGAGAATTTAGTCTAAGCCGTCGCCACAAATACTCCGTAATAAAATGATTCTGTGACGCTGAATCCAGTATCGCACGACAAGTAATAAAATTTCCCTATTGATCTCTTACCTGAATTAATGCCATTCCTAGTATGACCCAATTACTGCTGGTGTCACTTAAAACATGCGAACATTCCTTTGATGAGGTAGTCAGGCACGAGTTGCTCGTTGAAGGCCTTGGATAATAAGAGTCTTCAATATTGGGGACGCCTTCCTTAGTAGTACTAGATGGCTTACTTTCGGCCATGTGAAGTAAGTTGTGGTGGTTCAAATGACAATGCTCACATCTTGCTGCCTTGCACCTCTTGACCAAATGTCCCGGCTTTAAACATACAATACATAGTTTCATGCGCTTTGCCTCAAAGTAGCGCTTGTGTGGGTCTAACCTTAAAAACTGGGAACAATTGAATAAATCATGATTGTTATTTTTACATAGGAGACACTTCGACTCAGAGCATGCAGTAATCAATGTGACTTTAGATTTAGAGTTAGATTTGTTACCTGGCTCATAACTTGTTTTTGACTTAATCGCACCCTCGGTATTTTCCAAGGCCTGACACCTCTTTCTCAGGAAACTCTCCATTTCTTCCCAGGTGGGGATTACATCCAAGGGGGCTTCATCCTCCCATTTACTTATCGTTGCAGCATCCATTCTTTGACAAAGTAAGTGAATTAAAAAGCAATCTGATATCTGTTCCTTGGAGCCTAAAGACAATAAAGCTCTCAAATGTGCATTAATACTATCGCTTATGCGTCTCAGCTCTTCCGCTGTGCCTTTAGTAGCAAATTCTAGCTTGAAAAGTATCGATTTTAGGTAACGGCTGCCTACTACAATATAACGGAAGAGACTGTGATAAATCAACAGAAGCACGCGGCGGTGGCGTCTTCTTTGCTTTAGCATCAATTAATCGAGATTTTATGTAACAATAGGTTTCAATGAATGTATCTCGCTTATCAAGAGAAATTTCCGACTCATCTATACCTTCAATTAACGTCTGCAGCCGTTCAAAATTGTCGAAATATGATTCACAAAGACCTAATCGCGTTTCAATTTCAGCAGCCGTAGCCGCCACTAACTTTGTGTCCACGAATGTCTTTAACTTTGTTTGTTGCATTGTTACCACCCCGCACTGGGTACGCAACTCTGTTATTCTTGTGACCTTAGACACACTTTCATTGTCCGAATCACTCATTTTATAGACTATTAGTGCTCAAATATACTACGATGCAGTACCTGGAGTTAATTATCACACCTCTTAAGACTAAAAACTGATTATTTCAATTGCGCTTACCGCACGACTATAATTGCAAACGTATACTTATGTGCAATAAGTCTCAAAGACGGAATATATGTATAGACGTTCGTTGTATTATTTGCAATGAATCGCAAAAGTTCAAAATATGTAACTTCTATGTTTACAAAAAATATCTCGGGACTAAAACCCCTCTCGATAATGATGTCAATCTTCCGTCTATGCGCAATCTGTTAATAACTACAAGGCAAAAAGAACATCAGTAAATTTATCCTTATTGTAGTAAGATTACCTCCGTCAAGAAGAGAACCCAATTCACTTCAATAATGTGAGTACAACGAATTATGACAACAACGATCGAATTAATCGTGATGAGTGTATTCCTTCCACAAGTAAGTGTTCAAGCTGACAGAGTTACAATGACGTTTTTAAAATGATACGTAGCGGCGTTGCAATGCGTCGGCTAGCTATGAATGTCAGTCAATATTTGTGTATTATACCTTAGACACACAGCACGAACTAATGTATCATTTGTACTAACTATTCATTAAAATGCCGTGTGTCAAATAGTATATGTCATTATAGCTCGAAAATCAGATGATTATGAAGTACACTAATGAAGTGTTTTCCTCCTTCATTATAGCTATAATGAGGAAAAATGTGCTAGATTTGGCATATAATGTAAATCTGGAGCTCCGCTGTGCATCTGCCGATTTGAAAAATAAGAAGAAGAAATGCAAAGAAATGCAAATCACAAATTATATTATCAATATTTTTTTAAATATAATGTTTTTCTCATTTGGAAATTGTTAAATTGAAAATAAAATAAATGAAAACAAAGTGTATCGCGTTAATTCGATCCATATTGCTTCTTTAATGTGATAAGCTCATCAAAACCAGTTTGACAGCAGAACTTAATTAAAGAAATGGCTGTGTGTCTGCAGTTCATAAAGAATCATTATAGACTAATGAGTCGTTAGTTATTTCTTCATTAAGAGTGCTGTGTGTCTAGGGCATTAATTCGCAACAAATGATGCTACATTAGACGAAAATGGTTGCCTTATACCCTAGACACACAGCACGAGCTAATGAATAATTTGTACTAACCGTTCATTAAAATGCCGTGTGTTACATAGTATACGTCATTAAAGCTCGAATATTGGATGATAATGACGTACACTAATGAAGTGTTTTCCTCCCATAATGAGGAAAAATGTGCTAGATTTGGCATATAATGTAAATCTGGAGCTCCGCTGTGCATCTGCCGATTTGAAAAATAAGAAGAAGAAATGCAAAGAAATGCAAATCACAAATTATATTATCAATATTTTTTTACATTTAATGTTTTCTCATTTGGAAATTGTTAAATTGAAAATAAGTAAATGAAAACAAAGTTTATCCCGTTAATCCGATCCATATTGCTTCTTTAATGTGATAAGTTTATCAAAACCAGTTTGACAGATCAACTTAATTAAAGAAATGGCTGTGTGTCTACAGTTTATAATGAATCATTATAGACTAATGAGTCGTTAATTATTTCTTCATTAAGAGTGCTTTGTGTCTAGGGCATTACAACCGATTGTTGTAGATGCGATGTAGATGTGATTATGACGCGTCACATGCACCGATTTGCAATATATAATGCTAGATTAGCCGAAAATGATTACCTTACAGCCGATTGCTGTTGATGCGATGAAAATGTGGTTATGACACGTCACGTGCACCGATTTGTGCAATTCCACGATATGATTCTTATCGCTTAAATTCTCGACTTTTCTCAACCACTACTAATAAAATTCGCTACTTGTTGGATCTTTCCTCTTTTGGTTAGACGAATAAGCTAATATTGCACTCAAGCGGATCGCGAAATCGAAACTCGAACACGTGTAAGCACACAACTATCACGTCGGGGTCACCAAATGTTAATAAATCAAGCGTTTTTGATTTCAAATATGTGTTCCTAATTTATTAAATAAAACACGATTGTATTGCTTACACTACTTTAATAACACTTTATTAGATTTTTAGCACTAACAAAATTATACGTCCACTCCTCGCAAGATTCTAACCAAAAGAGAATCAGTTATACAAGAAATGGTGGCTTAGTGCCTTACAATATAAGAGTTCTTCTTCTACTTTTCATTATACAATGATAGTTTGATTCAGCTAGTGGACAAAGTTAAACGATTCATTCTAAGTTATAAAACTAACAATTGTTATTTAAGATATGCATACATGGTTCAATTAGGTTCAAATTTATCCAGGCATGATATTAGACAACTGGAATAATTGGGGTGTTATTTTGATTGACATAATAAATAAATCGTTGAGGAGTGGAGAATTCTCTAGTTTATGGAAAGAATCAATTAATATCCCTGTTCAGAAAGTCAAGAACACAAAAAAGCAGAAGAATTTAGACCTATAAATACATTGATTATATATGAAAAGGTTTTAGAAAAAGTGGTTCAAAAACAGTTAGAAAGTTACTTGGAAACAAATAATTTGATTATATTGGAACAATCTGATTTAGGAGACAACATTCCTGTAAAACGGCGAATAATTGGGTATAGTGTGCCAATGGAAGGAAGAAATAGATGCCTCAAATAGTGTTGTGGCTGTGTTTTTAGACCTGAGAAAAGGGTTTGAAACTGTCGACCGGTGCATATTATTAAAAAAATTAGCAAAATATGGAATTCGTCGAAAGGAATTTCAATGGTTTCATAGCTAATTGTATGGAAGAAATCAAAGTACCAAAATAAATAATACATTTTCCGATAAAATTGAAGTATCGATGGGTGTTCCACAAGGATCAGTACTTGGAACTATTTTGTTTATTATATATGTGAATTACATTAAATCAGTGTTGAAATTCTCGAAGATAGTACTTTTAGCTGACGATGCATTGTTGTATATAGCAGGGAAAGACACCGGTGAATTGAAAATCAAAATAGAACGAGATTAAGAATTATCGTGTGACTAGTTGCAGATGAATAAATTGAAACTGAATATACGTAAAACAAAAGCTATGACGATAAATAATAATACGGATTTGCGTGTTGAAATGAATGGTGAACTAATAGATTGTGTGAATAAATATAAATGCTTAGGATGGGTTTTTGATAAAAAGTTAAATTTTAGATTACATATAAACTATATTTCTAAAAAAATTGGTAAAAAGATTGGATTTTTGAAGAGACTTAGAAAGAAAGTTACGATGGCTACCGCGATAAATATATACAACAGTATTATAAAACCACAATTTGAATACTGCTCTACAATATTGTTTATATGTAATCAAAATGATTTGAACAGGTTACAAAAATTACAAAATAAGGCAGTGCGTGTAATTCTACGTTGTAATCGTTTAACTCCTATTAGTAGTGTGTTAAATTCTTTATTAAGTCTTGATATTAAATAAAGAATTGAGCTAAATGTATTGCTTTTTATATTCAAAATGAAAAATGGGTTGGTTCCGGAATATCTTTTAAATATGATCACGTGGGTGGCAGAGGCTCAACCATATAATCTAAGAGGATCATCGGAGAACTTCAGACTACAATTATACAATAGATCGAGTACACAGAATTCACTGGTATATAAGAGTTTCAAGAAATTTAATGAACTTCCAACTGAATTAAAAAGTGAACCAAATTTTAAGTGTTTTAAAAAAGAAGGTTGTGTGCAATATATTAAAAATAGGGCAATATTGTAAATTTTAAAATACACATATTTGTAAAAGATAGATGGTGGTATTGTATAGCGATAATATTGCTAATAAATTATTATTATTATGTGTTGGTATTGGACTCCTCGATTTCGAAAACTTTCGACACAGATAATTCTGACAGCTACTATAAAATGGGGTTACATATTTCCCTCGACAAGAAATATCATAAGGTAATATAAGCTTAGCATGATTTCGTGTTTGCACGACGTTCCACAGGGCTCAGTTTTTATACCTCTAAATTTAATTTAATTTAAAAATTGTCTTCTGCAATGCAATGAAGGCATTCATTTGTATGCAGATACTACTTAAGTATATTTTAATATAGAGACCAATCAATGGCGATTTAGCTAGAAACCACTACTAGTTATTTAATAGATTATTTACTTGGTTAATATATGTATATAGATTCAGCGCATTTTTATATTGCTATATTGCATAATACTCCTTCTTGCGAGTCAATTCGCCTTATTACCCGAAAGGTAGAGATTGTGCCATATTCACAGAAGATCAGTGATCATGGCAGAAAGAAAGCAAGCCAAATTGATGAAAGCTTATCTAATCGGTAGTTCGAAAGGTCTACTTAATCGATAAATAGGAAGGTCAGTATGCGATTAGGCAACAAGCCAACGTTCAGGCGATATCATCGATCGATGTTTAGCTATTATGTGGTTATTTTAATAATTCACAAAATCATAAGTTTTTTCCTTGCTTAGGACGAAGTTAACCGGAAATTTTAGGTTAAGTACAGCCGATATCTCTCCAGTGTCTTAGCTTTTAAGTAGTCCTCCCCTCACTTCACTTTTTGACTAACGTGTCTACCATTCAATAACGTTTATTGAATATATATGCAGTGATTACATTACGATTATATTTTTAGTTTTATATTGCACTCGAACATGAAGAAGAATAAAAAAAATAATAATAAGAAGAAAAATAATAAGGAGATGAAGGCACTAATCGGATATACGTTTGTTCCTAGAACTGTAGCTTACTTCATCAAGTTTCCAACTTTTAGAATTGGGCCTATTGTCAAACGGTTTAGTCCTTCTACGGACCAGCAAACAGTATCAAAGACAAAATTCATATAATGGAACCTAAAGAACTCCACTCCTAACGGACGGTTGAATAAAGTACTATATTAAAACATGAACCGACTGGAACTAATTGAAACCAGAGCGCATGATGCGGAAGAGTATATTTTCGGAATCATATTTATACTCTCGTAATCCATCAAACCAACTATACAGGGGCAGACAGGATGGGCGTAATACTATCAAAATAAACCAAGTTCAGCCTTATAAACTATCCACCAATATCCAAGAGGATTATAACTACCCGAATAAAAACTAGAAACAGATGATGAAATGAAAGTAATTTTATACCTGACTGAATGATGCTCGATTCCATTCTCAGATGATACATATAATGATACCAAACGTGAGCACGTCGTCGTCAGAAAATAAACTTTGAGTATAATCACGAACAGTAAGGTGAGATTTTCCGGGTATTCTGTAGGACTTTTTTAAAAATAAGATACATCAAGACACCTCTATAACACTGGAAGGACGAACAACGAATCAATAGATCATTATAAGAAGAAATCGTCCGAAGTTTCACAGGAGCAGACATTATACATGAGTAGCGCTGTTCATCTTATTTTAAGTGAAATTCGCTTTAGAAAATGTGCAATTGTGCCAAGAGGAGTCGATATCAGAAGACACTTGGCAACAAATTGAAGACATAATGGCGTTAAAGAAAGCCCATCCATTCACAAAAGCATCGTGAACTGCAAAATGCATACAGCTGATTTCCGAACAAGATAAAATAAAAGAAGATAGCAATTGCCGAACCCGCACAAAAGGCCGGTAATTAAGTCCACTCTACATGCTGATTACACCAGAATCTTTCCCCAAATTTGGCCTAGAAGAAAAGCGGATATTTTTTTATCAGAAATTTGCTAGAGAATTTGAACTTATACCAGATTTAACCTCGGATTAGTCGCATTCAATGTTTTTTTCTTAACGAACAGATTAAAGTGAAAAAATCACGTTGAGACCCAATTTCCAAAAGTAATGTTTCTTAAGATAATGCAAATTTGTTCCTAGTATCAAAGGAATTTTCAACGTATGTCGACTATATCAATATTGGTAGCGTATTTAGCAATAACAAGTTCTACATTTTCAAAGTCGCATGAAACCCCGGATTACTATTCCATATATCCCTCATGTGTAAATATCTAAAAATATCTTAGCCGTAGATTCACGTTTTTTGTATTTATTCGTATTCAGTTACGTACGTATTAAAAAGACGTGTTTTCCTTTCAGCTGTTCAAACTAATTTGATATTTCAAAAAATGGTATGCATATATAAAACAACAGAATTGTCAATCGGAGTTATTACATAGTCGAGTTTTTAACTGGCCGTATATAAAAATGAAGTTAGTCTTTGTCTTAATATTATTTGTTTGTAGTGTTTATGTGAACGGAAAACAATTTAAAAGTTTTTTTAATAGTCGATCTAAAACGGTTAAAAATAGAGCTAAAAATGTTAAAAGTGATGTTAAAGATAAAGGACTGTCTAATTTTGAAGATATCGTTTCTGAAGGACAGTCTACTTTTGATGGACAATCTATTTTGGAAGAACAATCTATTTTTGATGGACAATCAATTTTTCAAATTTTAGAGGACGAGTTTGAGAACACACATTTGACTTTTCTTTCAACTCTAAATGAAGACCAAGATAGCAACGAAACGCAGTTGATACTTTCGAACGAATTGTCTTTTTCTCAAACTTCAAATGAAGACCAAATCAGCAACGAAATGCAGTTGATATCAAACGATTATGATGATAATTTATTTAATGACAGTGATTATATTGGATTGGAGGTTTCTAAAGGTGAATCCCTTAAAGCGGATATAACAAGAGAACTAAATCGCTTTTCAGCAATGCTAGAAAAGCAAGAGTTGATTTCAAATGAGTCCAGAATTCATTTCGAAGGTATAGCTAAGAAGAAGCACATAGCATATGTCAATTATTTAAAATCAGGGCAGCAACCAAATCAGGAATCAATACAGAGAGGTGACACAAAATTGAAGGAACTACAAAACGAATTTAATATATTAATTAATGAGTTCACAATTTCGTTCAATTTTCAAACTAAATACCAGACGGCTAAAATTATTCTCAGAACTTTAAATAACTTAACATTGTCACGGGAGAAAGCCGCAACTGTATACTACAATTTTGTTGCTGAAGTACAGAGTTATAAAACAGATACTAAAACGAAATATTGCGATAATTTTGCAGATATTGGAAACGAATTAATTACGTTTATGGAAAAATCATTCAAAAGGATTAGGAACTGCATCCAAAATGGTGTTTACAGAGTTACTAAAATTGAAAATATATTCAATGGACAAAGTACAAAGATTTCAGATCAATATGATGACATATTGAAAGGAAACCAGGCCTGTCGAAGAGAAAATGACCAATGTTTCGGATATTTTAGTAAAGCTGTCGACAAGTTAAAACTATTAAGGTCTCAAGACTTAAGAGATATCTACTATCATATTCAGTTTAACGGTGACCGTCTTGCTGATAATACAGCATGCTTTAAAAATGCAACAGATATAATACGAAAGAATAAAAATCACTACAGGAATTCAATTGGAGACTGTGTAACGCAAAAATAGATCAATAAAACAATTTTAACACTTTTTTTTATATTTTTTTCTTCTTTTTGTTCTTTTCGTTCTTTTTTTAATATGTTCTCACGTCATATGCTCTAGACTAGAAAGTCGACAGACGGCGCTTAGACTAGTTTCTGAAGTGTTCTTTTGCTAAAAGCTTTTCCTTCTCTTCCTCTCTGCTCTACCAACACTCCTGCCTAGGGAAGTCCCGTTTCTGCCGCCACCATCAGCGTCTTTCTATTCTGAGGTTACAACATCAGTTAGCCTGCCCGAGTTAAGTTGCCCTGACCCATGAGGAGCATGAGTGTTCTCCATGGGGGTCACATCGGCCTCATAAGCCGAGCTCCCTTGTAGGAGGAGATTTGCCATACATGTCGAGATCTCAGTGATAAAATTCTCCGATTCCTCAGACATCCAAGGATTTGTTACGCACTTACTAGAAGTGAATTTGTTAAAATCTAAAAGAACCATATTGGGTCCTACGAGCTGCGGAGAAAGACTGTGAGCCACGGCAGAGATTCGCATTATCGCAGGAAGGCTAATTAAAACTGGAGTTCACCTGGTATCCAGAGTCCACAGCGACTGAGCACACCCTCAGCCACGCAGCACTCGGCGTATGCTGCGACTCGCACTTGGCCGGTTATTTTTTGCTTTTTTCAATATGTTCTCACCTCTTATTCTCTAGACTAGAAAGTCGAGAGACGGCGCTTAGACAAGTTTCTGAAGTGTTCTTTTGTTAAAAGCTTGTTACTCTGATATTACAAGCGTGTAGGGGAAATTCCACCCGAGCGAATTTTACCCAATAGGGGGACATTCGCTCCATCATTTCTTTTATTTAAAATGCACATACAGTATAAAAAAGTCGAAAAAATGATGGTGAGAATTTCCTCACGAAATTCGCACCGATATAAATTTTTCAACAAAATGCACAAATTTATAAAATTTATAACTTAGCGAAAAGCAATATTACAAAACATGGTTTTAGAGGTTTTGGAGCTAGGGTTTTATTGTTGTGTGGGCCTGTAGGAGCCAGCCTGAATAATATTCTCCAATCAAGTTTTATTTTTCAAAATTGTGTAAAAGTTTCTAAAACGTTAATCAGTGTTAGTGCCAAGTTTCCTTACATCTAGCAAATTATTGTATTGATTACCGTTGTTTGATTTCAAGCAAGGGTTGATTCTTTTGACGATTTCATTTCGATCGAATGCTAAATACATGTGATTTTTGTTCTTTAAATCCATTAGCATTACGATTTCTCAGATGACTTTCACAGAAAGAAGAAAAGTTCTTCTAACACCAATAAAACCGTAGATCAAATAGAAGCAAAAGTAAATTAATATATTCAGAAAACATAACGCTTATACATCGAAACTGACTTGCTACAATGAAGAACATTTTACATAAGTTAAGACCGCATATATCGAGTGGGTTTAAGACCCCCTCCCCCCGGTCGTCGTAGTGTACTACACACAGGCTCGGCTCGAGTTTTTCCTTTTGTGTGTGCGTGGAATGCTCGGCGCCTTTGAAAATTTACCATTTGCAATTGTCAATATATTTCGATGGCTGATAGTTTATAATCTTCAGTTAATTTTAAAATTAGGCTTATAGCCTATTAACTCTAATCTTTTGATTATAATTTTAAGGCAAATTAAATTCATTTGTGACATAAAATTAAACAAATGACAAAAGCTTTTATTAGAAAAGCTAATTTATTTATTAACCAGTAAAAATAACTAACCAAAAATTATATAATACAAATTCATAACAAAATAAAAACGAAAATAGAATTAATGAGAAAAACACGTAACAAATATATTGCTTTAGAATTTAATCCTTTATACACTACTACTTCTACTAAAAGGGACTCGTCTGGCTTTGATTTTAGCGAAATCTTTCCGCGCCATATCAAGGTTAATAGATTTAGCAATTTCAGATTCTATGGATATTATTGCTAAACCATTCAATTTTTCTTGCCCCATACTTGATCGATAGTAATTTTTAATAATTTTTGAATTTAGAAAAAGTTCTCTCACCTTTAGCAACTGAAACGGGTAAAGTTAGTAGCACTCTTAAGCAATCAGTGCATTTGGAAAGAGTTTTTCAATGCTCTTATTATAAATCCACTCCAATATGTTTCCTGGGTTAGTATCATCTTCAATATTTCGAGACAACAATTTCAGGTCAATTTGTAGTTCTTTTGCTTCAAGATCTTTGCTTTCTTTATAAGTTAATACTGTTTCTAATAATTTATATTTGCCTATGAGTTCACAGTTCTCTATTTCATCATACATCTTAAAATCATTCAAAAGTTCAAAGGGTTTCATAGCACTTGAAAACGATTCAAAACGTTCTGTCATTGAAGGAATTGCTATTGTAATAATACGTTGAAAAATTTCTTTTTGAACTTCAATTTTGGATTAATGATTTGGCTCCCCTCCAATAAAGCATTCTTTTTCGGATCCAATTTTTTAGCTCAATCCTAATATTGTCACTAAAATCAGCATCTACTGCGCATACTTTAAAGTTTGATAAATATATTTCTCGAAAGAATGTACGGAATTACGAAAAATCAAAAATTCACTTGCTGTTGATTTCACATTCATGTTCTGTGATTGTAACAATTTACTCGTACAATTTATCTCTGTTAGAACCTCCTGCCAGATTATTAGACCACAAATAAATTCAAAATTGTCAAATTTTGATGCGATTGATTCAGCTGTTATACGTGTAACTGCATCTTTTTAAAATTGAACGACTTCTTTTAATGCTGAATAAATGCGCTTTAATCCAGTCTATAACGCACTAACAGCATTAACATGGCTTTCCCATCAAGTATCGCTTAAGGACTTCACTGTAAATTTACAACACATACACATGAAAATATGCCAACGCTTTGGTGATCTATAGAGAAAAAATTTTAAATTCTTTGGATGGTTGAAAATAAATTACCACGCATATTGGCTCCATTGTCTTAGCCTTGTCCGCGATGATTCATAATAGATAAGCCATTTTGTTTCAAAAAATTTTAAATTTCTTCGGTCATCTTCACTCCGATTGTATCGAAAATGTTAATAAATCCCAAAAACCATACTTTAATGTGACAGAACTATTGACATATGCTCTTTATGGCTTGCATTAGGTGTACAGTGTACACTAACTGAAAAATACATTGCATTTTTGACCATTTCGAAAATATTATACTATGGCGCCTGTGTGCTTTACACACTTCGAACACGCTACGAGCCGGCAATGCCTATAGTTTTGTTAATCTGATAGCCCAAATTTTTACCCAATTCTTTATATGTAGCGGTTCACATCAATTGGTTTTGTCATTTTATATTTTTCCTCCGTGGTCCTTTCAGGCAAAGCAACTTTAGAAAAAGCGTGTGCAAAATAAAGAAAGAAAATTTGCAGTCCAGTATGTAAGTTCGTATTGTTGCGAGCGTGGCCTGTGGTTCGTTATTTAAAACACAATATTAAATATTTAATAAACAAGTTCTTTATTTCACTCTAATCTTATACAATTCGCAAACCTTCAATTAATCAACTCAACTTTAATTATCGCTAATACTGTACTTTCAATTATCGCAACCCAATTACAACACTTTCGCTTCTTTATTACTTTCACTTGTTAACACTGCAACGTCTAAGACAGTTATAATTAAGAGAAAAAACAAAAAAAAAACACGAGATAAGTTGAAATTACGAAATGGGGGTTGAAAGTGGGTTTTTGCGATTTTCGACGAAATGTGACTTCCTAGCGGAAAATGTTCTTCGCGAAAATTATAGATAATAAAAATATCTAAAACTTTCATATAAAGCACTTTTCAAAATAACCTCAAATTTTTCGAGAAAATTTCGGAAAGCTTATTTTTCAGTTTTTTTTTATTTTTTTCTCTCGTAAAAATAATTCAAATTACATGAAATTTTGTGAAAGTATACAATTTTTTGCATTAAATAAGCGCAATTTTCTTAGAATCTAGGAAACATGCAGTTTACGATATATTTACAATTTTCGGGAAAAAATTTTCCACGGAAAACCTTATTTGTGTTTTCTTTAATTTAAATATTCTATCTGGACTCATTTTAACCGTTCAAATGTTTACTTTAAATTGGTCTATATATGTTGATGGATTGTTTATCAAGAAACCGCTTAAAATTGAGAAAAAAAATACTTTTCCGATCAAGAATTTTTCAATTTATTTTACCTGTGGCAAATAAGGCCCACCTAATTTGAAAACGCAATAAATCAAGCATTTCGTGCTATAGAACAAAAAAAAAGTTTTCCGTGAAGTTTATTTATTTGCACAACTAAACAAATAAAAAAACTATAACAGAAGTGAGTATATAAAAAAATAATTCAATTTTATAAAACCTTTTTCAAGGGCCTTATTAAACTACCAAACTGAGACCTAAAGCAAAAATTAACTTTTCTAAATCTAATCAGCGGAATGATTCCCTTCAAACTTGCCAAATCTAAGAAAATTAACGAAATTCGGTTATTTACAATAATTTCCAGTAAAAAAAAACTGGTCCGTTTTAATCCCCAGTGAGATAATAAGGTCCAACAATAATTTTAGTTATAAATTTCTAAATCTGCAACAGAGTAAATCTAACAGTCTTCATTCTTTGGAACAAAATTAATGTCACAATCATAATTCTATATAGTAACATTAGTTTCATTGGGAATATAGGTTGGGTAGGGTAATAAGACCCACGGTCTACTCCAGTGGGCCTTATTACACCTATGACCAGATTTTATAAAATTACGAATTAATAAAAAAAAACACAATGGTGAACGAAAAGAAACACGGAAAACATAAACTACATTACCTAACGTACAAACTAAACAAGTTACTACATGTGGAAATAGTAATTAAAAAACAGAACTTTTTATTTTATCTAAACGAAAATACTATACTCCTCTCTAATTATAAATACTGCAGTTGAACTTTTAAAACACAATGATAAAACTGTCGTTGTCGTGGGTCAAGATATTGATTTACTAGTATTTCTGCATCAAGTAAATTCATATGGTCTCAGTATTTTTTTCCGCAAGCCAAGCTCAGGCAATGAAAAGGATTCATTCTGTACATCTAATTGTTTCAAACACGAAACGTGCACAAATATAATAGCATTTCTTCACTCCATTTCTAATTGCGATATAACTTTCGGTTTTGCTTGAAAAGGAAAAAAAATAATTATTGAGCAACAAAAATTTATCAAGCCTAGCTAGTATCTCAACTTATAGCTGGTATTCGGGTATTTACAAAAGTAAAAAAATGGATATGTCATTAAATCAACAACTGGCAACTAACAAATCCACTTTCAAATTGGAAAAACTACCCCCAAATGAAGGAGCAGCCGCACAACCATGCAATAGAGTTTATTACCAATTGCAAACTTGCCTTGGTTATTTGGACAACGTACCCGATAACAAAAAAGTTATATAGTGGGGCTGGAACGAACATCTAGGTAGGCTCCTGAGCAAATTTATCCCAGAGAGTTCAGACCTAATTCTCGAAAAATTATTAAGAAGTATTACCGGCAGCTGTGAAAATGATTGTAGTAAACAAAGATGTGGCTGCTGAAAAGACGACTTAAATTGTATAAATTTATGCAGTAATGATCATAAAAACTGCTAAAATAGAAACAAAGAAATATTTGAAGACGTAAATGATTCAGAAGAGATAATTTCGAAGATCCTTCGGAATTTGAAAATTTTATTGATGAAAAAGAAGAAGAACAACCACAATGCAAATTCATTAGAATTTTGTAATTTCTCATCAATTATTTATTTTTATAAAAAATATTAATAAATTAATTGTTCTTCTTAATAATTACGTATTCAAATTATTTTTTTCAAATATACCTAAAACTGATTACTCATCGTTATACTATTTTGTTTAGTGAAAAAATAGTCAAATATACTGTTGCGAGCGGGGCCTTTGGTTCGTTATTTAAAACACAATATTAAATTCTTAATATACAAGTTCTTTATTTCACTTCTGATCTTATATAATTCGCAAACCTTCAATTTATCAACTAAACTTTAATTATCGCTAATACTGTACTTTTAATTATCTTAATCCAAACACTTTCGCTTCTTTCACTTGTTAACACTGCAATGTCTAAGACAAGACTCTTTTCTTGGCGGTGACAACTGTTATATTTATACCCTAGAAACTCTCCAGAAATTCCGTCATCAAATTCTCCGCACCTGAAGCTGTTTACTCTCCATTTAAAATAGATGTCACTACTAGTTGGCTCTTTCTCTAGCACGTAACACTGCCCCCTTCTTGAAATTGTTCGTGTCGGTGGTCCACGGTCCTGTTGCTCGTAGTATTGACACAAGCGGTCCAAATGAACAATTTTACGCTTGCCTCTTTTGCCACGCTGAATCCTGAATACCACGTCATTAATTCTAATTGCTACTGAATACGGTCCCTCCCAGTGTTGTTGCAGTTTTGGAGAACGTCCCTTATGTCGTTTCGGGTTGTACAACCAAACAAGATCACCTTCGTTAAATCCTGAGGAATTCGCACGTAAGTCATAGCGGGCCTTCATCCGATCAGTATTTGCTGCTAATTTCGATCTCATGGCCTCATGCATATCAGCTAATTGTTGTTTGAGCTCCGATACGTAGTCTTCTGGTAACTTTTGTTCACCTCTGGGGGTACCAAATTTGAGGTGGCTAGGTAAACGCATCTCCCTTCCGAATATGACCTTAGCTGGGGTTTGTCCGGTAGTACTACGAACGGCTGATCTATAAGCCATTAGGAATATGTCAATCCCAATCGCGTTGATGATAGTCATCTGCATTCGGAATGATTCGCAGTTAGGTGCTTCCCACTTGCGTTTTAATATACCACATTCAACATGAAGAGACTTCCATTGAGCACAGTAAATTTCCAGCTTCTCACTTCGTTCCTAAATATTCTTCCAGTCTGGTCTTTCCATGTCTTCTTTCCAACCAAGAATAGGTGAAATATCCGGATCTTCTCGTTGCTCTGTAAGCAGGCCCTCGTTGTCCCAACCTGTAGATGGTTCTACGGTTACCAACTGTATAGTTGCTGTTGTTTCTTTTTCTTCCACCCGGGCGCAATGTTTGCATTCAAGTTTGTAAGGACGTCATGAAAGGGCGTCTGCATCTCCATAGATACGACCTCTTCGGTGTTGGATTTCAAAATCATAAGCCTGGAGTCACTCTATCCATCTCGCTACTTGTCCCTCAGGGTTCTTAAACTGCAGTAGCCATTTAAGCGCTGCATGGTCGGTGCGAAGGATGAATTTCTGCCCGTAGAGGTATTTATGAAAATGCTTTGTTGAAATTAAAATGGCAAGTACCTCTTTTCTTGTAGCAAAATAATTTTTCTCTGACTTTGAAAGTGCTTTGCTATAGTAAGCTACTGGAACTTCTTGACTATTCTCCTCCTGCGAAAGCACTGCACCAATACCTTTATTGCTGGCATCCGTGTCCAATATAAATGTTTTTCCCAGCTTTGGATAGTGAAGTACTGGAGCTTCACAGAGCGGTTGCTTCAAATTTTCAAAACTTTCGTTGCATTTATCCGACCATATGAACGGCTTTCCTTTTTCTATAAGTTGATGTAGGCTGCTTGCTATAGCTGCAAAACCTTTCAGGAATCGCCTGTAGTAGGTACCTAAACCAAGAAAACTCCGTAATTGATGTTTGTCCTTTGGAACTGGCCAATTTTTGATGGCTTCTATCTTCTCTGGATCGGTTCTTACTCCTTGTAATGAAACTATGTCCCCTAAATATTTAACTTCATTTTTGAATAGAGCACATTTACTCGCACTGAGCTTCAATTTCGCATCTTTGAATTTTTGAAGTACGTCCCGTAAGTTGTTTTTATGTTCCTTGAATCTCCTGCCGATTACTATTATGTCATCCAAGTAGACAAGACATGTTTTCCAGGTTAAACCACGGTAGAACACATTGCATGAGTCGTTCGAATGTGGCTGGAGCATTACATAACCCGAATGGCATTACTTTGAATTGCCACAAGCTATGCCAACTGAGAAAGCAGTTTTCTTTCGGTCCTCGGGATGTATTTCCACTTGCCAGTAACCACTCTTCAAATCCAGCGTGGAAAACCATTGCGCTCCGGAAATGGTATCCAATGTGTCATCAATCCTTGGTAATGGATAGCTATCCTTTCTCGTCACGTTATTTAGTTGGCGACAGTCTACATAGAATCGGGTGCTGCCATCCTTTTTCCTGACCAGAACAACCGGCGATGTCCAAGGGCTGTTAGATTCCTCTATTATGCCTTGTTTCTTCATGGAATACATCATATCTGCAACTTCTGGTTGTGTGGCTAATGGCAATCTTCGTGGTGTCTGTCGAATGGGCCTGGAATCTCCTGTATCGATCCGATGCTGGGCAAGATTTGTTTTACCATAGTCGTCATCATTCATTGCAAATAGTTCCGAAATTCACGATCACCTCTTTGGCATCGTTGTATTGTTGCTCACTTAAGGCACTGGACGAAAGAAGTTTCTGAACTTGTTGGGTAGGAACTAGTATAGGTCTTGTCTCCTTGACATTACTACCCTTATCAAAATTGATGATTTGGTAAACGGGTTCACAGTTTCCAATTATAGCACCTTCTTTTAGTTGTACCTCATTTTCGGACTGACTGGAAATAATGTTGCACCAACAATGATGTTCGATGGAACTTTTGTGGGGTTAGGCTCCACCAGATAGAATCGGCAGGTACCGATGTCATGAGTAAGTTTGGTCCATATTAGTGTCTCGGAGCATGGCGAAACAGCAATATTTTCGCAGACCATCGTCCTTACTTTCCTACATCCAGATTTATTTTGTATGTGGTCATGAAGTCTATTCCAAAAATACATCCATCCATTATGTCTGAAACCAGGAAAATGTGGGGAAATAGTAGTTCGCCTAGTTGAACATCTAAAGATATTTCTCCATACATCTGTGCTGCTAGCCCAGTTGTTGTTCTAACTAGATATTTGGTAGTGTTGTTTAGCCTTTTGTTCTTAACAAAATCTGCTCTAATAATTGATCTCGAAGCTCCAGTATCGATAGTGACCTTGCAGTTATTTTTCCCTACACTTCCATATATAACAAGACTGCTATTATTTCTCTGCAACTGGCCTACTTGAATGACTTCGGGGCTGTCGATTCCACCAACCAACATTTGTCCCACAAAGTTGGTTTTACTTGTTTTCCGACTGCTCAACAGCAGAGGTGATGCGACTAGTCGCTTCTTGATATCTAGTCTCTCCACGAATAGCTTGTTCTCTGGCTCGACATCTTTGGCATTCCTCTTTCCCTCTTCTTGTGGCGATTCCACTCCTCCTTTTGAAGGTGCCCTGATCTATTACAATTCCAGCAACGAAGGACACCACGTGAAAGCGCGCTCTGTGATGATTGTACTCTGTTGCAAGTACATTGTTCTCTTGAAATTTCTCTCACTCGTACTGCACTCCGTGAAGTTTGTCTGGCTACGCTAGTGTTTCTGCTGTTGATTTCTTTCCTGCTAGCCTTAACGCTTGTTGTAAATTTTGATCTGCAATAACGTTCACAAATGCCTCCGTTGCCACTTCATTAGGAAATTGAAAGAAAGGATGGGAAAGATGAATGTTTACGAAATGCTAGTTCTGTGGTAATTCATGTAGATTATACGCGGAAGTCAAGCATTTTGGTATCAAAAAGACAGCGAGATGAAGCTAGCGTACCGACATCTACGGTCCACCTCACAGCAGAATGTGTTCCAGTGAACCACGCTTTTCGTTTAAAAATCTTTGTATTTTTTGCGGTGAAGAAGCCGATGAAGAAGAAAAGGATAAGTATTCGCCGTAAGATCAATTGTATTTCGACGCTTTCTTTTAAGAACACCGTTCTTGAGATAACGGAAAAGCGTAATGATGACACTACTAAGGTCGCTTAACGACGAATTATTTACGAACACGATCTGTGGCCTATTTGTGTATGTGTGCTTGTAGATCATAAATGAAAATTTGTAATACGAATTTCTATTTCACAAAGTACAAATAACTGTTTTGCAAATTTGTGATACGGAGCAGAAAAATTGTATAATTATAGCTTTGCTTTTTTAATGCAGAAGTGCGGTTTCACTAGATTTGTAAGCTACAAGTGTTTTTTCACAAATTTAAGAATATCAAAACAAAATGAGCAATTGCAAAATAAAAGGTGCTTGCTTCTCTAATAAGTGATAAAAAGAAAATTTTTTCTCGAAAATTTTCAAACGCCTTAACACATGAAGCAAAAATAAGTGAGTCAAAAAATATTTTGAATTCCTTGAATTCTAAGGGCATTTGTAAAGAAAAAGAGGAGAAATACCTTCGTGATATTGTGTGGGAAAACTTGAAGATCTTTAATAACAATAGCTATCTAATTAACTTTAGAGGTTCCACTTATAACATCATTATTGATATTGTGCCAACAACAGAAAACACAAGAAGGTAAGAAAATCGAAAGAAAACCCATAAGGAAGTTACAATAAACAGATTTGTTTCCTTCTTGCCTTTCTGGGAAAAATACCAGGGTCTTTTATGAACCAGAACAACCTTGAAAATAATTAGCAACCTAACCTTGAGAGCACACCGGTGCCGATATTACCTGCCAAGGCTCAACTCTCGATTTGTGTCTCCTTAATGATTAGTTTGAGTGCGACTATCGAGTTAAAGTGCGTTAAAATAATCGCGATAAGATACGACGAGGATTCGTAATACCAAAAAAGTTTTTAGTAGTAGTTTAGGTAATTGTAGAATTATTAGATCGGTATAGTAGTTTAGTGTAATAGAATATTTTAATTAGATCAATAGTGTTGTGAGTGTGATAGACTGGTATGTTCAGCATACGCTGGTGTGCTACGCGCTATACCCAAGCCTTAATTAGGCTTGTGATCTTTATATTTCTCCTTCTCTGCATATGTTGTAGAGAAAAAAGGACTATTTGTCCTTCTGCTGGGTCAGGTATGTTGCGACCGAAGGAATTCTTTATAGCTAGAGCTGTTGTATTCTGTAGCTAGAGCACACAGCCGACTGAGTGTTTACTCACACCCATGTATCTTTTTCTGTTTGCAAGAAGTGGCTGAGTCAGAGCTTAACCTAAAGCGGGATCATTCAATCGTGAATTAGTTCTTGGACATTTTATAAATAAAATATACATACATAAAAACAAAAAAACAAAATTTTTCTTTTTACAATATATTATTAGCAAGGAGTCTCCAGCATTGCAAGGAATTATTAAGGAACCATCTCCGGGTGCCAAGGTGACGGAAAGGTGTGGAGATGTTACAATCTTTTCTTAAAAAAAAAAAAAAATAGAATGCAGTTAGAAATTCATAATCTGCAATTTGACGCAATTAAAAAGGAGCGAAGAAGAAGGCAGAAGTGATATAACATCTGAAATAAAATCAGAAAATCGTTCAGAAGAACAAGATTCATTTTAGTAGATATAAAAAAAAAATAAATCCTTAAGAACATATGTATATTCATAACTCTTCGTTATTTTTTTTTTATGAAAATAGTTCAATACAGTTCTATCTATATTTTTGGAATTCTCATCATCACAATCTTCCTAGTTTTCTTCCTCTTCTGTGGAAGACAGTAAATTCAAAGTTACAGTCTGTTTCTTTCCTCGGTATATTAGTTAAAACAATAACGCCGATATATGTATGTACCATTCGGCGAAGCATCAAAGGAAAATCTTCGCTTCTGCTACTATCACTTGCGGTATGTCTTCGACGCATCTAGGATATTTTCATATTGAAATGAATGTTACCAATTTAAGTAAAATTGTAGAAAATTATTTAGCATCTGTCACTTGTGAAATATTCTCGTATACTGCATACATTTTGTAACAACTCCAATCTCTTTAATGAAGCAGAAATCTATAAGAAAGTTCTATATCTATAAATTTGTAGGTTGTGAATTACAGCTACAAATAACTTTTGGTGAAACAAAAAATGACAAAATTCTATAAATGTTCCCTTGTAGAATACAACCACAATTTTGTAGCTCAGAAATTTTGTGAAACCAAAAAATATCATGTTTTCTACAATTTTTGTAAATCACAATTTGTAAGTTCATGAAATAGGCCACTGGTCTCTGCTGAGGCTCGATATCACTCGGATTGATTTAAGAATTTTTTGACGCCTACCATGGTTAGTACGGTTGGTTGTTCTGAAGATAGTAAAGTATCATTAGCGATGGAAGAAATATATTCATTTATTGAAAAGAATGATGAATGTCAGTTCACTTTAAACGAATTAAAAATGTGTGCAAGGATTATGTTCCAGATGACAAGACTATTAAGAGTAAACTTGTTATAAAATATGGTAAAAAATAATTATTACACAAAAAGTACGTCTTCAACTATTATTCATGGTATGAAAACAGAAAATTTAATGAAACACAACCACAAGAACGTCTTCGAATTTTAAACAAAGCTGCAGCTATTATTCGGAAAGACATTAGATCGGTAGTAGTAAATAATGAAAATTATCCTCCTCCTAGCAAAATGTTCGAGAATATAAATGACGAAATTCAAAGTTCACTGACCTATTTTTGAAAAAAACAAAATAATTTTAAAAAATCGGATCATCTTATACGAACAAAATCAATGATCATTCATTCGTAATTGATTTTTTCAAAAATCAAGTTACCCAAGGTTTTGTTGATGAAAACGAAAGTCGTGTCAATTTTTGTATGTAATTGACAGCACATTAATATTAAAATTCAATGGTAAATCGATTTTTGAAAAATTCAATTACGAACGAATGATCATTGATTTCGCCAGTCTGCCTAGGGTATTAAACCTATTGAATAAATAACTAATAAGAAGGCGGCATATCGGGTGAAAACCTAAGCCACTTGGCGAAATGTATTAGTGTGTTGTGTTTGTATACGTTTCGTCATGGCAGTAATGCCCCCTTATTTTCAGATAATATTTTTTCTTGTCATTTTCCCCACCGATCATAGGTTATACTGTCATTGAATTGCTTAATCACGTGCACTGTATTCGCACGGTACCCGGCTTCCTTATTAGTTATTTATTCAAAGCTTAAACTACAATGCACTGCCATTAGTCATGCCATTCTGATAGCTGTTCGTCTGACTGAAACTATTTAAATACAGGAAAAGGAAAACGAAAAAGATAATGGAGAGAGGGAGATGGAAATTGAAATGGAATCTGAAGAAGAACCATAATTGCTGTGATCAATCCAACTCCTTAAGTAAAAATTGCAAAAACATACCTGTTAGTTCTAATAAATACAAATTTCAGTTGTATTGTAAACTTGTTATTTTAAAACAGCAAAACTTTTGGAATAGTTTATTTTACCGGTAATATATACAGAAGAATGACAGATGAATTTTTAACGGGAGTATTTAAATAAGATTTCATCAACAGATCTGTGCAAAATGTGGTACCCGCATCGGCAATTGTTTGTTATTTACACAAAAAAGGATACTTATAACATAAACAATTGCCTCCTTTTTGTGAATACATAAAATTTTAGATAAACATGGAACGTAAGGGTCGCGCGTTAGGTTCGGTAACTTTTGAGTAGACAAAGATAAAGTGATGAAACATAAAGCAGCTAAAAGAAGACAAAATTGGGCTTTATTTGTTGTAATAAAATAAAAAAAATTAAGAGAAAGTTCCGAGTTATTGGACTTTTAGTATAAACAATGTGATATTTCGTGCAAAAAGTCTGAATTTAAGTTTTGATATCTCGACAACTATCTTATGTAAAGTCTTTAAAACTACATCGATTCAAGAATTATTTGTCTACTTTAAAATGCGTGTTAGATCTGTATGCAACGTTGCGTAGTGTCAAAGTTATAAGCAAAAATGCAAAACCCAGCACTTTGGTTTTGGAATGTCCTTTTAAGTCGAACTCCTCGAAAACCGTTAGGAGAATTGAAAATTGTCCATACAATGTTTTTCGTTTCTCGAGCTCCCCTATCAACTCCTGCAAGGATGAGATCCTTATCTTTTTTTAAATAAAAACAAAAGAAAAAAAATCTCATGAACAGTAATAAGTAGAGAGTTGAAATTTTCGCACACTGTGTATTTCTATTGCCGCTATAACAACAAATTATAAAAATAAAATTAAATAAAAATTAAAGGGGTCACCATACAAGAAACGTGATTTTTTGGCGTGTTTTACCTCGTTTTATTCTCATTCATTATTATTATCATGAATAAACATTTTTTTTTCAAATGACAGCATTGTTTTTTTACATGACGCCTACTCTCATTTGAAAAAATAAATAAAAAGTACATAGTGTCAAGGTTTGTAGGATGGTACGGAGCCCTTCGTGCGCGAGTCCGACTCGCACTTGGCCGGTTATTTAATTGTGACGATTTTTGTGTTGCTGCTCAGCGGCAGTTCCGTACGCGTTTTAATGTGGGTGCAAGAGAAAGAGTCCCAACTCGTAACACAATACTGCTATGGGTGAGTAACTTCACAGCTGCCGGTTCAACGTTAAAATGGAAGTCGATAGGCTGTCCAAGGTCATTCCGGACGCCAGAGAATATCGATCGAGTAAGAGAAGCTGTGGAAGCCGGCCCGTAAGCAAGCTGCTTCTTTTCACATGTCTGACCGCTTGATAAGACGAATATTGCGTTTCGATCTGCATTTCCATTCATACAAAATGGCTATTATCCAGCTGTTAAAGCCTACCGTCTATGTAAATCGGAAAGCATTTGCAGATCAAATGATTGACTTGATGACTGATGGCAAAATTTTCATGATGAGCGAGGTGGCACATTTCCACCTCGACGGCTATGTAAACAAATAGAACTTTCGATATTGGTCGGTTACAAATCCTGAAGAACTGCAAGAAATCGCCAAACTGTCTCCTGCAATGTTAGAGAAGGTGGTCGAGAGCTTCAGTGTAAGACTGGATGAATGCTTGGCCAAAGATGGACATTATTTAAAGGACGTTATCTTCATATGTTAAAGGGATGAAATCGGTTGTTCTGTTGTTTTTTTTCATTTTTTACATGAACACCCTTCTGTAATAAACAAGAAAATAATTTACACACATTTAATTTTCGTATTGTTTTTATTTTAAAACCGTCAGATCTTTTGCCGCACCCTGTACTATTTTTTCGATAAAAGTTACCGTTAACTAGATTTTCGCGAAAAAAAGTTTTTTGTGACCTTTGACTACGTATGTATCGATTGGGACTTTTCGTATATTGTTTAGAACCACGAAAGGAAGGTTCATGCAAAATTCCAGTTTTTTTCTATTTATTCTACTCTACAATATCTCTATTCCCTGTATTATTCGGAAAACAAGGCATGTGTGCGTAAAATGATGAGACTAAGGTGATGTTTTCATCAATTCCTACTGAAATCTGAAATTTAAGTCCATTCTACATGCACCCGCTTACCTTTTGATATCTATAGACGGGGAGTTTAAATTTTTTTCATTCTAATTTTCTATTGCGGTTTTATCAGTACACTAATCAGGACTTGCTTGACACAAAGGTAAAGTGAAGTTTCCTGGATAATTTATTTGTCTCCTACGAAAGTTTCTTGCGCATAAATTCGTTCATTTTTTGACAGAGACTTGGCGGTTAGTCCGAACTTTGATTAAATCCTTGCAATAAACGACTCTGATAATGCCTTTACGATATTAAATGTAAAAAGCAGCCGCCCAGTCCATACACCCTAACGTGGTGGCGACTAGTGATTTTGAAAATGTATTGCACATTGTTATTGTAGTCAAAACAACTTTCAATCAATACCTGTAGGCATCGGTAGAAAACGAAACAAGTAAAAGATATCATCTAGGATGATTTGATTGATTACACCACAACCCTTTCTTAAAGTTGATCTCAAAGGAAAACGAATATTTTTTTCATCCAATATTTGCTAGAGACTGTGACCCTATTTTATACCAGATTTAACCTCACAGCAATCGCATTGAATATTCTTATTGCTATCAAAGATATTCTCGAAACAGCGTTAGATCATAAAGAAAGATAAAAAATATTTAAAGTTTTAGCAGAATATTTGAACTTCAGGTTATGTGAGCGGAAAGTTGAGTTAGATCATGTATTGTAAAAGAAGCACATCAGCTCATCAAATATGTTATGCGCACTAAACGTTTCACCACTGACTGAAACTTACGTAATCGGCTGTAGTTATCCTAAATGATATGGTGTCGGGTCCCAGCGAAGTACCAGGAAATGAAGCAGCGAAAGCTTTGGCCAGGAAGGGTTCGGCTATGAATATATGCTTAGCGGAAGAGTCCGTAAGAAGGCCTTTATAATCAACAAATAGGATTCTTTTTCTACAAGCGTGCAAGCTGACTAATCTCAGGTGAGGAGAATTAGCTAACCAAACCACCATATGCAATGCAAGACAGCTATGGCCCAAGATATGTCCTAGAAAAACAGAAAGTCTGCTAAAGAGGAACCGCAAGGATGTGCGGAATCTTACTGCAGTCATCACGGGTACTATCATATCTAATGACTTCTGCAGAAGCTGTATGGAAGAAGAGAATGTCGATAGTGTTCAACACCTGTTTTGTGAATATTTTTGCTTTTCCAAACGTAGAAGGAGCACGCTTGGTAGCTACGTCTACCGCGAATTTGAAGAAAGTGGAAACAAAATCTAGTGGCTGGTTTTGGTGCTCCCCCTAAATTAGGAAACATTTTCCAGGTAGGGTCCTAATGAAGTGTTTTAACAATGAACAACGGCTGATAGGATAAGTGTGGCTGATCCTAGCTGTATGTATCGATAGCCACTACACACGCATATCCTAAATAATATACCAACACACTGAGAAACTCTGTTCCACCTTGTACCACATGACAATCAAACCTGCAACACTAAAACGATGGTTTCTGGATGCGAACATCTTCGAATTATATGGAACGCATAGATCAAAGTAGGCAAATCATGGTGAGATCCAATATTCCAAAAGTAATTCAGGATAAAGCCTTACGATAATGCAGATTTTTTCTAGAATCAAAGAATATTCAACGTATGTGGACTATATCAATATTGGTAGCATATTGAGCAATATCAAATTCTGTATTTGCGAAGTCGCATGAGGCCCCAGATTACTATTCCATATTTCCCTCATGTGTAAATATCTAAAACAAATCTTAGGTGTAAATACACGTGTTTCTTATTTACTCGTATTCAGTTACGTACGTATTAAAAATATTTGTTTTTCTTTCAGCTGTTCAAACTAATTTGATATTTCAAAAAATGGTATGCATGCATATATAAAACAACAGAATTGTCAATCGGAGTTATTACATAGTCGAGTTTTTAACTGGCCGTATATAAAAATGAAGTTAGTCTTTGTCTTAATATTATCTGTTTGTACTTGCAGTGTTTATGGGAACGAAGTGGAAAATGTTGAAAGTGATCTTGAACAAGAGGGAAAATCTTTGTGGGAATATTTAATGGGCGAGCTTGAGAACACACGTTTAACTTTTTTTCCAACTCCAAATGAAGACCAAGTCAACAAGAAAATTATTGACGATAATATTCCTAATGACAATGATTTAATTGCTGAGCCCTGATATCTTAATATACCAGTTGCATTGGAGGATTCTAAAGATGAAACCTTTATAGCGGATGTAACGGATGGACGTTGACTTGCCCCGAAAATATAAAATTTTTATCTTGTATCTTACTAACTGAATTTTAAAACTATTAAAAATAAGCTCAATAAAGTTTTCTTTGCATTTACACTACCTACAAACTGCATTTCTTCTTTTAACGTCTCAAGTAATATTCACTAACTAAATGACTGGATGAGGTTCTCATTTATGAAATAGAATAAAATATGTTGCAAAACGATAGGAAGTGAAACAGAATTATATAAGCTTATGCTGTCTTAATTTCTAATTTTGGAAATTGTTTATACATTACTTCAGTTTGCCTTTAGTAAAACAAGCTTTTAAAATATCGCATCAGATAATTATTGCCTTCACGGAGCATCCAGACTGGTGAGAGTGTCCTCGGTGGATTTTCCGGATTGGTAGGCATATTGATTGATGAACGTCGTCCGAATATGGCTGTCTATTATTTTCTCTAGCGTTTTCAGGAGAAATAATGTCAGACTGATAGGCCTGTATGATTTTGCCTTGCTGGCTGTTTTTTTTTTGTTGCCCGATTTAGGAATAAAACAGCCTTGGTTAGTCTCCATGGTTTGGGGATATATCCGGTGCACAGACTGGCCTTAAATATCTCAGTGATAAGGGGCTTAGTGTAATTCAATGGCTTTTCCTTAATTTACCTAGCTGACTGTTCCACCAAGGAACATCGTTGTTTGAAGTTGATCTGCTAGGAGATCCACTTCTTCGATCGATTTGATCATTTTTGGAAGGTCTATTACTTTCGCTTTGATCAGTGTCCTGCATGCTGCCCAATCTGTCCTTTTTAGGATTATTATGTATTCCTTCCTTGTTTGTAGAGCATCAATATTGAATCTTATGTACCTATGATCTGATAGTGAGGCTTGATTTGAGACATGTCAGTTCGTTACCAGTTCAAAAAACATTAAAAACATTAACTGAAAAATATGTTTTGAAAAAAAAAATATATAAAATTAAATTTAACAATTCTAACGATTTTGTGCATCTGTACCACAGATTATATTTTCAGCTGTAATACTATATGGTTTTTCATCACACATCTAATATATATAAAACTCTTAGAAAATTAAGTGGGTTGTTTATGACCTTTTATTAGTAAGTATTATTTATTTATTTATAAAAAGGGAACTTTGATTTTTTCTTATTGTGTTCGTAGTTTTAGAAAATTGTTAAGCTTAGGGCTTTGTTTGCTTTCCGGTCCCTGTTTCTTTTATCTTGTGTTAGCATTTAATTGATAGTCATTTTAAAGATAGCCAAAATGCCTCAATGTTGTTGTGTTCCAGGATGTAAGTGAAATTATGACTGTTCATTATATACTGGTACACAAGTTTCAGCATTTTGTTTTCCGCTGGATGAAGGTACCAGTTAATTGTGGCTAAAAGCCATACCACGTAATGACTGGACACCAACAAAATATTCAAATCTATGTGCGAACAATTTTCATGAAAAAGACATAATCCGAAATTCTGTTGGTCGTCCAATTATTTGCCTTGAACTATAGTTCAGCATACCTTTCCTTCTATATTTCCAAATGCTGCGTTCTGAATGAACCTGTTGCTGGGTTCCTTTTCTATGAATCGACAGAACGATGTCATAATTTCATTTTGTGATCATAGAAAAGGAACGAAACAGAACATTTCTTCCATTTGATAAAAGCAAGTATAAATTCGTAAAAATTGTTGTTTATGAAAAACAAAACCATTTCCCAACAAAGGCAACTCAAACTCAACTATTATCAACTCGTCCAAATTATAAACAACTTTTTCACGAATACAAATAAAATCGTTCTGCTTATATCCGAGAAAAACTCAGGTGTATGCATTCAAAACCATTCGGAGTCCGAAAAAAGCGAGGACAGATTGAAATTAAATCGTTCGACCTGAGAAAAAGAATGACGTGCAATGAAAAAAATCATTCTGAACACAGCAAAACTGTCGTATTTATCCCAACCGGTACCATCAACATCGCGTATGGATCGAAATAAAAGAAAGAAAAAATCAGTGGAAGAATTGAGGAACTCAACAATAAGTTCTTGAATCAAAAATAAATTTAGATGGATGGTGATGAAAAATAATAAAAAAGTAATATTCCTTTTAATCGATCTCAATGGGTCTAAACTTTGTGATTTACAGTCCGAATATCAGTTCTTGAAAGTTTATATGTACCTACGCGTATAAATAAATAACGAGGAGTTAAGCAGAGGCATCCTTTCGTGGATTTTATCGGTTAATAAGAAATTATCTCTGTGGTTCCAGATTAATATCTTAAATCACACCATCTTAATGCGACCGTGAATTTTATTTGAAAGAGGCTGTTAATAATCTAGAAAACGCGGACAAATTTAATGAAAACTGAGACGGCGGGGTTGATTTTGAAATTTTAATTAATTAAGTTAAATTACTGATTTTAAAATGTCCACGATATAATTATTCGGTGATTATATTGGCTTTTGTTATATATTCTCTCTCTTCTAGGGCAATTTTTATGTAATCCTATGAGGACAAGGGGTACAATGGACGCACTGGTGGTCTAAGTGTAGCAGGCTAGGTACTAATAGTGGTATCCCTCTTACCTAACCTAACTTATGTACCCATTTAGAGCATATATGGACTGTACTGTATCCATTATTGCCTTGGTTTAAGCCTGCTATAAAGATCATTACAGTAAAAGCAGGGCTCATCGAAATCATCATCGTCTGGGTCGAAATCCTTGCTAGGCACATCAGCCGTAAATCTTAGACTTACCTTTGCAAGAATAAATGGTATTTCACTTGATAGTTAAATGAAAACCTCTCTCTGACTGAATATAGCAAAGCTTCCCCCAACTGAATTAGCAGCTGCAGTCCTACATAGCTTATTACCAATTGCAAACTTAGCTTGGTTATTTGGACAACGAGCTCGATTACAAAATACCTATGCAATGCGGCAAGAACGAACATCTACATAGACTCGTGCCCAAATTGATATCAGACAGTGCATACGTAATTCCCGAAAAATGATTAAAAAGTATTACCCGCAGCTGTTAAAGTGGTTGTATAAACAAAGATGTGGCTGCCGAAAACATGGCTTAAAATGTATCAATTTGTACAGTAATTGTCATGAAAACTGCTCAAATAAAGATAAAGAAATATTTGAAGACGTAAGTGATTCGGAAGAGATTATTGATAGAGTGCCAGCATAGAGTATCAAGGGCGTCGATAATCTCGAAGATCCTTCGGAATTTGGAAAATTAGTTGTTCTACTTAATAATCAGGTATCCAAATTATTTTATTCAAATATACCTAAACCAGATTACTCATCGTTATACTATTTATTTAGTAAAAAAATAGTAAAATTTTCGTCAATAAAAATGCACACTGGGCCAACAAATCTTAACTCTTGCTTACGAATTTCAGTACGGTACGAAAAACTTATGTTTCAGGAAGGTTTCCCCACTTTCTTTAATTAAATTCATTCAGCTTTAGTAATAATACATTAAAGTAAATTCCGTCATTGCAATCCAATCCATTATTAACAGAAATAATAGAAAAAAAATTGAAAATCATAAAAAAATATTGAAAAATTCGTTATTCGAAAAGTAATTTTTTTGTTTTTCTCAATTTTAAGCGGTTTCATGAAAAATAAACCATCAACATAAATTGACCATTTTAAAGTAGACTTTTCAACGTTTAAAGTTAGCTCGGATAAAATATTTAAATCGAAAAAAAACACCAATAAAGTTTTCCGTGGAAGATTAACATTCAATTGACTGTATTGAAAAAAGGTATACTTTCAAAAAATTGAATTATTTTTACGAGAAAAAAAATATCAAATCGAAAAATCGACTTTACGTCATTTTATCGGACAATTTGAGGTTATGTTGAAAAATGCCTTGCATGAAAGTCTTAGATTCTTTTATGAAGAACATTTTCCGCTTGCAGGTCACGATTCGCCGAAAATCGTAAAAAAACACTTTCAAACACTACAAACTCGTTCCTCCCCAATTGCATAATTTCACTTTATCTCGTGTTTAAGTTTTTTTTTTTTTAATTATAAAAAATTAGAAACAATGCGGACCGTTTTAGGGATCGCCGCTGGCTGCAAAATTTCTTTTTTATTCGAAATAATTCCGTACAATTCGTTAAATAAGGCTTTTGGCATTCTAAAGTATTCGTAATCAAACCTTATAACATTTCTCTGTTTTTCTTCAACCAGAGCTACTAATAACAGAACTCCTTCATCGGAACTAGAACACATTTGGATAAAATCCGCCGCTCCCGGTGTGAACACACTATTTTGCTGTATGACGCCGCAGGGCTTTATAGATTTAATTATGCAAAAGCAATCGCGCTGCGGCAACCTAAAGCCCTGGTCACACTAGGAGCGGCGTATTTTATCGAAATATATTCTAGTACCGATGTAGAAATTCTGTTATTTAGCTCTGGTTAAAGAAAAACAGCGAAAAATGACGAGTTCGATTACGGTTACTTTAGCACGCCAAAAGCCACATTTAACGAATTGGCGAACTTATTGCGAACGAATAAGAAATTTTGCCACCAGCGGCAGCGGCAAAATTGTGTTTTTGAGTAATCTCCAAAGTCGTCGCCCGGCAACTATTTTGCTCCCGGTGTGACACCCACTTTATGCTGTATGAGAGTGTGTTGTGGATATGAATGTTCATCGCCATTTTTATAAGCCCAAGTTACCTGCAAATTACCCAAATACGCCTCTATCTAGCCTAAAGTGTGTCCGTTGCCTGTTTACTCCTGTAAGCTCAGCATGTCTCAGATACCAAAATAAATATGATACAGAAATTATAAGAAGTTGTTAAAAATAAGTCTTATAAAGCCCCCCCCCCACTATTAGTTTTTCTGAATGCAAAGGTCATGCTTCAACACCCTAAAGAATTGTCCGTAATTATATTTCTCTATAAATTTATCTTTTTGCGAAAAATTTATAAATTTCAGCAAAGAAACGATTCATAAAATTAATCTGTCTTGACTCCTGGTCCCCTTAATGACTTTAATGACAAAAGTTCACGACGAAAACAACACCAAGTCCTCAAACTTTCAACGTCCCGTACCGAAAACCGAGCTAGCCAATGTCTTATCCACTCAGGGCAAAGCAAAGGAAACGACTTTCGGAAAGGCACGTCTTAATTGTTGCGACTTGTTGCTTGCTTTCTCGTCGTATATCTTTCACCCACGCAACAGCTATACTACATAAATGTGGGAATATATTGGGGAATGGGGATGAAAACTTGTGCACACACAAAATATAGACTTCCCGGCTAGTCCTACCCCCTCGGCCAAATTCATGTATAGTGCACATCCACTTGACATGATTGATTCGATGAGGGCGGTTTAATTATGATAAATCGGGTGACAAACTGAGCGTCGCACCCCAAATCCATGCCATTAACAACGAAAAGTGATCCCCAGGGATTTATTTAGTGTCACATTAAGGTTGTGGGTCTGAGAATAATAATAATTACGTCGGTTTAAGATACAGGATTTTGTAAAAAATAAAAATAAAAACGCAACAACTGATTAATTGCAGGTGCAAGAGGTTTCTAGTCACAGCGATTTTTATATCGTGGTAGGAAAGTTCAATAGTAAGCTGAACTTTTCAAAAGTACTTGGACCGCACGAAGCGTGTCATAATGGCTACATTCTCTAGATAATATGTTTAGCACATATGTGTTTGAAACATATATGTGTTCAACAAATATTTTAGAAACAAGAGAGAGGTACATGGGCTTTCGCTGAAAATGAATAATATTTCATCTAGAGGATTTCATCAGGGATTACTTACATACATATTCCTTGTTTAGTACAAATTTAAGGGTGGATTTCTTGAGGAGAATGCTTACAAAACTCATATTCGTATTATGGCATGCCCATTCGTACAGTTCTAACTGTGTTGTAATGAACACCTAGTCAACTATCTGAAGATAAACCATAATATACTAGGCCTGAGCATACCTCCTAATCCATTGCACATCCATTGACGTAGCCAAAGCCAGTGTTTTGTTGTGGGGGCCTAGTAGGGACCACAAAATTGAAAAAGAATATTCTGTAATCAAGTATTGTATTTCAAAAATGTGTAAAACTTTCTAAAACGGTACTCAGTGTTAAGCCAAGTTTCCTAACTATTGATAACTGTTTCTGAATTCGGTCAATGTATGCGTAAATTGAACAACAAGAATAAGTTAGAAGAATTATTTCATAAAAACAAGAATTATTTACTAACATATAAATACATGGTTTTCTAAAATAAATAATTTTAAATTCATGATTCTAATAAATTGTGCATGTATCCCAATGGTCCTGAAATACGAAAATTATTTCTTTAATAAAGCAAAGAACTAACATTTGCTCAATGTATTTTCTTCAGAAAAATTTTCTTGTAATTGTATTTTTGTCTCATCCTCAGTTTTCTAGGTCTAGTAACAACAATGTTTGTTTAGTGTCCTTATTTACTGCTTTGCTTGTCCATTTTCAATAAAATATACTGTTACCAGCAACAAAGTGACACAAGCGACATCTGTTGGAAATGGAAACAACTTTAGGTTAGTGACATTTTAGTTCTTAGTAAACTTTGGGCTCGGAGAATAGAATTTACGGGAAGGTTCTAGGATAAATTGTAGAGAATAAATACGGCGTCTCTCGTCCAGGAGGCGAGTTTTATTTCATTCAGGCAAGTGAACGAAATAAACTATGTATTTGGATTGCGATAATTTAGAAGTACGGTACTAGCGATAACTAAAGAGTTGATTTGATTGTTTGGGAAAGTAAACATAGAGTTAAATAAACAGAGCTTGTGAATAATATTTGGAATATTGTGTTTTAAATATTATTATTATTATTAAAACGAGAAAAATTTTATTGATAAATATGGAAATAATTTTTCGAAAAACAACAACGCGATTTATTGTATATTTAAAAAATAATAATTAAAATTTTTTTTAAATTATTCTTTGGTTTCCGATTGTATTGAAATTAATTTAAATATTCTTTAATTGTTCTGAAATTAAGAAAAATTCATTTATTTGGGGTTTTTTTTGCAGTAACTATAGAAAAAATTAAATTAAGGTATTATGCAATTTTTCTATTCATTCCTTTAATATATGGCAGCCATGTTTTGTTAAATAAATATGGCGCATATTAGATTTCTCGACCTAAAAGTTAGTTTGACTTACAATTTTTCCTTATACGACGAATTTCTTGGATGACTAGACGAAATAACCAAATTTTTCGACTTTGAGGGCAAAAATCCTTGTTTAGATAATTTTGTGTTCAAAGATTATGATAACTTTTTTCTATAAATAAATTTCAACTTAAAATAAGGCATTTCGACCTAAATTATGGAATTTCGCCTTAAATAGGTAAAAGAGATTTGACAATTGAAAGAATTGACAAAAGTAAATGAAAGTTAATTTTTGGTTGTAGTATTACGTAATTTCAACTTTTAGGGATTTCACCAAACGTAGCCATTTAGTCCAATTTACCTTGAGGTTAATTTTTTTGGGAATTCGGACTTTGAGGGCGAACACAATCGAATAGGGAATTATTTAGAGAATATTTACGTTATCTTTCCTTGAACTTGGGAATAGATCTAACTACAAAGTCCAGACATTTCCTTAAAGTTGACCTCAAAGTTAAGTCAAATTTAGGTAAAATGTAAGGAAATTTGCCTCATATTTAGGAAATTTTCCTTATTTATTTCCTTAATTCTCCTAATTCTGACGAGATAAATAAAAAAGGAATTATTACGTAATTTTCCCTAATAATTAACTACAAAGTCAAGATTACTTTGAGGACCTAATTTACGGAATTATTAAGTAAAATTTCCTTCCTAATTAACCTTAAAGGAGAGTGGCCTTTGAGGTTAAATTCTTAAGTCTAATTTACGTAATTTTAACCAAAATAGGTCGATCGGCCCTCAAAGAGAGGAAATTCAACCTCCAATGTTACTTGGGTTAGTAGGTCTGATAGTATCACAGTTTTATTTTTGTAATTATTTTGTTCTTACTGTTACAAGCGTGGCCTTAATTCGTTATTTAAAACACAACGCTGTTTTTATGAAACCTACTATGAGGCAAAAGTATAATTTTATGCGAGAGACATAAAACTGATCATTCTTGTCAACTATAAGTATTGAAATAGCCCATAGCGCCTTTCGTTTTCTGCTTTATAATTATCAACAAAAATATTTTTTCACAAAGAATCATTTTCCTTGGATAAAGAGCAAAAGGCCGGATGAGTTGATACCAAAACCTCAAAATAGCTTAATAGTAGGTTTCATAAAACCAACGACGATATACATATAACTCATAAGATCTATTTATCCCGCTATACTGTTTAGTTGGCTCCCCCCAATATTCTCGTATCAATTTTCTCGTATCAATTTTCTTGTGGAACATTTGCTCGTAAGTCAATTTACTCGTATCAATTTTCTCGTAAAGCCATTTTCTCGTATGCAATTTCTCGTAGAGCCATTTTCTCGTATCAATTTTCTCGTAAGTCAATTTGCTCGTATCAATTTTCTCGTATTCCAATTTGCTCGTGTAAAACTATGTTTCGAATTAAATAGCTCGCGCGCGAACTATTTAATTCAAAACATAGTTTTACACGAGCAAATTGGAATACGAGAAAACTCGCGCGTGCGAACCAATTAGTTCAAAAGATAAGTTCACACGAGTTTTGGATTATTCGATGAGTATTTAATTTAAAACAGAAACAAATCATTTTATTTACATATAAGAATTCTTTAATAAAGGAAATACTTCTTATACTTTAATTCAATTTACTGTTAACATAATACAAGACCTTGTTTTAGTATTTGTTGTTTGCAATTAAATACTTGTAGTAAAATGTTAACAAGGTTGCATACGAGATAATTGTATACGAGCAAATTGCCTTAAGAGCAAATTGATACGAGCAAATTGACTTACGAGAAAATGGCTTTACGAGAAAATTGTTACGAGAAAATGGCTTCACGAGGAAATTGATACGAGCAAATGTCGTACGACAAAATTGATACGAGCAAATTGCTACGAGAATATTAGGTGATACCGTTTAGTTTTATAAGATTCACAAACAATTATCAATAAACTCTACTTTAATTATCACTAGTACTGTTCTTCAAATTATCGCAATCCAAATAAAACACTTTCGTCTGTTTACTACGTTCATTTCAATGTCTGAGACAAGACTCACTCCTGGCGGTGACAAGTTCTGTATTTATACTTTAAAAATTGATCAGAACCTTCCTGAAGATTCCATTCTAGAAACGAACCTAAAGCTGTTTATGACCATACTTTATAGATGTCTATTATCCTTTTCTGTTGTACGTAGTACGATTCTCACAATTTTTTTTATATCCGTACCTTATTGGTCACTTCACGCGAAGTATCCATTTCCAATAGATGTTGCTTGTGCATTTTGTTTGTGCAATAAATTCCTTCAAATAACTAAGAGCTGACTCCTTGTTTATGAAATATTTCGAGGTACTAGCTGGCTCAGAAGGCAATTCCATCATAGTTTCAGATATTCCACTATTCTTTACTTCACTATCACTATACAGATGCATAATCATGACACTGAAGATATTATGTATGAGATCAGGTGTTCATACTTACCAATTCCGTTTGGCATGGCAAGAAACTAGTGACTTCTGACGACTAAAATAATTATGGAACGTGATCACATGGAGATATTACCTTGAAATTTTTACAAATTGTTCCTTAGATTTTTACCCGTCTAGCTATAAAAGACACGAAAATCGGCACATGTCCCATCAAGAATTTTTTCAAGGATAAAGGACTTCCCCTATCCTCTTTTTTACAAAAATTATACCATGAGAATTTTTGCTACAAAACCTGAAATATATCCTTTCCAAAACACTTTAGATCATTAAAAAAGGCTGAGTATAACCGGAGATACGAAGTTAGATCGAAATAACAAAATTGGTATTTTTTTCTGATTTGAAAGGGCTGTAACTTCCGTAATAATCGTAATTTTAGGAAAATATTTAAATCGTATTATGTCTTTATATAAGGCAATAAGCTGGTAAAATTTCAGCTAAATCGGTGACGTCGCTTCAGAAAGTTTTCCAGGAGGTGGTCGACGCACCGTGAAATGGTCCCTGTAGGATTTAAAGAAAATAGTTAATGCAGTCAAGAGCAAATCGGGCTCACGCAATTGGGGCTCCGTACCAGAACTTCATCAACGAATAGTCGATCGACCGAATTTAAAAATACCTAGATCTAATCATTCTATGATAACTGAATAATAATCAATTAGACGAACGCAAGAGTAATTTTATAAGAGTTGTCTTATAAGTTAACATAAAAAACATTTTTTCCAGGAACTATGAATTATTTCCTGGTATTTATGACTCAATACCTACAAGCCATGATAATATCAAGATTTTAGCTTTAGAGACCTAGAAAAATAGGGCCAAACCGTATTTTTTCATAAATTTTGGGTTATTATACATATTCAGCAACAATTTTAAATGTTTTTCCGGAATCCTTGAATGTAGCCGTTGCAAACGATACCCCACAAGATACAACGAGATACCGCGTTATGAAAATTTAAATGTAGGCATATCTTATATCTCCATCTCCTTCTAACTCCTTCTAAGTTCCATGGTTAGTAATGTGTAATCTACGTGATTCAATTACGTTGGAAGTAGCTTGAGAAAAATATATAGTTAAATGAATCGATGAATCGAACAGAGAGTAGAAAGAAGGAGTTTATATTACTTCGGCAGCCCCTTGCTAGCAACTCACAAAAGTTTTCATATAAAGCGGATAAAAATTAATATTCATTTAGGCATTTTAAGATTATCTAACGATATAAAGATACTTACGAAAATTCAGTTGCTTCTGAGAGTGTCATTTGTACTCAGTGGTTTGTAAGTGTTCAAAGTCTATGGGGCAAAAATATGCTTGCAGAACTGTTAACTTTTGTTATATTCCAACTAAATATCTATATAACTACTTCCATTTAGATAATAATTATTCCTTATTAATTAAATTAAAATATTTTTAACTTTTAAACTTTCGCTTATTTTCTGTTCCATGCGGAACAATATTCTAAAAGCAGTATAAATAAAAAAAACTAAATTATAAACACACTACAAGCTTCTTCCAACGCCACAGCAATGCCTGGGACTCTATAGGCACTGCCATTATAAATTTAGGCCCTTGGCCTTACATAAAATACTTAAAAAATAAACGAAACCCGAGTTTACAAAACGTAAAGAAAAGTAAAAGTGTCAGACCACCACGTTCTGAGACTTTAACATGGAAACTCTACTTATTTGCTTATGGAATCTGCTTCCCACGATGCACCTAAATCCTCTTAAAGCCTTTTTTCATAGCATCTGAAAGTATAAACACAACACAAGGTATTAATAACTAAAACCAAATAAAAAGAAATAAGCACTTACCATTTACATCAGCCAGCTGCCGTCAAAGTTCCAGTGCCGTTAACAGGCAGCTGATACGCTGCCTTATTCTTCCATATATTAATGGATGCCTCCACCATGTCAAGTGAAGGAAAAAATCACCATTGGTAACACTGCTGCAAACGCTATCCTATACTGCTGCAATGGTTCAAAGTGAAAGCCACCAACAGACGCACACTTCCCATTAAGCCAATGCGTTCAGCAGCTATAAATATCGAGCTGCTGGAAACATCTTGTAAATTGTATGGTCACTGACACAGATCTGCAGCGATAAACTTAGCCAATCAAAGGGATGAATTGAACCTTATTACTATTACTAAATTTTTTGTCAACTTCAGTTATACTCTATTTTTTCAGCACCTGCAATGAACCTGACATAATTTTTATATGAGAAGTGAATGAAGCTCATTCTGTTTCAATAATATAAATATTAGAAATTCATTCTTATTCATTTTTCATATAATATATTTAATATGAGTATCCAGCACTGAATTTCTGAATTTACTTTCATTATTATTTTGAAATTTTTATTTTCCCTTTTTCTCTTTATTAGATTTTTGAATTATTTGTTTCGTTTCATTTCTTATTACGAGTAGTATAAGTTACATATTATTGAATTTCTAGGTTAAGACAAGTTTCGTGACAAAATAAATTTCATTTATTTGACATTTCAAATTGGTCTTCATCCAGTCTTATCATTTTCGCCAGCAGCTCCCCTTTTTTATGTAAAGCCCACATACTTCACATTTTCACATCACTATATAAACTAAGCTGAATCCACATTTAAAGAAGTACTCCACCCCGTAACTGTCATGTTCGGGCTCGCGACAAAACTGATAAAAAAATATTAGTAGAAAATAAAAAAAAAAAATATAAGTATAAGTAAAAAACAGAAAAAAACAAGAATTGGTCTAAGACCAATTCTTATGATATCCTATATGAATGTCCGTATAAAATTTCGTATGGTCACTGATCTATGCAAGTTTGATTTTTGAAGTGGTTTTTCGCATATATTTCTGGAACGGTTCGTCTAATAGAAAAAATAATTATTATCAATTTTATCGGATTTCGTATTCTGAAGAAGTTTTTGGTACAAGAAAAATGTCTAGGACTCATCGTTTTCACAGTATATGTAAAAAACCGAAATTTTTATATGGCAACACCAAGAAGGGGTTGCCCAATTTAATCCATTTTTTATTACTATAAAAACATCATCTACTAAATTGCAGCTCTCTATATCGACGCGTTCTCAATCAGTGTCCATATATATAGTGGAAAACAAAATTTTTGTATGGCAACCCCACGAAGGAGTTGCCCGATTTGTCTCATTTTCGAACTTAATTTTAGTTTTTTTTTAAAGTCCGTGTACAAAATTTCAGCTTTCTAAATGAACGCGTTGCGTTCTCGAGTTATCGTGCGCACAGATGGACGAACGGACGGACATGCAAAAATGAAAATACCTTTTAATATTATGCGTGGGTGTCCAATCCACTTTGCTATACCATAATTATTTTTGTGCATTTCCAACGGAATGATAAACTTAGTATTCCCTATAGATTTCATGTAGGGTATAAAAATTAGAGCCCTTACTGTTCTTTTTTTACTATTACTTTTGTTGGTTGAGCATCGACTTAATCTGTTACATGTAAAACTATATTTTTCCGATCACCGCACTGCACAAAAAGCATTTTTTTAAAAATACTGCGCTTAGTGAGAGCTCACTTCCGACTTACACACTTACACTCCATTCAAATAAGTATTATACTTCGGGAAATTTTATGTATGCCGTTCAGTGAAAGAAAATGCTGTGCCGGCGTTCAAAACTCGATTTTCCTCATGTTACAAATTTAAATAATTTATATGTAATGCCATAGACAACTTCTTGTAAGGTTTTAAGAAATTGCTGAAATATGAACCCTAATCTTCAGTATTAATAATAATAAAAAGAATAAGGAGTCTCCGGAAAAGTAGCAATTGAAATACAGCCTGTCTGATTAGCATATGTTAGGAATAATACAAAAATTTCCCTCTTAACAGGAATATTATGTCTCATAGAGGTTACAGAAATTTTTCAATTGATCTTCATATAGCTATTTGCATTTTTATTACTTATTTTAAGAAATTGTTTTAAGCGCATTGATCGGGGCAGCTGACAGTAGTGAAAACTGTACAACTGCGACTTTGAGAGCTTTTATAATATTTTACTTAGGTTTGTGAATTTTTACATTTTAGTTGAGCATCATGTGTTGTATATCACTCACAAAAGTACTACTAAGACTTTAATAATACGCAGATTTCGTTTAGTGAACTTTACAAAATAATCCATGAGAACTATATTTAGACTATATTTAAATTAATATAATGTTGAAATTTAAAGAGAGGTTGTAATAGGCAATATTTGAAAACTATGAAACATAAATGGTTACTGTAGCAGAATGGCACCAAACCGTAAAAAGAAGAATTGGTCGAGGTAAAATAAAATAATAAAATTGGAAAATTGAGAATATGGAAGCGATAAGGAACATAATAAAAATTTAGCAACTGATTTAAAGGCGACCTCTTTTTGAAAGATATGTACAAATTTAAAAAATGCACTAAAATGCGTAATTTGTAGAAATTTGATAAAGCTAGTTCAAATCATGTGAAACAAATTAAGGATAGCATCTCAATGCGAAAGGACCAAAAACTCACCTTAAAGGAAGTAGGAGAATGTGGGGCAAGGAATGATATACTTTTTTAGTCACAGGTCAAATTGCTCATAATGGGGCAATTCGAGCCACGTAATTTATTTCAGAAATAAGACTCAATTAAAAATTCAACTTTATAGGAAATTAACATAAAACAGAAACTTTTTCTCTACGACTCGTTAATTAGAGCTTTTACAATTTGTCTTTTTGATGTTCTTCTAATTATCAGGTAAGCACTTTTTATGTATCTCATGATAACATTTGGATTTTATATAGGAATTAACATGACACCTTTACGGTTTATGAAAAACGCTGACGTTGTGACGTGAAAATGTGGGAAATTAGATTTAATAAGAGAATGTTGCGGTTGCAACATGACAATGTGAGAAAGTTGAGTTTTAGACTTACTCACTACCATGGTTTTTGTTGTTGCAGTTTGGTATGGGTCTGGATCTGATAGATCCGGTGTCTGATTAACGTCACGTTTTAGGTTAATGTATGTAACTCGCGCGCTACCTTGATTTTCTAGGATCAATGTTTTCCATACTATCTCGCTACTACTTATACATAATAAGAAAATCTGCTGACTGTAAGTAGAAATCCTAGAAGCACTGACTACGTCTTTATTCCTGAATACGTAGAAAACAAAATATGAAAAAAAAACAATCTCATAGAGAGGAGAGCTGTTACGACAAATTGTCGGGTTTTGAAACTAAACAAATTAAAACATGCGAACTGCATTGGATTGGAGTCGGTTTTTGACTACAACTTTAATAGCGTTAGAGATTTTGTTTTCTGAGTGTCACTGTGTGATGGAGATGGCGGGTTTTGAAACTAAGCTTTGTTTTGACAATCAAATATATAATATTTTCAGTGGACTTAAATGGGAGGTGGTTGTGGTCAAAATTCCTCCGAAAATGGCAACTTCTGGACACTTTTCCCACAGATTATGATGCAATTTCTCACATTTTTTTCTTGGGACGAAAAGCCATAGAAATACACTAGAAGGAACGTTTAGAGTAATATTTCAAAACAAATTCATTTTTACTTATCTAACAGTTGAGCAAAAAGCTCACTCATGAGAAAGCCTTCTTCCTCTATAAATTATGTTCGTGTTATTCGTATTCTTCATTACATTATATTAATTATATGTAGCACATATATTAATTATATGTAGCACATATGTCCCCTTTGGGGACGATTTCCTAGAAGTTCGCAGCGCTTTCCTTCTCTATCCCAGTTCATTACTTTTTTACTGCGCCAGAGGCAAGTATTTCACTGTTCTAAAGAAGCACTCCAGGAGGTATGCTATGATGGGCGAAGATGTTTTTTGAAATGCTTTATTTAGAATAATCATCGCAGTGCTTTTCATCAATCTCATAAGAGACCTTAAAAACTGCTTCAAAACAGTAGTAGGGCGCTTGCAACCGCAAGCATCCCTATAAGGCAAAGACAGAGAAAGGCAGCGGTGCATGCTTCCGAAGAAGCGCTTTACTGCACTAATCTTCTATAGAACTTCCAAGTGACGGTTATAGCTGCTCTTGAGTTACTTACGAATTTTTCTGGATAGAGTGCCAAATTATACCTCGAAAGCGCTTAAATTTTACCTCTTTCAGAATCGCTGTTTTCTCGTCTCGTCGCTTATACCCATTCAAGTTCTCAAAGCTTTTATTTCAGAAGTGCTTGATATTTTAATTGTATGGTTTTGAACGTGCAATTTCAAGATATATGTAGATATAAATTGTCTCAATTTTTTATATTTTAGTAATATTCCATGCTCAATATTGTCTTAACTATGCAGAAAAATTTAATTATTTGTGTAAAATTTAAGACAATATTTTTTTGTAAAATTTTTCCCACGATTATGTTCTAGGAGATGCGATTATTCCCTTTTCTTTTTACAGTTTTTTTGGGGTGAAAAATCCCATAATATGGGAAAATTCCCTCAATCTACCAGGCATTTGATTTGAAGAATATGATTTCTAGCTAATTTTATTTGGAATTAGCATTACAAGGGGCCGGATTCTGTAGCACGGAGAATTTGGGAATTTGGGAGATGAGAATTTCGTTTTCTTAGAATTCCTAATTCCCTAATTCTCCATTCCCAATTCACTAACATGGTTGGAGAATTAGGGAAAACGGAAGAAATGTGAAAAAGTGCGAATCACCTGGGACGATTAAGGGTATCAATTTTTGTTGTAGAGGGTTAGATTTTTTTTTCATATTTGAGATACATCCGTCTATTACTTTCTACTGTCGAAATAAATAGAAATTTCTGTTTCGTAGGGGTAGTTTTTGAGGGATGTAGGAGGGTAGGTTTTCTCGAGTTTTTCCGAGATAACGAGAGAATGGAGAGTAGAAGGAGAATGTATGTGGTATCAAAAAAAATGGGAGCTCAGGGCAAACAAGATAGGTTTAGGAAATGTGGCGGGAAGAGTGCGGGGTAGAAATGGGGGCTGATTAACGGAAATTTAAAAAAAAATTAAGACAATATCAGGAGCTATAATAATTCGCAGGGGTAAGCTCAGGATCTGTAAGCCCAATAAAAAAAAATAAGAATTCACTTTGGTAATTAGATATGCATGGGTCTTATAGGCTATATTTTATTTCGATTAACGGTAATTTGCAGATTTGAGCGCCCTCGGCGGTAAATTTTGCTATCGCTATATTCACGGGCGCCTAACTCTATGTGGGAGTGCTGCAGATTATTGGGGTTTTTTCTGATAGATTACTGGTTTAGAGTACAAAAATATAGGCGAACAATTTTGTAGGGAAGGTGTTTTGGGGGTTGGGGGGTCGTACCACCCCTCATAGGGGGTTGTCCAAACTACGTCATGTTTGGTACCAAATTAAAGAGGGAGTAGAGGGTAATCGGGTGGTGTAGTTTGTATTTGATCATTTTAACGTGATAGCTGAATTTTGACCGCCGAAGATCGATTTTTTTGCACTGCGGTCATATACACCCCAGTTTCCATATTTTGCATATATTTCTTCCGTTCTTTGTTTCACATCCATTAGTACTCCGTTGTGAACATTTTTGTCATGGGAAGTAAATTTTCACAACTTACTAGTTCTTCGCAATGATGAGTTGAAAATATCCAAAAACGGCCATTTTTTCACCTTAAAATGGACTGATACATTTCTTTTACAGTTATATCCAAAACCGTTTGTCGGATTCAAAAATTAATTACATATTTAATTAGGGGAGAAAATTTAGATGCGATTTCATCCTACACACAAGCTTTATAGTGTATAATTAAAAATTTTACAGCATCTCTTCTGTAGTGGAAGACGACCAAATTGATCACTTTCGCGTGATTTATAATTTTTAGCGGGTACCTTGAGACACAAAATCCATGTTCCTCTGTAAGTATTGCATGGATTTCCATAATTATTTTTTTTAAGTATAGCCAGGATATGCAGTGAATACATAGCTCAATTTGAAATTCCTAGATACCTAGATACCTTCATAAAACGCAACAAAAGCAGAAAATACAATTTTCCACTTACTTTTCCACTAGCAAGACACCGGAGAATTAAAAAGTGGAATGGAGAATTCGGGAATTCTCTACTTACTTTTCGTCTTACTTTTCCACAAGCAAACACCGGAGAATTAACAAGTGGAATGGAGAATTTGGGAATTCCGTACTCACTTCTCAAATCCTCTCAGTTGAGAATTTTTCGTCTTACTTTTCCACAAGCAAACACCGGAGAACTTGAGAAGTGAAAGCAAGACGAAAAACTCGCGAATTCTGTACTCACTTCTCAAATCCTCTCAGTGGAGAATTTTTCGTCTTACTTTTCCACAAGCAAACACCGGAGAATTTGAGAAGTGAAAGTATGACGAAAAATTCTCAACTGAGAGAGAATTTGAGAGGTGAGTACGAAACTCGCGAATTCTCCATTCCACTTGTTAATACTCCGGTGTTTGCTTGTGGAAATGTAAGACGAAAAATTCTCAACTGAGAGGATTTTAGAAGTGAGTTGAGTACAGAATTCCCAAATTCTCCATTCCACTTGTTAATACTCCGGTGTTTGCTTGTGGAAAAGAAAGACGAAAAGTAAGTAGAGAATTCCCGAATTCTCCATTCCACTTTTTAATTCTCCGGTGTCTTGCTAGTGGAAAAGTAAATGGAAAAATTGTATTTTCTGCTTTTGTTGCGTTTTATGAAGGTATCTAGGTATCTAGGAATTTCAAATTGAGCTATGTATTCACTGCATATCCTGGCTATACTTAAAAAAAATAATTATGGAAATCCATGCAATACTTACAGAGGAACATGGATTTTGTCTCTCAAGGTACCCGCTAAAAATTATAAATCACGCGAAAGTGATCAATTTGGTCGTCTTCCACTACAGAAGAGATGCTGTAAAATTTTTAATTATACACGGTAAAGCTTGTATGTACCATGAAATCGCATCTATATTTTGTCCCTTAATTAAATATGTAATTAATTTTTGAATCCGATATACGGTTTTGGAGATAACTGTAAAAGAAGTGTATCAGTCGATTTTAAGGTGAAAAAATGGCTTTTGGTACAAAAATTGCCATATTTTCAACTCATCATTGCGAAGAACTAGTAAGTTGTGGAAATTTATTTCCCATGACAAAAATGTTCACAACGGAGTACTAATGGATGTAAGACAAAGAACGGAAGAAATATATGCAAAATATAGGAACTGGGTTTATATGACCCTAGTGTAAAAAATCGTTTTTCGGCGGTCAAAATTCAGCTATAACGTTAAAATGATCAAATACAAACTACACCACCCGATTATCCTCTACTCCCTCTTTAATTTGGTACCAAACATGACGTAGTTTGGACAACCCCCTATGAGGGGTGGTACGACCACCCGACCACCAAAACACCTTCCCTACAAAATTGTTCACCTATATTTTTGTACTGTAAACCAGTAATCTATCAGAAAAAACCCCAATAATCTGCAGCACTCCCACATAGAGTTAGGCGCCCGTGAATATAGCGATAGCAAAATTTACCGCCGAGGTCGCTCAAATCTGCAAATTACCGTTAATCGAAATAAAATATAGCCTATAAGACCCATGCATATCTAATTACCAAAGTAAATTCTTATTTTTTTATTGGGCTTACAGATCCTGAGCTTGCCCATGTGAATTATTATAGCTCCTGATATTGTCTTAATTTTTTTTAAATTTCCGTTAATCAGCCCCCATTTCTACCCCGCACTCTTCCCGCCACATTTCCTAAACCTATCTTGTTTTCCCTGAGCTCCCATTTTTTTTGATACCACATACATTCTCCTTCTACTCTCCATTCTCTCGTTATCTCGGAAAAACTCGAGAAAACCTACCCTCCTACATCCCTCAAAAACTACCCCTACGAAACAGAAATTTCTATTTATTTCGACAGTAGAAAGTAATAGACGGATGTATCTCAAATATGAAAAAAAAAATCTAACCCTCTACAACAAAAATTGATACCCTTAATCGTCCCAGGTGATTCGCACTTTTTCACATTTCTTACGTTTTCCCTAATTCTCCAACCATGTTAGTGAATTGGGAATGGAGAATTAGGGAATTAGGAATTCTAAGAAAACGAAATTCTCATCTCCCAAATTCCCAAATTCTCCGTGCTACAGAATCCGGCCTCAGCTTGAAAATTAAAAAAAATGGAGTTGCCGGGTTTTGCTAATATACCAGACCACTCATATGCATGTGCATGCGCTAATGCTTTTGAGGGCGAAGTGCTGTGCTGATCTAACTGCACTGTTGAACTGTATTTTAAAAATTCACATGATGTGAAAGTTCGTTGTGCTATTGCTATTTTCGATTTTAAAGTTGGTTAGGTAAGATGAAATTATTTTGTGGTAATATCATATTATTTTATTATATTATTAAATTAAACGTTTTAGTAAAAAAAAGGAAAATTATAATAAGTTTAAATATAAGAGTAGTGCATTAAGTTTTTTTGGTGAAATATATATCAAAAGTGAGTAAGTAAAATTATGCAGAATTCACGTAGTTGTGAGATTGTAGTTTCAGATTGCCAGGCGGCTCAGTAATTCCAATATCATTTGAGAATATTTTGAGAAAGTTAACGAGGAAAATGCTCAATGCAAGTCCTGTGGAATGTTATTAAAAGGAACGGAATAAATAATTTAAAGTAACTCTGAGCGAGTACACAAACAAGCTACCATATACATTTCAAATGTCCTCAAGTATTTCTACACAATTCTCGTTGCAAAATGTATAAAAAGACACTGCAGTCTACATTATGAAGTCAACGATGTTTAAAGCATACATATATGTGGGGCTAGTTATCGAGGACGATATAAATGGGATGCCGTCCTCGGTGCATTAAATTCAAACAGTTTTCGGGTTATAATAGATCCGATTTGTGACGGACTTGCAAAAGTTAGTGGTAAAAAATTTCGTTTAAATGCCTCGAATTGCAAAGAACCCGTGACAGCTGTTGGAGAAAATATCAGAAAATCAATAACAAATGAATCAAAATCAAAATTAGTATCATTAAGAATTGATAGTGCCAGGAGACTGTCTCAAGTGCTTTTCGGTGTAAGTGCAAAATTCATTACTGAGGGTAGTATTTAATCTCGCTTATTTATTTGCCTCAACAAAATTGGAAGCAAACATTTCACAAATTTTAGATAGATACGGTATATCACTAACAGAAATTATACGAATAACTTATATGTATAACTATATGAGGAGTGTTGAGTTGATTGGAACATTAGTCTTGAATGTCATACTTGTACCGCACAGAACAGTAATCAGTCGTCCTCGCTGTATCCTTTGGATCTGCAAGTGCATGTCCTTAACACAAAAATTCTGTAACTGCTTGACAAGTATGTTCCTCTTCAGTCGAGAAGACTTGTTCCACGTATTTAAGGAAAGCGAAATTGAGTTCGTAATATTTATCCCCTTAGTGAACTCAGCAAGACAAGAGGTGCTGAGTTGGAATATATCCGGTAAGAGTTGTTGCCTCCGGGGTTAAAACTGAGGTAAGAAAAAACGAGAATAATATTCCTATTAAGGCTATCGCATTTGTCCACCTGCCAAATAAAGGATTAAGTTTGCTTTATTGTATTTTAGCGAACATTTTATGCCACATAGGACGATCTAATGATTCATTAGCATTTATTATTCATTAAAATGCCGTGTGTAACAAAGTAGGGGAGCCCGGGGTATAATGATGAACGGGGCATAGTGACGAATGAATATTATCTGTAATCAGTTTTATTCCAAACTCGCGTTATGATACCCAGAATGCAGGATGAAGTATTGCCAATATATGTTGAGCATTTTTTTTACATTAGCCTATATTTGCTGTAGGAAAAGAGCAGACGAATGTTGCAATTAGAGCACGGAAAAGTTTTGATTTAAATGGTGAGTATGTCTAGTATATTTTATGGTGTGCAGTTTGTCAGGATAATAATTAATTTCTTATTAGTCTTCGATAAATTTTGCATAACTTGTCGGAAAAAGGCTAATATGTAGTGGGGCATAATGACGAGTTTTTTACTGAGCATAATCATTTTTCGATTGTCACATTCTCGTAGGCTCAACGAAGAACGGATTCATTAGAAAAAAAATCTTTTTGAAGGAAAATGATCTCAACAATTAGTGTGTTTAGCATTTCATAAACTGTAAATTTTTCGCACGTTGGTTGCCCAAAAACAGAGAAATCGGCGTTTTGTGAAAACAATATTTATCGCGTTCTATGAATATCAAAGAAATTTTGGAATGTCAACCTATTAATCCTATAAAACTTTTGAAATCCAGGAATTGTTTTAAAGGTAAAATATCAGATATTTCCAATTTGCATTTTTCGAATTCGAAATTCGAGGTGTTCCTCATTTTAGAATATATAATTTTATTGTAAAAATCATATTATTAATTAATAATAGTATGTATTGATAAAAAAAGATATTATTTCATGTATTAAATATATTATATGATTAATAGTATATACTGACGGCACTTGGTGAAACTTTTTTCTTAACATTTTAAATTGATAAAAAAAAAACAAAAAAATACTTGTTTTATTTCACAAAAGATCTTATTTATTCAATTATTTTTTAGAATATCCTAACGCGTTTCGACCACTTTGGTCATGTTCAGAGGACTAACTCAACTGCCAAATTACAAACACAAACTACCAAACAGTCTACCACTACCACTATTACATATATACTATGACTACTACTACTACTAAGAGACGGATTTTTTTTTTTATTAATTTAAAATGTTATTAAATATAGTTCGTATTATGCCCCGAGTCCTTTGACATTATGCCACGTATGTGGGGCAGAGCGACGAACTGGTCATCACTCCACTTAAGGATGCTAGACGGTAATTATCTATATCAAATTCTGTTCCTGATTGACACTAATTGATATTATAGTATATTTAAAGTTTCAAGAAATCGATCCAGGGATTTAAGAAAAATCTAGAGATAAATCGTTTGTCATTATGACCCGGGCTCCCCATCATAATTATGGCTGGATAATTAGATCATAATGAAATGAAATGTTATTTTCCTTCATTAGAGCACTAATGAGGTAAAATGTACTAAAACTGAATGGATTTGAAAGAAATTGTACAGAGTACATATAATTATTTTCTACTTACATACTTACAATTTGCATATTTTTAATTTTATACAAAGGGTCAATGCAACCAACTTCTAATTGTCATCATATTTCATTTATTCAATGCGAAGTTCATTCATTGCAGCAGTAACAAATATTATGCGTCAGCAAAATTAATCAGTGAATAAAATTTATCATTTTGTTTTTTATTGTTTGTAAGCAATTTTTGTACATAAAAATAGTCAATCAATTATTATTCGTTCAGTTATTTTTTGTCACTTGGTAATAAATGTTTGTAGTAAATTAAACTCAGTTACTTAAACAGAAATAAAATGCAAAAACCAACTATATATTATCAAAATACTTTTTAATACTTATAATTAGGTATCTACTTATAATGTTTTTTTTTTTCATTTCCAAATCGTTAAATTGAAAAATCAAATACTTATATAAAAATTAAGTTTTTCGCATCGATTCGATCTATTTAGCTTCTTCACATATATACTTATGACAAAAGCCAAGTGCCAAAGTCAGTTTGATAACTTAATTAAAGAAATGGCTGTGGCTGCAGTTAACTAATGAATCATCAGTGTCTAATTAATCATTATTCATTATGAGTGATTTATATCTACGATATTAGTTATGGATTAACATCTGGTAATCTGGTGTCCATAGTATGTATACGTGCAAGAATACATATAAAATCCTGACAAACAAATATTTGTACCTTTTTTGTGCTTGAATACAAAGGTACTTCATGGGTATGCGATGTTGCGATATAATAACCATATTGATTGGGTTATTTCTAGACATTTTTTCAATGTTCTGACTTTCTCAATAAATACTTAAATCAATCACTTCTCCTTAAAATATATATGTCTATCTACCTGCCATCCTAATCCTACGAACTATATGTTACGAAAAATTGCGTAAAGAAATAGGATAACTTCACAACAGAATCCTTTACAACTACAAAATGATCCTCTCAGCGAAATCTTCTGAAATTACCTAGTACATTCCAATCCCCCGGAATGTTCGTAATTTGATGACAGAATATTTCTTCCTATTGATGAATGGAACTGACAACCAAAAGCAGCTTTCCACCTCTGCTCAATACATTCCAGCCTCACCCTCCTTCATCCAATTACAGGAGAATAAAAGATGAAACGGAGATGACAGTTTTTTTTTCTCATATCTCCTGGTCTTTTTTATTTTTCATGTTTTCTAAAAAGCCCTCAGATATTTTAGCCTTGAGAGTAACTTGGGTGTTTAGTGAGTACGGCGGCGGTATGTATAGCTAGATTTTCTGGAGGGTCGCATTGTGTGGTCTTTAATTCTATTTTAATGCGGTTAACAATTTGTTGCAAAACACTTTATGGTACTAAATGCGAAATTATTGTGCTTCTCTCCCTCTCTTCGGAGCTGTTAGTTTCAATGCTAAGCTTAAGAGGATTTTATTCTCCACACCAGAATCACCTCCGCTGGATTTCCAACCATCAGCCAGCCAGCAAGGAAAGGCAACAGGGTGCTGACTGCAAATAAAAATGAATGTTTACGTAATTGTTTTTGTGGATTATAAGCTTTCCTTGGCCACTATTCTGCCACCTCTGATCTCTGGGTAATGTTGTGTCGGATTTGTGGTTCTATTTTGCAACAAGAACGACTTCAATAGCTTCTTGGTGTGCTTGCAAGGGACTTAACAGTTTTTTTTTTTTTTAAACAAGAATATGTAAATAATGCTTAACACTCTCACCTTATTTAATGAATATTATAGATGACCTTAATTATGTATACTTAACATGTACAGCCCCAATCAGTGGGCTTTAATATTGCCCTGAAGGGAATACTAACAATGTGAAAGGTATTCAATAAGGAAAATTTTTGATTTTCCAGGTGGTGTACGATTAGTTTTTACGATAATTTGAAATGCTGTGAAGCCACAATTGATATTAAATTTTTATTGAAAAAAAAAAAAACAAAAGTTTTATGTGGAACGAATACGTGGTAAACCTTTCTTGAAATTGATTTTTGGGTTATGGGTTATCCTAGATTTTATTTAGATTGGATTCGATTTAGGATTCATAATGCAACTCATTACCTTTTTTATGAATGAAGCCATGACCATGAAAATATTTTTATAGGGTCAATTGGAATAACTTTTCTGCGCTCATAAGAGTCACAGATAAGGGCCAAAGCGACGAGGGCATACTACAAGAGAAATTTCTTGAACAGCTGATCGATAGAAAGAGATTACCCGCGAGAATAGGACAACATTTGAAAAAATAAAATAAAAAAATGATTATAATATTTGAAAGAAAGAATTGCATGTAGCTTTAAGGAAATTGAGCATGTGTGTGACAAAGAGAAATATACTTGTTTTATGTGAAGTAGAAATGTTTACATTTTTCAATAACCAGGCACGTTGTTTTTTACACACTGGTGAATAAGGATGTAGTGGTTCACTGTTGTTTTTTACACACTGGCGAATAAGGGTGTATTGAACAGCTGCTCAAGAAATTTCTCTTGTAGTATGCCCTCGTCGGGCCAAAGAAGAAAATCCTCTCCCAATAACAAATTGGAAATTATGGTTTTCATTTATAGTTTTTGAAATAGTAACCTTTTAAAAAAGAGCACAAGTTGACAAGAATAAAATTACGGGTTCGCATAAATTAGAAAGAAAACTAACGGGAACTATGCAGATCAACTTCCGTCACCATCTTGCTATATTGACTGCCGTATATGACCACAAATAAGTAAATATACAGATGAAGAACGCATATCAGAAAAATGAAAACCTTAACAATATTTCTGGTAACCAAGTTAGTTAGCTACGTCGAGAATTATAGCTAAGAAATGTTGTTATTAAGTGGGTGTCCTGAATTAGAATGTTCTAAAACCTCGTTTTTTTTTAGATTTCTTTTTAGAAGGGAAAGAAAGAAATGAAGGTATTGAATTTTGAGGTATGGTTTTATACATATTTAATGAATACAAAAAAAAATTTTTACAGTAAGGAAAAAAAACAAATTATACCAGATTTCAAAGACTATTTCATGGGCGTCATGTCGCTGTAGTCTTGAATCGCCGGGAAAGATTCACCTCGTAACTTTTTACTGAAACAAAAAACCAAAAAAGGATTACATATATCATAAGATTTTCTTTTGGGTGAACTAAAAAGGGCAGAAAAAAATTTTAAATAAAAAATTTGGGCGGGTTTACAAAAAAACATGTGTTTAAAAAAAATATTCAACTTTAAAGTGCTACAACAATTATTTAAATATACTATTTGATGAACTTTGTTAGTTCATTTAGAAGAGAATTTAATTCTGAAAAAAAACGTTGGATCAATTAAATACGTCGTATAGGTTTTTAGCTCTCACGCCCGCCAATTTAGAAAAATTGTAAAAATAAAGACTGGAGAAAAAGCGTTTCAAAGTTTTCAATAGAAAAAATATAAATTTTTATTTACTTACCCTGATAAAGGGAAAGCAACGTATTAAATGAATCGAACACATTTATACTTCTATTAGACACACAACGACTCAACTGAATACAGCTACGGATTATAACTATTGTATTGAATGACCACCCAATCTGTTTCAGGTAGAGAACTTTGAATAAGAAGTCGGAGTGGCTAGCGCTTCCATACCATATTGACGCTCGCTGCTCTGTCATTATATTCTTGGAAATATTTAGAATTGGCTTTTGTTGCTTTGTAAACATATTCTTACATAGTTTATCTATCAATTTAAACAATAAAAAACAAGTTTTTTTGAAATTTTAATTCAGGACACCCCCTTAACAGAAAATGTTCCTAATGTTCAGGCACACACGCAAATTTTTATTTTTTTCCAGAGCAAAGCAATGCCTCGCTGCTTCAATATGAAATCAATGATGCCTCGACTATATACAGGGAAGCTCTAAATTTTTTCTTAGAAATTTATTGGATTTTTTTCTTAAAATTTATACGCATTTTTGGAGGCGGACAAAAATTTTTATGAGCGTAGACGTGTAAATATGCAATAAATTTTTTTTTAGAAATTTACAGAAAATATTCCGGTAGAATTTTTATTCTCTTTCGTGGCCGATTGGAGTTATTTTCAGATACCATGACTTCATTTCTGCCTTTATCGGTCTCCAATTGCCAATAACCATCATTTCTTCTGCCGCTGTCAGCCTCCAATAAACCGGCCTATATCATACACGGCGAGCATGTTGGCCAACTTAGTGTGCCGCACATGAAAGCTTTTGCTCCACACACTGTCAAACATGCTGTCCAACATTAGGACAGGAAAACATATCAGGAGCTACTAGAACTATTAAGTGGATGACACACCGGGAGCGGGCGCCAATTTTAAGTTGCCGCTGCGCGATTGATCTTTCAAAATAAAATCTACAAAGGGTCACGCATGTTTGCCAACTTGAGTAGGACAACGAAGTTGTCACGCAGATTTGACCGTGTCTGGTCCTGTTTGCGGTGTGACGCGCAGTGGAACAAATTTCCAGTAAGTTTTCAAGAAAAAAATTTCAGTAAATTTCTAAGATAGAATTGAGGCCTTTCTTCTTATACATCAGCCTGAGGCATCGTCGATTTTATATTGGAGCGAGACGTGGGCAATTTTTTTTAATTGACTCGCAACATGTATGTGACTTCTGGTTTCCAATTTTCCTATTCCATTCGTTATCTGTATACTTACTTATTTGTAATATGACTTAAGTACATGATGATCGTGTTTTGTCTTATGCAACCATCTCATTGGAGGTTCTACTTTTCCTGGTGCTGAACTGGTGGTAATTTTTATATTTGTGTATTTGTATATAAAAATATCAGTGAAATTAATTGCTGTATAAAAAACTGAAATGTTTCCTCAATTTGGGTATACAATCCCGGAATTGAGAATACCGTAATCAAAATACCTGGATTTATAATCCCGGAATGCGAGATCCTGGAATATTAATGTAAGCATTTTTAAGTCCCAGAAATGTTTGTTTACATATATTATAAAACCCAAGCGACCAAATCCATTTCCCCTTGGAAATGGTCAGTTTTTTTGTTGAAGATTGTTTTGAAGATTCTTGACATGTTGTCTAGCCTTTTAGGTAACATATTATTACGAGCGTGGCTTAAGTTCGTTGTTTTAAAACACAATATTTCAAATATTATTCAAAAGTTCTTCCTTTATTTAACTTTACGGTTATTTTTTATAACCTTAACAAAAAGTAGTACTGTATTTCTTCCGGCAAGTCATTGATAAATGCACAATATAAGAGTGGTCCCAAAATTGAGCCCTGAGGGACACCAAATTTTATGGTGGCCGTTGTAAATAAAGAGCTCAGCACTTTAACCTGTTGTTTGCGTTCCGATCGGAAACTGTAAATTAGTTTAATGGTAACACTACTGAGTTTGAATCTCTCAGAGAGTTTATCCAAACGTAGGTTATGCGGAAGGCTATCGAAATCTTTCGAAAAATCCAACAGAGCAAGTAGCAAATTTACATATTTTTTTTTCTGCCCCACTCGTTTCTCCAATTTTGTTGACAAAAGCATCGGTAGTGGCCAGTAACGCACCCAGGATGAGAAATAGGGCTCTAAAGTCGCGGCCTGCACCCATCTGAGCACTTAAGGACTGCTATTGTATATTAAAAGCTTTTATTTTATTTTATCGGACTTTGGAATAATATACAGACCACATTTTATACATAATTTGTAAATTATGTTCAGAAAACTGACATTCTGGAGGGGGACCGGTCCCGTTCGTCCCCCTTCTCTGTGCGCTCCTGATAGTGGCCCTTCTGCTGGATCTAAGAAATATTTTACGGGGGGAGCGGCGAACAATATTTATTTTGGGCAAATTTTATTATAATTCCAGAGCATACTACGCAGCATATATGATAGATGATGCTGCATACCCTCGAACTAGAACCAGAACTATTAAAAACAATTTGATCTTGAAACAAAAAGAATTTGAATTTCCAACAATAATTAAGATCTGTTATAAATTTTAAATGTCGTTTAAATCTCAAACTGTTTTAAAAGGAAAGTTAAATATCGTATCATTATAAATGCAGTAGAAATTTGAGCCAACAATCTACGAGTATGCGATGTGCCGAATATCAATATGAATCTTGTCGACTAAAGCGATAAAATTTGAGACGGTTTCAAAAAAATTAGGTAGAAATTTTGGCGTATTGCCGTTCAGGTTAAAAGGTTTTATGCGGATTCAAAGCCCTTAACTCCGGCTACAACGACTAAATTTAGCTGGCATAAAAATATTTTTCTGGCAACTCTGTGCTTGTGCTTACTGTCTGATATTCCGTCTACACTCATGATAGGATTGGTGGATGGTGGGGAGGGTTGGCAGCCACCTTAGTATATTTGTATAATTTTTGATTTCATTTCATTTCATGAGGATTTAGCGGACGGTTTACAGACTTAAATTTAATAGAAAGTATAAATTAACTGGCTCTATATAATCACAATTCAAAGTTTGATGTCAGCAAAGGAGCTTTTAGAATCCGGAAAGAAGACTGAAGTGTAAAGCATGGTCTGAAAAAAAAACTTCAATTCTTGCATTTAGATTTTTTTCTTGTTTCGTTGTGAGTTCACAAGCCCGTCGTATTGCCGCCCACTTAAAACTGACGCCCGGGCCAAGCCCCCCCCCCCCCCCCCCCCCCCAATAAATTCGGCCCTGCCTGCACTCATCCGGAGACTCCATATACAGAACATTAATTCCGATGTATTGACTCCTCTATGGAGTATATAATTGCTTTCGTATAACGGAACCAGAAAATCATTCATTTTTGGATTCTACAGTATACCCCCAGATTTTGAGTGCTAACCACCTTTGGGCAGACCCGGCGACAGAAATGTTGAGGCCCGTTACCTTCGTCGGTTTGTGAGCCCGGGTGTATTGGGCATAATTAGACATGTACATATAAAAATACACAATACACAAAATACCAGATAGTTAAAATAATGAAACGTTTATTACAATTTTTTTGTTGTTAACTAATGAACATAAATATTTTTTAATATTTATTTTAAATTTTTCTTATTATTTTTACCGAGTTTTTTTTATAATTTCAGCAAAATCTATTTCTCGTTCTAGTGGGAAATTTTGTCGTCTATAGTAGGTACTTAAACTGAAATTCACTGAAAATAATTTTAATGAATTTGCAGAAAAAATCGAACTTTTGAACCCATTGATTAAAGAGGTCTCATCAGTGTGGTTATCTCTGATCGCATAGTTCGTCGCATGTAATTCTTTAGAAAAACTTCTGAATCTGAATTTTTGTTTAAGAAGAATTTTATCGTTATACGGGCCACCGGTAATTGTAAATTCTGTCAATGTATGCCTTTAACTCGATGTTTCTGTTGTACTATTGCACTTTAATTCTTTGTACTGTATTGCGAAGTTCTTTTTACCCATTCTTGCAAAAGATTACATTATATTCTATGTATTGCTTTTTCTATGTAATTTGAAATATGTTTTCAGTTTAATTCGCCTTTTTCTTGACTTTTTATTATGGAAACTTTGTTCAGTAGGCCACACACCAACTTGTCATATTCCTAATGAATACAGTGTTATATAATGAAAAACTTATAAGTTTAGCATATTCCTATTATATACACGGTGTTTTGAATTAGAAGTTGCACACTAACAAAATATTTGCTTTTCACTAGAACGTGAGTTAATTTCCATTAATGTACAGTTTTCGTTCGCACAACATTTTACTGAAGTCATCTAATTTCATTTGTGGGAAGATTTCACTCAGACAAACCGATATTGACTGATATTGAATACTGGCATTGAGTAGGAATACTAAGTACTGCGTCTCCACGAACTATTTCTCTTGTCTTGTTAGCAATCTTGTCTGCAGATTTGCGCATGGAGACCGAAACAATAGTTGCCAGCGTTGTCTGTCATGATTTTGTCGCGATAAGGTAAAGACGAAAATTTGACATTTAGAAGAATTTTAAATGACGTCCAAATAATTTTCTGGCGGTTCTAATACTTGCTGGATAAACTTAAAGTCTAAATGGCTTTCGATGTCCATTTCTTTAGTATAGCAATAGATTAAACGTTTTACTTCTTTGTATACATTTAAAACTTCATTCAAAACTCCAAATGCTGCAAAAAGCATAAACTTACCTCTTTGTCAACATCCTGCGAATGAACTGGAATGCCAATAATGCTTCTCTAATCCGATTTGACAGCTACCAAAATAGACGGAAGAATCGGAGCCATGACAAGAAAATCAGTTCGTGGAGACTCAGACGGGTAAGCAGTGTGCGGTGATTTCAAATAATTTTTTTAGTCGCAGATAAATGCGGCCCCCAAAACTCCTGGGTCCGGTACCCTTGTCGCCAGCTCTGCCTTTAGGGTCAGAGCACGATTTTTAGACTGTGAAAATTGTGGAATCTCCGATTGAGGGATCATTTCAATTGATGCATTGCCCATATTTTTCTCACTTTGAAAAGACTACTCCTATAAGAAGAGCAAGGATTTTACTGGTCGGTGAAATATATTATTTCAACACGCAACTACGCTATCCAAAAGCATCGTATTAATGGGATTCAAATTAAGGCCCACAGCGAATTTGTTTTCTATTACACCAACGATACTATAACTCAATCATTTTTGCGCTATTTTCATCACGAACACTTTCACATATCATAAATGTTAGGTTTTTTCCAAAATCCACGGCAATAGTCTATGGTCTATACTTCTTCACTTCAGTGATGCCTTAACAAAATTTAGCTCATTTTTAGTAAACCATTTATACATACACTAATCAATGCCGTAAGCGGATCCTTGATTTTGTTATCGATTTGTACCTCTACTCTACGTACACATATATACGTATCTGTGATTGGTTGGAGATTATCACTCGGGAAATTAGGAAACCTATTGTCCTAGACTGGACTTAAATTGACCGAAAGTACATAAGTAGTCAAGCTCGTATACTTATGTACTTTCGGTCAATTTATCCTTTATGAAATTGGTATGTTATTTGACTGGCACAGCTTTCATCCAATTACCATATGTACTTTCAAAATAAGTGCCTCGTGCAGTTCAAATCAATTACAATCAACTCAGCTCTTATAGCAGAAAATATTTATAAATAAGTGCCCGCTCATTATAAAATCAACATAATTTTCTTAATTCATAGAAATTTTCATATATTTTTTTCAAATCGAAATATTTGCAGAAATAAAAAAAAAACATCATCCCCTCAAAAATACTTGGAACTTCTTAAGTTTCATCTACGAACATCAAATCAGGAATAGCCTTTTTTCGAACACGAGGTTAATAAGGATAACCGAAGGTTGGCAGATAAGCTATTGAATTTCATCTGCTCTTCTCTCTATTTCTGGAGCACTTGGATAGGGTATCTTATGAGCTATGACGCACAATAAATGTTAAACTTAGCTATTTTTGTAACAATCGGGCATCGTTAACGTCAGCTGTTATGATGGATGATGATGAAATGATGAATCCCAATAGGGCGTGGGGCTAATTTTGATATTTTTCGTGAGCTACTTTAAAGTTCGGAGAAGTGATTGAATTTGTTTTCTTTAGTTTTAAATATGAGACTTTAGAAGTTAGAGATTTTTTTAATTTTGTGGGTAAATGTACACTTTATATGAGTTACCTACATATTATGACGACCTGTAAAAGGGAAATTAATTCAGCGTTAATGATGTGTAAGTAATCATAAAAGCATGTATCCGGTGGCATTTACGTATCCATAAATCGGCCCCAAAAAGTGAATACGTATTACATACATATGTAGCTAATATTTGTAATTTTGCTTGTTATATATAGGTACATATAGCATATACAAATTCTAAATTCATGTCTTGTTTTATCGTTGAATGCCTTAAATAATAGCGGAAAAATTCTATGGGCAAATTAGTTCAACTTTTAGGTGGTTGATAAGCGATGAAAATTTTATAATGTGTTAAATTATGTAGAAATGAATGAAGTTTAACTTCAGAATTCTACTACAGCAACAGTCCACATTCTAGGTCATAATATAAGAATGAAATTAAACAAGTGTTACATAAAGCTGTGACTACGACTACTATATGCTCGCATTTATTTTTGGAGTCAACTAAGTGCTTATTTTATAAACTATGCAAGTATATGAAAGAAAAGAAAAAGTTTTATACTAAGAAATTAAATTGAAATAATTTTGAAAAATTAGCTAGTAAGTAATATGAAACAAAAACTAAAAAAAAAAAATCTTATTGAGAACATATATTCAGTTGTAAAAAATTATATCTTAGAACATAAGATAAACAAACAATTATGATAAACAGAAGAGCAAAAAGTAAAGAAATTTGAATTTGATTCTCTAGGTAGATTACTAGTGCACTAAGAATAAATTAAATCTTTGGATTTAGAACGGCAGGAATTAAATCTACGTACTCGTATATCATGGAAAACTTTATTAAAATTTCGAGCACAAATGGCTTATGGTGTGAGGACTGTAATTTATGATGATTGTAAGGATGTTATTATAGTTTCAATCAATGAAAAGGGTCATAGAATTGTGTGTTGAAATTACTGGAGAATAACTTTGTTGAATACTATTGAGTGGGAAGTCCTGGCGACAACCAATGCTACACTACTTTTTTGTGTGTTTTAAGCATCTTATATACATATTATTTATGGCCTTCGTTGGTTAGGTTAGATTAGGTTGAGTTAGAGTGGCACGAACCATTTGCGATCCATTGTGATACCAGCTTAATGGGAACCTACCTGGGAAGGAAACTTCAGATTTAAGGGGTGCGTTGAAACCAGCCACAAGAGGTTATGAACCTTACTAGGTCTTCCATCTCCTTGTCTGCCAGCTCCTCCAGTTCGCCGAAGAAGTAGCTACCGAGCGCATTCCTCCTACACCTGACAAGGTTAGGGCATTCACACAGAAGGTGGTGAAAGCTCTCAACCTCTACTTCATCCATAAAACTTCTGTAGAAGTCATTGTATGGAGCTTACATGCGCTCTGCATGTTACCAAAGTGACAGAGACAGAGTCCTTTTGGCCAGAGCATCAGCTGCATCGTTACCAAGTATGTCACTGTGACCTGGCACCCGACAGAGAATAGCCAGCACCCAGTTTTCCAACCTCACAGCGACAAGACGCAATCTAATGGTGTTCGAGTACAAGGCCTGACGTTCAATACAAATCCTAACAACTCGATCACTAGGTACAACATAAGTTGTTGCCAGCAGCCTTGATGCTTTGCTAATACTAAGAAGCGCTTGAGGGAGTGCTGAGTACACCCCGGCTGCCACTCCCACATCCATATTCGAACCGGCTGTGAAGACATATATCTCAGAATCTTTTGCCCCGCAATTATCATCCCATTGCTCTCTATTAGGAATACTTGTTGAGAATCCATTCTCAAAGTCTAGTACAGGGAGGATATAATCCGTAGCTCCCCGTATACACTCCGCAGGACAGAACAGGCAGAAGCTGGAGTATGATCTCCATTGCTGCCATTGGTGTTGTGCGAAGAGCACCTGTAACATCTAGACCAGCTCTCTGTATCTTTGTGAGACTCTTCAGGTAAATCGCTTTCTCTATAGCGTTCCACCACATCAAGATTCCATAGGTGAGGATGGGCCTCACAATAGCGGTGTATATCCACTGCACGTTGCGAGGATGAGTTCCCTATCTTTTGTAAATGTTTTCTTCCAAGTATTCAGTGCAGTGGCCACCTTTTTGACGCGCTCTTTTCCCTCCAATTTAACTTAGAGTCTTCTTGGTATTTGGCTTCGATTCTAAACTCAAAGGTAATGCTATCCAGCTTTTTGGGTTAGTTTATTGACCGTCTATAGGAACATACCCGAGACCAGGATGACTAGATCATCAGTATATGCTATCACTTTTATTCCCTACCTCTGTAATGAGGCGAGAATTTCATTAACCACCAATAGCCACACTCTAGGTGAAAGAACTCCTCCGTGTGGAGTACCTCTGGACACCATCTTGCAAACTTTATTACTACCAAGCTCGACGTATACGAGGTGGTTAGTGGGAATTGTGCATACATAAGATTTGGCTCCTAGACCAACCAGGGCGTCTTAAATGGCCTCTGTACTAACGTTGTTAAAGGCGCCTTCGATATCTAGAAATGCACCTGTAGTGTATTCTATTTTATCGATTGATTTTTCAATGGTCATGTAGCGCAATTTAAAACGTATATAGTCCTACACTATATATACCTCCAATGCCGATTACCTGAATACGTAATTATCCGAAAGTTATCATCTATAATATAAGAGCAATAACTTCCGCTTTCAATACCTGTCTTTTCGTAAGAAGTCGAATTTAGGATTGCCTTAAATTGATAAACTTTAATGGAATAGTCGAGCATGATAAAATACCGCACAATTTCTGGATTATTTATCACTGTAAAGAACTATGCAGATGGTATATCTACTATATTTCGATTTACACGTAAAATGACCCCGCACAAATTTCTGGATTATTTATCACTGTAAAGAACTATGGCAGATGGTATATCTACTATATTTCGATTTACACGTAAAATGACCTACAATTTCTTCAATGTATTGTTTACAGCATTCGCTCAAAATCAAAAACCCCCAATATTAAAAAGACTGATAGCGGCACACCTTTCCCATACAAAATTGTTGAAGCTAGCATATGCCCCCATCAGACCGGCAAAACATCCCAAATTGAGTTATGCTGCGGCATAAAACTTCCCAATTTACTATCATGATGCCGGATATTACATAATTAGAGCTACCATAATTAGCTAAAATGACGGGGAAATTTTTAATTTTATTTTAAAAACTAATGCAATTGAAAATTATTTCCCGTACGAAGTTCTTAATTTAGTTGTTGTTAAATATTCGGAAAATATGTTAAGTTCGTTTTCCCCGTTTTAAATTTAAAGCTACGCTTCGTGTGTAATTACATCTACGATGCTGTAATAAAATTTAAATATTTTATAAGATTCTTAAGAATTGATAAATCTGAGGTGTATACAAATCTTAGAAGTTTATGTTTCTTCACGAATTTTTATTTCATGTAATTCCTTTCCCCACTTTTCATACGGCCTTAGCAACCACATGAACAGGACTGAGATATGTCTTTAACGGTTTGTGGGGAATTGGTGCGTCGATGAAAATGGCTTCCTACGAGAAAACGTTTCACAACAGTCTTGGCAGTGAAAGTACGAACTGGAAAATTATATACGAAAAGTAGAAACCTGGGGTATATGTGACCCCAGTGCATGATAATTGGGTTTTCGGTGACAAAAATCTCTGGAGAAAGTTTTCTAAATCAGGAAAAAAGTACACCACTCCCATATTACTCGGCGAGACCTTTCATTTAATATGCAACATGCCGTATTGTAACTACCCCCACACAGCGGGGGTTACTACCCCTCTACCCCCACCATTGAAGAATGCAGAGAAAAAATTTCCTCCACGAATTGTACCTAGTAATGAGTTGAGGCGAACAGAGGGACCCGTTTCCGATCGAACATTATCCTAATTAGTTGGAGCCGATCGAAGGTACAAAGAATCTAGTACCTCAGATCGAATAAAAAAGGGGGAAATAATAAGCAATTGAGTATGGGGATCGCTTTTAAGCCACCTAGTGTAGGAATGTGAGTACTCAAAATTCATCTCGGGACCCAAGAGTTTTGATTCTGTACTACATTTACAAAATGTACTAGATCAAACCTTGACACTCCAACCTTTCCCCCACTTAATTCAAATATACATTGTTAATGAAATATGTTCAGAGTATTATAATGCATCGTTTAAGGGTTCTCTCATGTCTGTTCATGTAGGGTTTAAAAGGAGCATTCCCCCAGTCGGAAATAAATAGTGCAAAAATCTCTGTATCCTATGTAGTTTTCTTGAATCAACGTAAGAACACCAACAATTTATGTAGTGGGCATACAGTTTTAAAGTTATGTAAGAACGATTTGCGCACTCCTGGATATTGGACATGTATTACGCAGTCAGTTCTCGCTGAACATTAGAAGCAAAAGGGACGTAGTTGAATTCACCACATTATCAGTAGTTTGGTATAAGTAAGAAGTGTTTTGATGAAAATAATAAATTAATAATTAAGTAATAAAAATTATGTTTAGTGTATCGAAAGTAGTAAATTTGTGATAAAAAACATCTAATGTGTTGTATATGTTTACGGTTAGGATTGGTGAGTGATCACAGAGTTAGCCTGGTGTGTATGAGTATGTGTGCGTGGTTTTACATTAGCGGATTGTTGATTTCATATTGTGATTATATGGCTGATTAGTGATTTCGAATTAGAGTTATTAATTATATTTGAGCCTGGGTTTAATGCCATTTTACCAGGTTGTGTAGGTTTTTAGTTTTTATTTTGCCCAATCAGTGAGATTGCTCAATGTTGAGTGGCTCTCCCTTAACATAGTTGTATAAAATAAAGAAAGAAATGTGTCCGTTTCTAAAAATGGCGGTTTTAGTATTGAATGGCATTACGCATAGCTCCCGTATTTATATATTTAGTAACCAGACTTTCTTTTCTTTATTTACTGTGTGAAACCAGGAAGGGGCGGGTTGGGCAATCTCCATGAGCTGTAACTTTCGTGTATCTAAATTCAATAAATCCAAATAATTACATAAAATGTTAACGAAATAAAAATAGGTTAAAAAAAGAAACAAGTATTCAAATTTTGAGTGTATTTTTAAATTTGTTTAATACAGTTATTAACTTTAAATTTCGTGAATAAGCGAAAAAAAATTTTCTGACTGACGATATTGTCAGTTGATCAATTAAGCTTGCATTAATATTACAAATAATAAGTTATTGAGGTCCGTATGCACAAGATATCAACCGTTTCGGAGTTGCAGGATGATTAAGAAAAAAGCTAGTTTTTCTTTAAAATATCATGTGTTTTTAAAAAGCACAGGGCATGTGGTAACAGTTAAGAGCTCATTGTATGCAGAACTTCATGGTTTTTCCAACAACTATTCAACCAGACCCGTTCGCCTCTCGGGAGTTATTGGGATCTAAACTAAAAATTTTGGATTTCCTTACCTTTTTTTTTAAAAGGTTATTAGCGTGTTTTTTATAAAAACTGTAAACTCTAGATTCTCCTCTTTAATTTGACCTAACATCTTATGTACTAACTGTATCCCTTGAACAGTTATTAGCTCGGAACCTATTCAGGTCATGCCGAAACTAGACGATATCCTTTTTAAATGACGTGTTTTCAGCAACTAAGGGAACAAATTGTCTTTGAGAATAGGTTTGAGAATAGCTTTGAGGATACGTTAAGAGCTAATAACACTTTAACGGTTGCAGATAGCATATGGGATGTACTAGGTAAAATTAAAGAGGAGAGTCCACAGTTTACAGATTTTATAAGAAAAAAGTTATGATAATGACCTTTTTGCAAAAAAAAGGTAAGAAAATCTGAAATTTTTAGTTTAGATCACTTTAACCCCTGAAGGGAGCGGAGTACGGGACTGATTGTATGGTCGTTGGAAAAGCCACGAAGTTCTGCATGCAGTCACTTTTATACGGTGACTAATTTTTAAGATACAAGGTGTTTTGTGAAAACCTAACATAATTTCTTAATCATCATGTAACTCCGAAACAGTTGTTATGGCCCCTACTGCCTTACGATTTTTTCTTTGGCTAGTTGAGTACTATCACATTCTGTTCTGTGCACCACTATGGAGGAAACGCCTGTATAGTGATTGCGAAACGAAGTTGGACTTAGTTACTTGTTTTATTGTAGATGCGAATATGTAAAAAACATAAATTTTTATATGGCAACACCAAGAAGGGGTCTCCCGATTTAGTCCATTTTTAAAGTGTTATTTGCTATTATGAAGAAAGTACCATGTACCAAATTTTATTTCTCTATGTCGATGCGTTCTCAGGCACTGTTCAAATATATAGTAAAAACTTTTGTATGGCAACCCCACGTAGGAGTTATCCGATTACAAAAGTGAAAAATTGAAATGAAGTAGTAGAAAAAAAGGAAATATGCGGATCCATAGAGGGTAGTAAATAATGATTTTTATGGGGTTGAAAAAAATTCCAGATGTTTACTGGGAGGAGGGTGAAAAGATTTTCAATTTTTGCTCTAGTTCATTTTGGGTAATCTAGGTCGTTTAAAGAAGTTTGAGTACCCGCATGCCTATGCTGCGGGTGAAATGGAAAAAACGGACCGTATTCCCCCTCATTAAATCTAAAAACCTAGTACCTTAATGCACCCAGGGTACCAAAGTAGGAGAACCTTTTTCAGGAAAATTGAATCGGTTGCGTCGTCTAGGATCGTTTAGAGTTATTTTTTTTTCATATGTATGGAGGAAAAAAACGAAAATTCCACCCCACTCCACATTCCCCCCTCCCAACCGCAAAAATTGAAATTCATACCACTAATAGCCCCCCGCCCGCCACCGTTCATTTTAAGCCCTCAAACGTCACGCTACGCCCCCCTTCACGAATAAGAAGTACCCCTCTCCATCAAACGCCCCCATAAAATGCCCCCCCCCCCCGGGGAATTTTATCTTGACCCATCGCCAACCCTTCGTTTAGTTGCATTGGGAACGCCGCGCAAAATCATACGTCACCTTTCTAGCAAGTCGAACCTAGATTTGCCCTAGCAAGACTCGGGCTCGTCAGTGTGGGAACGTAATCTGCACCGAGTTACACGTGTTCTGGAGTTATCGTGCACACAGACGGACAGACGGACGGACGAACAGACGGACGGACGGACAGACGGACGGATGGACAGACGAACGGACGGAAAGACGGATGGACATGCAAAAATCAAAATAACTTTTAATATTATGCGTGGGTGTTCAATCCATATTGCTCTACCATCATTATTTCGAGGTGTTACAAATGGAATGACAAACTTAGTATACTCTATAGATTTCATCTAGGGTATAATGAGGGATTTCCTATATAAGGTCGAGATCGTTGATTTTACATTGGAGCGAGGCATTGCTGCCGGCCTCGACCAATGCAGAAAAATTCGAAGGAAGAAATTTCCAGTAAATTTCTAAGAAAAAATTAAGGACTTCCCTTCTTCGGGTCCAGACATCGTGGATTTTAATTGATTTTTGATTTTCAATATTACTAAAAACTGTCCTCCTCTGCAGATTTGATGTTAAATTTAATTGAGCTTGTAAGACATAGACGTATATAAACAATATATTTGTCTTAATTTTTCTGTCAATTCCAATGCATTCCAATTAATACAGCCGTTTTGTTTCCAAAATTGGTTACAGTTCAGTGTACATTTTGAGCTTGGAAGGGACAAACAGATTTTAACCAAAATTTGTGCCTTTTTTGACTATAGGAATTAGATAGGAAGGCTCTTATTATATGCCAGTCATATTTTTTTACACTCATGTTGTACACAAAATATATTTTCGTATTTTAGGTTATATTACATTGAAATTCTAAAAATATGAACAATCGTCAGGGGTTTCCAACTTCTATCAGCCATTCCACACAAAAACGATCAATTTGGAACCCGACCATCTCTGATTTGGATGAAACTTTCATTTTGTAGAAGTTGTTGAAGCTAGAAACCTTATCTATGTACCTATATACATATGTGCAAAAAATTTCGATGTTGTTCGGCTTCGATTTTGATATATGAATTTTCATATATCCAAAGTTACCTGCAGGGATCGCTGCAATGAGCGGAATGTATTGTTTTTTTTTCTACTGGGGACCTCTAGCACTTTTGTTTTGTATTCTTATTTTGAAAAAGCAGACAAACCAAGGATTAATATGTTTGTAATAACATGTTGAAAATGTTTCAAGAACGTTTCGAGAGGTGGCATCAGTTAGCACAAATATGGATTCAGTAATTGAAACATAAGGGTTCTTCGCGCCAAATCGACCGAAAAGTAACTAATTTTTTTTATGTACTCAAAAGGAACCACATGCCAGGATACAGATGAAAGTAAAAATTGCGTTGGCAAATGCTCAAATTTACACATTTTCGCGGGAGTTGTTGCTTAAACTGGCGGAGAATTTGAGCGAAAGTGCCAAATTCATTCGGATAAAATGCAAACGATAAAGGAGATATGTATGTAGATTGCTGAATGCGGGAGTTTGCAAAAACCGTCGGTAGTTTGTGGAAAGTAGGCACGCAAAATGTTTATTAATATTTTTGAATAGATAAATGACATCTAATATTCCTGACATTGTGCATACATAAAAAAATGGATTCATCGACAATTTGGTTAAGTAAGTTTCGAAATGAATTTTTCAGGTAGAAATTTTGGCCGTCGAAAATAAATTTTCAGAGCGAATTTTGAAGGGGATAGAAAATATGCTCAAAAATTCAGAAAATATTCAGAAAAAAGTAGCTAAAGCAACTTTGCATCGGGAAATATTTAGTCGAGATTTTTGGTGGGGGTGGTTTGCTCCCATACAGATAACTTTGGGTATACGGTGACTTTAAGAATGCATATCTCAAAAACGAAGCGGAACACAATCGCAGTTTTTTGTACGTATATATTGTAGATAAGGCCTCTAGCTTCACAACAAAAATAAAAAAAAAACTTGCAAGAAGTCCCAAGTAGAAAAAAAAATACATTCCCTCAGTGCAGTGCTGCCATACAGGTAACTTTGGGCACAAACAACATAAAACTAGATAAGAAAATCTCCATATAGACCCGATCACTATTTCAAAGCTCTTTAACTTTTTATTCAAACAAAGAAAGCAATCATTGCGAAGAATTTATGTGGCATAATACAGCAAGACAGAGAGAGAGAGGGCCATTAGCTCGTTTTAATTCGACCGCTGTGTGAGTTGTCTCAGTTTTCCGTATACAGTGACTTTGAAAATTCATTTCTCAAAAACGAAGCCGAACACAATCGCAAATACACATACACATACATATGTAGATAAGGTTTCTAGCTTCAAAATAGAAAATTAAAGGAAAGTGCTAGTTTTACCTAGTGAATAAATTAACAAAAAAAAGAATTTTGTTCGGTACTGCTAAATTTTTTTTTTTGTAAAAAATATAAAGCATTAAGCTTCATTTAGCATTTAAATGAAAACAATCGGTTGCTCCGTTCTCGAGTAATATTTTTTTGAAAATTGCACTTAATCGGAAAAGATGGGTGAGCTATTTTGGAATTCCTTACAAATTGTGAAAGTTCCATCCAAATAGCAGATGGTCGGGTACAAAACAAGCACTTTTTGATTGTTTTCGTATGGAATAGCTACATATGCACGTACTTACTCGTACTTTTTTTTCAGCAATATTCTTTCATTATGTATATATATATATATACCTACAAATATCATTGATGGAATTATGTAAGAAAAAAACGGAAAAATCGCCAAAAATGGACTGAACCATGGCAGGACGTACATCTCCGACGATACTCTATCTGAAACACCAGAGGCTGGCCCTTTCCCAGGATTTCTGAAATCGTTGTCATCTGAGTACCTGCACAAATTGCAGGAAAGATATATATGGAAGGAGAGTTATTCATCAGTGAAAAAAAGTGGTCCCATTGGTGGAGTAAAACAATTTTCCACAAAGGATATGGCCTAGAAGTTGTACGTCTTCTAGGCCGTTTCCCTGGCGGCATCCAACTATCTGCAGATTGGCTCATACGCATTAACACTGTACGCTGCAAAAATTCAGTTATGAAACGCCTTATAGTGAAGCTGGTCGAACTTTCTGCTTTTACTATGAATAACATCATAACAATTACTCCGAGTATATATCTTCTTCGGAAAGCTACGTAAAAATTGCATTCATTTCCTTCAGACCTCTTTCAGTATACATTTACTTTTCTTCAAAGCAAGACGTTATGGCGGTCAGAAATCCTATTAGCAAACAAAGCTTTGTTGGTGACCTAATTTTTCGATCAAGACCGGCAGAGTGTTTGCTTTGAACTTCTTCATCGAATTACATAAATTACTCTTTCCATTAAGGTCTGTCTAATCATCTACATTTTTCCATCTTCTCATGTTCATATATACTACCAATATCATTTTATTCTCATGTTCATATATACTACCAATATCATTTTATTTTGCCTAATTAAATTTTCTCGTAGGCTATATAAGTTAGTATCAAAATAAATGAACAAAAATTAGCTTGTGCTTTTTACATGTAAGAATATGTTCCTTATCCTACGTAGTCCTACGGTTAATAGAGGAAGGTGTTTGCGCTTAAGATTTTTTTTTTTTTTAATTAGTAAATAAACCTTTTTGCTGAGGCATAGGATCATTTGTATTCAACGCATAATTGTCACCAGTTAACAACATTATAATATACATTGTAAGGGTTTTTAAACGTACGTATATTAGACCGTATTTTTATAATATTTGTTATTTAGAATGTTCAACAAGCTATACAAATAAAATTCACATTTATATGATTTATAATATACTATATATTGCGATTTTGATATAGCACTACTCTGCAGGATTCAACTGTGTGTTGAATCAAGATTTTTCTAGTCAGGTGTAAAATTCAACGGTGTGTCGAATTGAGCTGGTTGGCGAGATGTAGAAAACTATTTCAAAGTCTATGAGATTCGTCGGACAAAAAAAAATGATTATAAGCAATTTTATAGGATTTCATATTCTGCAGAAGTTTTTGGTAAAATAAAAATGTCTAGCACTGGTCGGTCGTTTTCCCAGTATCCGTAAAAAACCTAAATTTTTATATGGCAGCAATAAGAAAGGGCTGCCCGAATTATTCCATTTTTGAAATTTTATTTGTTATTACTATGAAAACGCCATGTACCAAATTTCAGCTTTCGCATTTTCAGGCAGTGTCCAAATATATAGTAGAAAACGAAATTTGTGTATGGCAATCCCACGAAGGAGTGGCCCGATTTCTCTCATTTTCGAACTTAAATTTACTTACGGACAGACGGATATGCAAAAATCAAAATAACTTTTGATATTGTCATCATATATTGCATCAAGATAGCCTTTGAAAGGCGGTAACTGACTCTCTTCGGGTTGTCAAAATTGGGCCGTGTGTGATGTCAAATTAAAGCTCTTACTAGCTCTCAGTAATGACATATTTTGTTTTTTCTGTAAGAAGTTTTATAATAGACAATGTCATCCAAATACGAGATTTTTGAATATGTGTACAGAAATGGTGTAGAGTTATTGATTGCGGGGGGGGGGGGGGGGGGCTGATATTTCTTTTAAACGCTTTAACATAATGTTTTACTTACTTCATGGGAACATATCAATTTTCTATGTGTAACCGTTATACAGGGTGTCCCGTACGTACCGCATATCCTTTATACCGCGGATTCCTCACTCAATCTCGAGAAATAAATTGTATGGAAGGAGAGCCGGAAAATGCACGGCGTTGGCGGTAGGGGGGTTTTGTGATTTTGGGTGCTTTTTATCCTAACACCATATAACTTTCTTGTTATACACCCTATGAAGGTGACTTGCATCTCAGGTGATAGTAAACCCTCTACGGCTTCCAACAAATGCCCAATCACTTCTCTGACCGCTTTTCCGTCGGCAGTTAGAGGACGTAAAAGTCAAAACATTGGGAAATTTTGCAATTTCTTTTTCAATTTTAATGATTCTTCCGCTAAGGGCAAGACAAGGATAGCACTTTCTTGCAAGATTGCGAGACCTCCGAATGTTACCTTTGTTTGATAGGTACCTACCAAAATGCTACCGTTTTTTAGATATTCCCATTTCTATGATTCATAATTTCATGAAGAAGAGGGTTCGCTATCAGCTGAGATGCAAGTCACCTTCATAGGGTGTATAACAAGAAAGTTACATGGTATTATAATAAAAAGCACCCAACATCACAAACCCCCCTACCGCCCACGCCGTGCATTTGCCGGCTCTCTTTCCATACAATTTATTTCTCGAAATTGAGTGAGGAATCCGGGGTACCTATAAAAGAAATACGGTACGTACGGGACACCCTGTGTAGGTTTTGATGTAAAATACAGTTTTCCAGTTTTTTTCATGAATAATTTTTGTACTTACATTAAAGTGAGATATCTTCTAAACTACTTATGGCAGGGGAAAAAAGTACACCGCAAAATTCGAAAGAGAACGTAGATGCGAATTAATATGAATTCAAGAATTAATTTCATATCTATTAACAATATTTTAAAATTATATTATCTCATTTAACTTTAAATGATTGAACTATCATATGATTGAATTGTTTAACCTTACAGCTTTTTAATTAGATTAACAAAAGTTTGGTCATGAATTGAAGTTGGACAATTTTAAAATATTTTATATATATTTATTAATATACTCAATTTTAAGATTTGATCTGAGCTCTAGAATTTCTTATTTTGCATTGAAACCTTTGTTGTATATATCACTGAAAAAGAAATTATTTTTTTTTATTTTGTAGTGCATATTACTTATTACAGTAATGTTTTTAATTTTTTTTTTAAATATATTCATTATTTTATTTATTTTGAATGTTTTTTCTTCCAATATAAAGCTGCCAGAAATGAATGAAGAAATAGGCAGCAGTGAGAATCAGCTTTATATCTATTGACGAATTTTGATAGTAGTGATTATGATTCTTTAAAACTAACTTTTTGTAGGACTTTAAAATTACCAAAATTTGCTTGGAGTTGGCTCGAAATCGTTTCAAGGGCACGTGAACTATGAAGCTAGGCGAAGCCGCGGTAGGCCTCAAGGTGTGAGCGAGGCGAAGTAAAGATCTGTTCACATTCTCTACAAGACATTTAGTTTCGTGATAAATCGTCAGATTCTGAAGAAGAAAGGTTGCGTTTGACAAGTAGTGTGACTATATGACACTTTTAAAATAAGTATACTTTTGCAGTTTTGCTTTTGATCCCATAAATAAAGAGCAATTAGAGTTTGGGCAATTTCATCATATCAGATTTTTGTACTGATCTTGATAGATATGTATATGAAAATGAGTTAAGAAACCTTCAATTATATTAAAGAAAGAACATATGAAAATACGTCGGATATAAAAAAAGAGCGTTGCACCTCGTGAAAAAATGTGTCTGGCCACATTGTGCGTACCACAGCGTTGTTATAAAGTCTCTCTTAGATTTAGCATCCAATCATTTCATCTCTTAACTCTTGATTACTTGCGAGGAAGCCTCGGTTTTTTGTGCTGTACCGTAAAATATTGTTAGAGTGATAAGGGTTAACAACTAATCGATACCATTGAATTTTTGTGTCACACTGAGAGCACTCGTAATACAAATAATAATATGTAAGAGAGTATGTTGCTATGATAGTAGAGCCTTATGAAAATTTACTTAAATTCAATATATATATATAGCATAATTTTTCCGAAGGAAAACCTAGAAAAAGAAAAATTATATGTGAGAAACAACTTTAAAAATCATGGACATCTATCCTCAAAACGCCGAACGCATCAATCAAAAAATTTCCCACGGCGGCGAATTCAACTTCCTAGCTTCAAGAAAGATATGACTCAGTCCGATGGCCTTTTTTTTCTAATTCTGACCTTCAGTCGTACGAGATCTAAAATGTTTAAAGTCAAAGTTAAATTTTTGAAATCATTTATAAAATTATAAAAGTAAAATTTTAGAAATAGTTACAGTGGTAGATTTAATGTGTTTTGTTACTCAATAAGTTAGGGAAAAGAGAATTGAAGTTTCACAAAAAGACAAAGGATTCTTTAATTGAAAAAACATTTTTAGATAATGCGACAAAGGACTGCAAAATCAATTAGATATTGAATTAAAATTGTGTAAGTGAAAAAATAGTTTTTTATTGCATTTTTCTTGTTCACACAAAATTGCCCGATAGATATTTTAAATTCGACTCTTTATAATTGGGGCTATTTATTAAAATTTACTTACACCGTTAAAAAGTGTTTTGCCATAATATCAGTATGCCCTCTATGACATTTATTTTTTAAACGAAGAAAATAAAAACCTTAATTAAGTATTTCTTTTTGTTTGCCAAAGGCCGAGATTTATATATCAGCTGGTCAGTCATTATTTACAATCTCAACCACATTATCGCATGCGATAAAATCGGTGCGTTTACCATTGACAGAAATCTAGCCCCAAAAGCTATAAAACTATCTCGGGAGATTCTACTCTCATGCGATGATATTGCATGACACTATTATAACAAGCACGTTAATAAATCACATGGTTCACGTCAATGCACAAGCAAAAATCATAACATAATAACACACAAATCACAATTTAAGTTAATAAAATAAAACTGTTGGTACTCACCATAGTTATCAGGCTTAGCTTTACCTGAATTGCTGGCTGATAGTGACCTGCTATAACCCAATCCCTTGCTGCATGTTCTAGTCGAAGTATTCATTTCCTGGAGCCCTGCGCTTCACTTCACCAACGCGAGAATGAGAATTTTTAAATTTATGCACAAGTGGAATATAATTTCAAAATTTAATTAAACACAAAATGAAGCGAAAATCCTAGAGAACTTTTGCTATGTAGAAATTGTGAAAGGAAAAATTATTTTTTATTTTTTAGTGTAAATTTTGAAACAAAGTTTTTCTTCTATTTTAATTAATTGTTTATTTTCACATACTAAGTTTTGCGTTTATAATTCATAATCTTTACTATTTCTTACTAATTTATCCATGTATGTGTAGTTTGAGTATATGATATGTTTTCCACGGAAATGCTGTTTATGAGAAAAATTTAATTAGAAATTGAATAAGCACAATACAAGTCATAACAGAAATTAAAATCATAACAATAAAGAAATAGAGAAATTCTGTTTAGCAGACAAATAGTAAATTTTGAATGTGTCTTTGCAGATATTTTGAAATTTTGCTTAAAGGGTCTTTGAAATAATGATACTGCATTTATTGTTGACAACTGTACACAGTGGCGTACATAGAACTTTATCCGCCTGGGGCGGTCTCCAATTTGCTGCGCTATCTAAGTCAATCAAAATCAAGAGTGGTTATTGATAATTTCGGAATATAAATAAATAAAAAAAACAATATATTTCTTTAGTTTAAAATATATTGTACACATAATGATAAAATGTAAGCGTGTTTATATATTTATTTTGGTTAGTTTTTTATTAGAAAAGTCTTGAATAACATTGTCAAAATTTATATCATCTGTTTGTTGTTTTTCTATGGAGAGTATCGCTAGATTTTGCAATCATAAATCACTCAAAGAAGATAATTTTTAATTAATATTAATTTGAAAGAGCTCTGCTCACTACTAGCTACACTGATGGATATTGCTCACAAAATTCTTAACAATATTACTATGTTGGGAACAGAGCCTTTCAACCAATATTTTTATATCCTAGGTGGAATAATAGGTTATACTAATTTTGTCATTGCGTTTGTAACACCAACAAATGATGATGGTAGAGCAAAATGGATTGGACACCAACGTATAATATTGAAAGTTATTTTGATTTTTGCATGTCCGTCCGGTTGTCTGTCTGTCTATCCTCATGATAACTCAAGAACGCGTGAACTTATAGAGATCTGAAATTTTTCAAATGGGCTTTTAAAAAAATAGTAAAATTTAGTTCGAAAATGGGACATATTCCTTGTAGGGTTTCCATACAAAAATTTCGCTTCTCACTATACATAAATTTGGACAATGCCTGATAACGCGACAACGTAGAGTGCTGAAATTTCGTATATTGGTAGTGTTTTTATAAAAATAGTAAATACAATTTAAAAAAATGGGCTAAATCGGGCAGCCACTTCTTGGTGTTACCATATAAAAAATTAGGATTTTTACGTATTTTGTGAAAACGATCAGTCCTAGATATTTTTATTGTACTCAAAAGTTCTTCAGAATATGTAATCCTATGAAATTGGTTATAATCATTTTTACTGTCCAATGAACCATTCTAGAAGTATGTATATTCCATAAACCATTTCAATAATCAAGCTTACACTGAGAAGTGACCATACCAAATTGCGTACGGGTATTCATCTAGGGTATCATAACAATTGGTCTTTTATATTAATTCTAGATTTTTACCAGACGAATAAAAGTTTAGGAGGCCCTTGCCCGGTTTTCCAACATTTTGCTTGTTCTTATAGACCAGGTACAGACACAATACTCTGGGTCACTGTCGTAACTACCGCAGCCGCAAGCCCCGCCACGCGGGGTGTCCCACAGTTTCTAGGGGCCCACGAAAGCCTACAAAATTAATATTTTCATATGTAGTGATGAAACTTGAAATCACATAAAATAACAACGCTGGATTAATAAGCACTGAGATTCACTCAATTAAACTTCGGTTTCTGAATAAAAATTATATTAGCTCTATAATGATTTCATTATTTCAGTGCCATCTAAAGGTGTTTACATCATCATAAGCTTTGAGAAGTTGCAAATACGCTGGCTAAACAGTAGTGATGATACAAAAAATAAAAAAAGCCGAGAATTCTTCGATTTATTCTTTGTATTTAAACGTAGAAAAAAATATACGCCTGAAACTGAAACACTGTAAATTATTTTTTGGGAAATATTTGCCCGACTTCCTTAGCCTAGGCGTTGCATCAGAATGCGTAGATGAAAGAAACTAAAAATGAAGAAAGGAATAATTTCGTCGCCCCGTATAAAATTATGGGAATCATCATACATCCGATGTTCAGAAAATATTTTCTTACAATTGACATAAAAATTAAATTTTCCTGCGCAAATATGTTAATTTACGGGGGGTCCATGCATCATTAGTTACGCCATTGCTCTTGATGTTCGTCATTGTCACAACTTTGGGTCTAATTTTGGTCGCATCTCTCAATATTTCAGTAAAAACGTTCTTTCACAAAAGCACGGGCGCATCATATGAGAGTAAAATGTAAAAATTCCCCTTATCATTTATTTTCGAGAATTAATCATTTGCCACTATTTTTAGTTGCATGTAAATCTGTGGTTTCACATTTTTTGTCTATATTCGTGAAATTATAAAGAGAGTTTGATTTTTTTTTTAATTTTTACTTGCTAACATTTAAATCGAAGACAGTCGGAAATCTCTTCTTGTTTCCTAACTTGTTGTTAAGTTAACTCTCCTTCAACCACTATGAGGTAACAAGTGCGTTTCTCTTTTCTTTTGACGATGTCTATGAAGATGGGGTGCTGTTTGCAATAACAGTAATTGTAAGACATAAACGCAAGGGATTACTCGCTCGTAATAATTTAGTCGATTGCGTGCTAGTAGTCCCTTGCGTGTAGCTTACTTATGGCAGTAAAGAATGTATTAACAGGTAATATTTGTTTATAGACCGACATTTATGCTTAATGTAAAAATAAAGTTTTGTAAAGTTGTAACCGACAAAAGTTATTAAGAATTACGGAGATCTACCTACTTTTAAATGCAACCAAAAATATAGCAGTGTCTTATTATGTATTAGATACATCTACTTTCAACATTCCAATAATTCTCTTCAAACAATTGGCCATTTAAGCTAGGGTTAGATTGAGTATTTTCGACGATTGGTTAACGTCGCGCTTGACGAGTTGGTAAAAATATGCTCTAAGATTGAACGCGCTGTCATTAGAGATTCGTCAAATTTGTTTTCAACGTTTTGTTATAAATTACTTCGCATTTTTTCACCCTTTCAATCCACTTTTTACGAAATTACTTTTTTCCCTGGAAATAAAAAAAAAAACTTAAAAAAAACCAAGAAGTACTATCTCCCAAATGTGAGGTTAAATTCATGGCGTTTGCGATGAGAAGTAGAAATTTGCCTAATTTTTGCTTCGCGAACGTCGTGTGCGGTTGTAATCTAAAGTTGTAAAACACAATTTCAACGTTTCGATTCGATTCGATTCAGCCCATTTCGATCCAACGGATGTATGAACACAGTTGTTCTTGTTCCGTTCGGTTTCGAAGACTTGACTTTAAAATGCTTTACACAGATTTTTTCTTTCCCGCTTTATATATCCATCACTGGCATATAATACGAATGGACTGAGCCATTCTATCTAATTCCTAAATCCTATAGTCAAAATGGCACAAATTTGTCTAAAATCTATTTGTCTCTTTCAAGCTCCAAATGTACACTGAACTGCCAATTTTGGAGACAGTACGGCTGTATCTATTAATTGGAATGCATTGAATTGACATAAAATATATATATACGTCTATCTCTTACAAGGTCAATGAAATTTGACAACAAATCTGCAGAGGGGCACATTTTTCAGTAATATTAAAAATTAATTTTTGGATTAATTAAAACATGCTTAACTTCCTTAATAATTTTAATTTAATGCAATAAATTTTATAACATCTTTAGTGTTTCCAATCGACAAGTAATAATTAATTATAAATCGGTGTGCAATTGTTCAAAATAAAGGGTTTTCACAGCCTGTTATATATTTGTGCCATTTTTGAAGCAAGAACGCACAGTCCATTCTTATTATATGTCAGTGATGAAAACATTCTTTTTTTTCGGATAATTAATGCATTTTTTTATTTCCTCAACGAAAGCCGTTTCGTTCATCTTTGAGTATAAACAAATCTTTACAGATGATTTTCTAGGTTATGTCATCCGTAAAAGTTGAACTTTGCTCAAATTCTCCGTTTCGATCCGATCCATTTCGGTGTAATGTATACCTACGTGCAATTGTATTTCTCATATAAGCAAATTTGACATTTGTACGAATCGTATCGAAATGATGGAATTGTGTTTCCCACTTAACATTTTCTCACTGACATGTATATAAATGGATTTCACTGAACTGTAACGATTGGGAACGAGAAATTGCTTGAAGTTCAACGGTATTTCCAGAACTGGTAGCTTGGTAATCAAAGTTTTCCTACCAAAGCAGTCTTGTAAAAAACACTTCCTTCGGCTCATAATTAAAATTTAACAATAAAAATAAAAATTTAAAAGTAAAGGGTTACGCTTTTGGTAATTTTTAATGTGACTTCCATTTTAAAATATATACCTTCTTAGCAGTTCTAATTTCTACCACCAAGCGACGTATCTTTATGTGGTTACCACCACTTCCAAATTTACGACGATTATCATAATTATTTATTTTTGTTGTTATATAATTTAGATAGAAATATAAAAAAATGCTGCCTCAAAATATGTGCCGTCCCGGAGCGAACCGACCCCACCTAGATACGCTACTGACAGCATATAATAGAAAGGTTATATAATCTTTTTAGAATTCATATAAAACCGGGAAGGAAACTACAGAATAAAAAATAAAGCCAAAAACAATGAAAATGAAAATATAATGCTCACAGGGCTTGGGCTTAACTATAGAGATATATTTATATATAAAAGAAAGGCAAACAAAAATAAAAAATTAAAGCAATCAAATAAGTAGAATGAAAAATTACAATATGATAGAAATGAGAACGTAAGTACAGTTAATGAGGAATAAAAACAAAGCAGGGGATACGGCACTAATTAGATGTAAGAGAATTTAATTGCTTACGAAATTCTCTGCAAGAACCCACTGCCCGTAGGTCATGTGGCAGTAGATTCCATTTACGTAGGATCTGAACAAATTAAGAGGAGGGCCGCCTTAGAGTCCTCGTAGGCCCTAGGCACTTTTATTTAATATTACATTCGTTAACCACATCGGTTTATGAATAATTGTTTACATTCCTGGTCCTATTAAATCCTATTGGGTTTGGCCATAGGTACAAAATATAATTATGTCAAGAAAATAATAAAGTTACCCTACGGGCAGAGACGACCCTGCTTGTCGAAAATCCCAGCTTAATTCTTAGTGCAAATGGAAAATTCCGTTCCCAGTCCTTTTAATAATTATAAGGGCAGATTTATTTTAGATACCGAGATGGAAAAACGGCGAAAAGCTTACAGAATCTTGTATGAAAGGTTTAATTTTCTTCTTTACAGATCTTTGTTAAGTGATGAATTAGTAGCTAGCCAGAAACACATTTCAATGCAGTGCAGTGCCGAAGCAGTGTACGTATTACAAAGCACATTAAAGCGTGCTTTGACAATAACTTTTTGAATGTTTCATATTTAGATTTTTGTGTATTATGGATTTATTACTTTGAGAAAAACTCTACCAATTTTTCATTTAATTTTTTTTTTTAAATTAAGCAATTAAAATCTTAACTGATGCAGTCTGTGGGGTTTTAGAAATTAGCCTAAATGATGCAGTATAGTCTATGTAAACTGTTACATGAGCTCTACATTTCAACGCAATGCAATGCATTACACTACTTCGCAATGTATTTCAGCCTTAAAGCAACGTCTCTAATTGAGTTATAACCATAAGATCCGGATCTCGAATGTTTGTTGGAATCTGTGTCCGACACTAGCCAATTATTGCTTGTGATCCTAACCAACAGACTGATTAGTCGGAGACGACGAGGTGAACTATTCATTCAAGTTCATCCGACGTCCATAAAACATATATACCGCCACAAATATTTTGGTGGTAGAATTGGGATAATTTAGAGGGAAAGTAAGATTTCTTGGCCTGCCTAAATTGATGTGTGACGAGATTTCGGAAACTTTTATGTCAACGATGAGCAGCGTGGTCCCGTGAGACTTTGAACCGTTCTAGAATGAAATCTCTTTCTGCAAAAAGAGTATGAACTACTATTTTTTTAATTGTGTAGATTATGTCGATAATAAAGTTGTAAAATTAAGTTGTTCAAAAACTCAACCTTATCATAAACTGAATTCAGTATGGTTTCGTTAGACCAAGGCGGCATACCAGAGCACTCACATAATTATGAAAATAAAATTAATCAGCGTATTACGAAGGATTACAGGCCAGATGGTATGACAAGTATAAAAATCATGACCAAAATTAGTCACTGGAGTCAACTTATTATGGAACAGCTGAATCCAGCTGATTATGACTCGTTATTGGCGATATATATGATGCACGGCATATTCGCTTTTTGTCGTCGTTTGCCCGGTTGTTTGGTTCAAGATTTTTGTCAACCTTTTCGTAGATCGAGTCTTTCTGTAAATGTTAATTTTTGTCGAAACCCTTATGGGTCAACCAAAGTGTCACCATTCTTACCGTTGAACATGAAACGCTGTCATACTAAAAATCAGCTTTTATGGGATCACGTTTTTCAATTGATTTCGATAAGCTTCCACATTACTGGAAGCCAGGTCGATTTCGATTAAATTGTCAACAATGTTAAGAGAGTATGATAAGATGGTAAATTTTATTTGGCAAAAATATAAATCTCAAAAAATTCTTCTATTCAATACTCATTATTTGTCCGAGTCACAAATTTATTTTTATCCAGCAAACTACTCTGAGAATTTTTATAATTTTAGGATTCTTGGATGACAGATCTGGAGGGTTTTTTCAAATTGTACCAATAAATTTTCTTAAAGCTATAAGCATCTTAATTTGAATGTTATGAAAGTAATATAATCATAATATAAAAACTATAAAAAAATTTAAGAAAATACCTCTAGTGTAATTTACAAAGTATACCACATGCATGACAACTCATAAAAATTGGGATGTATATGAAAGTGATCTTAAGGGGAGGGGTGATAAAAAATCACGCTCCCTGGCCGTTTTTCAGTTTCAGGTTAAAGTTATGGGAAACATAAGCGTAGAACGAAAACGCTAATATCCATATTAAGAGCCTCACCGTATCCTGGCCTTCGTGTTCGTCTTGTTATTACAGCTATTGACGTAACTGAATAAACTCAGCTATTATAATAGTCATGACCGTCTGTAGCACAATAGAGGCCCTGGGAACTTTAAAATATGGGGCCCCTAACAAAAAATATTTTCTAAAATACTTTGGTATCAACAGGACTAATAACTTAAAGTATGTTTAGACATATCGCGCACTGGAGACTTTTTGTCATGAAACTGTTTTGCCACCACCGTCAATTCCATTAGCTTCTAATGTTAATGCGCGTATGAAGTGAAGTGACAGCAACGTGACTCTTTGGGTGACGAAACTGTCACCGCGCTTTCACGTTTATATGAAAGTGTATTCACTGGTAAAATTTCTGTCGCTACTTGACTGCCATTGTTTTTGAAAATGTTGTAGAGGTAGGAAAATATGTACGCATTTTTTTTTAATTGTCTGCCGCTACAATAGTGTGAAAGGAAGATTTAAATAATGAAGCATTAATACAAGAAGTACAAATGAGACTACCCCTATACAACAAAAACAAAAGTTTTAAAGAATACTCTCGTAGCAATTTAAAAATACAAATGTGGCGAGAAATATCCATGAAAGTGTTATAGACCTTGGAGTTTTAGTAAGTCTCTCGTCGGGTTAAATGAATGATCGCATAATGGTACTTTAATAAGTTATAGCAGGTCTCAAGATCTGTCGTAAATCATCAAAGCTTTCAACATTCATGCGGAAATATCCAGAGAATTTTTCAAGAGAGGATCGCAGTTCATCATTATTTGAAATTTTCCTTTAAGCACCCCTTCGTTTCAAATTAGAAGAGCCCAATGGCGTTGCTATTTTCTATGTATGTCCTTATGATAAATACACATATCACAGCTGCCTCATCGAAGTTCATATTGAAGAATGATGATATAAAACATGAGTTTTTGGGTGACAGTTAATCACTGTGTGCGTACTAAACTAGCCTACGGCAACAGGACGGTAACAATGACCAAGCAGTTGTGTGACAAAAAGTCGTAACATAAACCAACAGTATACAATTTTTCGCTCATTACCAAATACATTGAGCTTGGCTACTGAAATTATTACATAAAAAAATGCAGGAAATTTAAAAAATGCGGGGGCTGCAAACAGTTACTAGTATATGTTAATTTGTATGAAAATTTGTTGCCATAGAACTTCGAATAAAACCCATGGTCTACGTTCAGTAGCCAAACTCTAACAGCTAAACTAGATTGTAATAGGTTGTCTTGCTGGTTGAAGAATTGGTCGTCGGTTAGTCTACTATCGTAATGGATAGGAGCCCCATGGATCGCGGTGCCCTTGCAATGGGCCCTGCAGGCCCATGAGTAAAGATGCCAGTGATGATAATTAGTCGGTGACGAAGCCAACATGTTCTAATTCGTGTACTTAGTTTGATATTTGAAGTTTTGTTAAAAGCTTGTGCTATTTTACTTGATAGGTACTTGTATACTACTTGAAAACAAGCTCTTTTGCCTTTGAATTGCAAAATTGATTAGGGTTATATATACAAGGCAGTCATATATTTCTTGACCATCATAAACGCAGTAAAATTCACAAAAAAATTATAAATTTTTGGCGACATGAATTATATTGTACTTACTACGATAAGCTGGAAGAAGCTGCAAAGAATAAAAACCAATTTTATTAGACACAAATTATGACTGCTTCATAAATTCTCATGTTAGTTAATAACTTTGTTCTTAAAGGAATTAAAACAGTAAAAATCCTGCGCAATATTTATGCTTCATTTTGTCAGCCTTCGCCATTTTTCAAGACGAAGCTAACCTGTCCGATGTGTAAACTGTTATACAAAATAGCAAAGCTCGTTGGCATAGACATGGATTCGGACTGAGCTTGAATCGATGTTACGTCTCTGGTTGTAATAACAAGATGAATACGAAGAATTGGACTCGGAGAGGTCCTCAACATTAGTATATTTATTAGCTTAATTCTCTCGCTAGTGGGGCTTCGCATTTTGTCTTACTTGCCTTTTTTTCTCTGCACAATAATTTAATTTCCATGCAGTTGTCTTTTCTATCCATTTCTCAAATTATTAATCAATTTTATTCAAAATTTTAAAACCGTATTTTGGTATCCAAAATACATACTTTAATATGCCGGTGAAAAGTTTTCTTATGTGATATTGAACACATACAAAAACAAAAGAAATGTTATAATTGGGCTAAAACCAATAATATTGTACCCTAAATGCAAATAAAAGTAAAACCAAATGATAAACCAAAGTTTTGTATGGTAACAACAAGAAGGGATTTTAAGAACAAATTGAATTTACAATTTATTTGTGCGCTTTCATCGTTACTGGTTAATGCCAGCTGAAAGCAAAAACGTGGCTTAGTAGGCTAGTTACAAATTTGATAAATGCAAGAGGGAAAATCATCTGTCTCGTTAGCTCAGTGGTAAGAGCAGTCGCCCGGCAAGCGGAAGGCCCCGGTTTCAAATCAAATTTGATTTAGAATCATTAAAAATAAAAGTTCTTAAAATTCTTATTTCTCCATCATTGACCGATTCTAACAAGTGTAGGTTCGATTCCCGTCCGCGGGAAAAATAAATAAGAAGGGATTGCCTGATTTAATCCATTTGTGAAATTTTATTTACAATTCTTATTCTGATTTGTTTCAATCTCATATAGATATACAAAAACGAAAATAACTTTTAATATTATGCGAAACAAGTAGATTCTTTTTCTTGATAGTGCACATGTAATGTTCTCACGGTTGGTCTAAGTGTAACCTTAGCAATGTGAATAGCAACATCAACCACCACAAAACAGTCGAAAATTTTACACAAACACTTTATTTATTAGCTGTTGTTAACCATTTTTGAGGCCAGCCATTCCCTTTAACTCGTACACGAATTTGTCTATATATTTCTTTACTATTTTCGACACTCTCGTAGACCCACTTTTCGTCATCACAGCGAGCGAAATTTGGCACACAGGTTCATGTCGCGTGACAATTGAATCTATCAAAATTTGAACCGGAAATTTCCATGGAAAACGCGGAAAATCGGGAAAAATCATTTAAAAATTTGGTACAAATTGCAGTGTTTTCCGATTTTTCCGAAAAATTTTCCGGAATTTTCCGACTTTTCCGGAAAATTTTCCGGTAAAAAAGTTTTCTAAATTATGCAGACTCAAGTTCCCTATCAACTGGCATCATTACTTTCTCTCCGACAATAGTGAAAACTTGCAGAAAAAATCGAGGAAAATTCATGTAAAACGCTTTTCCGGAGTTTTTCCGACCAAGGAAGCGTTTGACCGTTTTGCAACCTAAGACAAAGTTGTAGAGCGAAATGAGTTGGATAATAATTTTTACTCGCATAAATTTTTTGAAAAACTGGTAAATCAGTGTCTTTTCAGCCGTCATAAGATTGTTTTAAAATATCTCCATGCAGCAGGAAATAACAATTTAGTTAACGTGAAAAAGGCAGAAAATAAAATAAGTAAAAAGCGAGTTTTCAAACAAAACTGAGGCCAAGCCGCATGAAGAAGTAGAAAATAAACTTTTTTCCACACACAGAGGTGGACTCAGATTTTATTCGCTGACAATCACTGATATATTTCAGCATGATCAATCAGAGGTAATAAGTGATTTGATTCATGAAGAGAAAGAATATTCAAGAGAAATGTCCCAATCAAAAAATCTGAGTCCACCTCTGTGTGTGAAAAAAAGTTTATTTTCTACTTTTTCATGCGGGTTGGCCTCAGTTTTGTTTGAAAACTCGTTTTTTACTTATTTTATTTAATACCTTTTTATCATTTCACAGACCACTGACTAAAAAACTTTGCGTCTGAGTTCATAAACGCCTAAGCGCCTTAGAGTGCCGGTCGTGACGAAATAGTTTTAGGGTAGTAAACATGGATGCATTTATATGGGGCGTTTTGATTTAGAATGCGAGAATGGAGAGCTTTCCGATAGGTTACGTATGGGCGGGGGGGGGGGGGTTAGGGTGGTGTGGTAGCTACCACCCTTGTTGTTGTGCAATTTGGGCCGTGTGTGATATGAATCGACAGTCGAGTTTCAAGAGTCGAGATTCATGAGTTGAGATTCTAGCGTCGAGCTTCGAGCGTCGAGATTCGAGAGTTGAGGTTTGAGAGTTGAAATACGAGAATCGAGATTTGCCAGTCGAGATTCGAGAGTCGAGATACGTGAGTCGAGTTTCGAGGGTCTAGTTTCGAAAGTCGAGCTTCGAAAGTCGGGAGACGAGAGTCGAGATTTCAGAGTCGAGAGAGTGTATAGAATTTATGACTAAAAAGTAGAAAATAAAATATATTAAAAATGTAAATAAAATGCATTAAAAAGTAAAACATAATTTTTTCTTTTCTCAATCATATACACAAGAAAAACTTCATTGCAAATAAGAAATGCTAGAGCTTCGATCATATTTTAAAAGTTTTGGCGTGAGTTGCAAAAAATGAACTGATCATCATTTTCCATATTTCACTTTGAACTAAGTACTTCTGGTATCGATATGTTGAGACATTTGATCCGACTTACATTTTGCAAAGTTATTAATGCATGCAGTTCAGATTAATTATGTCACAGTAAGTGAAATGTTGTTCATTGTTTTGTGATGTTGTGAGGATGACGTTGTGAAGCAATACCGTAACAAACAGCATTAGAAATCGTTAAAAAACACAATACTAATTAACAATTAATACAAGAAAGGAACTAAGACAAAATCTGTTATTAATTTGAATACCGTTCAAAAAGAAAATATCTGACGAACTCCCAACTCAAATGAAGCTTTTTTCTTCATGATCTGTCTGTGTTTTCTCCATGAAAGTAAGTACGGAGTTTGATTACTTTCGCCTTATGAAATTATTTGTTGAGGGGGATTTTATTTAAGAAATTCTTTGTAATACTAATGCCTCCAATCTATAGGAAAATTGAGCTCCCAAGGGGTAATGGAGGTATCATCTTTGGCCTTGACGTAACATGCGTGGGTGTCCAATTCATTTTAATGAACCATCATTATTTCTATACGATACAAAAGGAATGGAACTAACCTTGCCACTACCTTCCTACCGTCAACCATCAATATAGGCAGGCTCCATTTGATTTTGTTGTTACATCCTTTCGATAATTTTGGGTCTTTTGGATTTTTATGATAATTGCTCGTAAAACAAAGCTAAAAAAATCAACGAATATTAAATTATCGGAGCTAACTCGTGAACTCAACCCACGCACCTACATATTATGTAACCAAAGAAAAAAATAACTTGTCATTTTTCTTAAAATGGAATTGAGAAATTGTTATTTTTCCTGATCTACCAATTTGCCGTTATTAGTATTATGCTATGCGGACTTTTGTGTGCATTATTCTGTGTTTATGTATAAAAAAAAAAAAAAATTATGCTACTGCCGCCGCATGAATTCCCAGTTCAACCCGGCGTTTTATTAAAAACAAGTTATCCTCGTGAAAACAACTTGAAAGGAAACGGATTTAATCTGTAGCCGAAGGACATGCTCTATGTAAAGAAGTGAATAATTTAGTTTAAATTCTTGGTGGTGACCAGGATAGTTCAGATTATAAAAAAACCATCACAAATACTCGGTATGAATGGTGGAAACAGATGAAAGTGAAAAAGCTTCAAAGATTTGCTAAAAAGTTCCTTTATATTGCTAATGGGTGCTTTGCGTGCTGAAATTGAAGTCAGCGAATCAAAAAGTAGTGATGATGATGGTGAAGGTGAGGGAGGTTTAGGATGTCTATTACAAAATCGAACCTTCGCTTTAAAAGTGAAGAAAACTCAGTCTTTAAATTCCATATTGGCACAAGTTTCAGAACACAGTGAAGCAATAATGCTGCGTTCCTTTTCTCGTTCTGAATGAATCTGTATGAATCGACAGAACGATGTCATAATTTAATTCTGTGCTCATAGAAAAGGAACGAAACAGAACAATTTCAACTGTTTGACATTTCTTCCATTGATTAAAGCAAGTATAAATTCGTAAAAATGGTTATTTATGAAAAATAAAAGCATTTTCCAAAAAAGCGATGACAGATTGAAACTAAATCGTTCGGCCCGAGAAAAAGAACGACATGGATTGAAAAAATTCATTCTGAACGAGAAAAGGAACGCGGCATAAGATTTGAATTCGAATTTGTATTCAAAATTTGAAGTTTGACCATTAAGTTTGGCAAGGAGTCTTCGCTTACAATTCAAATTGTAAAAAGGTGAATGTGAAAATAGGCAAGATTACGTTTTTTTCAACCAGTTTATACTAGCATAGCCCCTTTTTTAATAAGACGCAGACAGATTGTACCAGCAGTTGGTATGGAGGTAGGAGTATGTTTTTTTTTTGTATTTTGTGCGTAATGGAGAAATAATTTCCGATAATTTTTTAGTCTTGACATTTAACGGAAAATTATTGTTATGAGTTTAGATCTCTGTGCCAAAATTACTTTTTATTATTTCTTTCTAATATCTTAAATATTATGTTATTTGATTCTCGATACAAATGGAAAATATCATAAATTCCTGGGAAATTACCTCAATTGGGAATATTTTCGGAAACTAAAAATAGAATTTGTTTTATGTGAGATTCGGGTTAAAATGAACTAGAGAAAACAGAATGAAGAACTCGCTCTTCAGGTTTATTCATTGTAAGATCAACATTATATATAGTACCTAAGTATAAAAAAAAAACCAAATTAAACCAAGTTTTCATATTATTAAATTAAATAATTTTTATTTTATTAAGATAGCTTGTCGGCGAATTGATCAACTTGATTAGTCTCCGCGCTAAGAGTGTGTTCGTTATTAGTTTCAGAATAGGAGCTGCCTACAGGTCTAGTCATAAAACTGGGGTACCGGATCAGAAAAGTTTAGAAATGATAAGATGGTGTCAAAATTAAATTATTTTTATTCACTCTCAGTACAATTTTCTTACTTGCTAAGCCTTAAACCATTAAAGGTAATTCACGAAGCCTTAAACTACTAAACAGAATTCAATAAAGTAAAGTTAAAAAATTAAAAAATAATAAATTCAATTAAATAACGAGAGATAATGTTAAATTCATATCCAGAAATATTAATTTACTTCAAAAAAGACTTCAATTGAGGTTGTGGAACCAAATTGTTGGATTATAGACAGTGAATTGCTACTACGTTTGAAAATTAGCGTGCTTACACGTGTCAGCTCACTTTGTTCATCCACTAGTTAGCTTGGGCAGCAGCGTGCGCATCGACATTGAGTTGATGCGAGCAGATTGGTATGTGCGAGAGGCACAATGGTATATTTACTGAGAAATATACGAATTTATTCTCTCTTCTCTCTCAGGACTGCCGATCTGTCTTGTTTGAGAGCTCAGAACGCAATGATTTGTTTAAACTGTTGTACTTATGTACTAGCGAGGGTGACGTATAGTTGCTCGGCAATATACGAAAGTTTACGAGGACCAGTGCCCCTAGTAATACTAGACACAATACTTGTAGTATTTGGTTATATGTATTAAATTCAGTGCCTTTAATACAATTTACTAGGGTCAGAATTCTCCTAGGTTTGGTATTATCGAGACTTCAGTAGGCTTCAATACTGCCGATCTGTCTCGAGTAATAGCTCAGAACGCAATGATTTTCTTGCATTTCTAGCGCTCTATTTATACTGTGGAAATTCACAGGATAGAAAAGGCTTTAGAAAAAGTTGAACATGGTTGCGTGTGTGACCGCTGGTGGTGCTTGGCGCTCTGTATGTAAAGATAGGTGGCACGTCATCATGACTGATGATGACAAGTGTAATGGTGTAGCAATTATATGGAAGTAAATTTGTAGTTTTCTTGAAATATATTTTTGGTTATTTTTGTTAATTGTTTCTTTTTGTTTTTTGTTTGTTTTTAGGTTGTTCTTCCGTGTGCTTGAACAGGAGCACAACGACGCATTTGGTGTATGATGTTCAAGCCTATCATGAGCATATTTATCTCTTTCTTGCTATCTATTCACAATTTTCCAATTGTGAGCTATAAGACATATCTTGCCTGTTCTTTCAACAGTCAGTCTATTCATTTTTTTAGTATTAATTTGGCAAATGTTGAAAATTATCTTTCGACCATAGATGATATTGAAGGCACTGACAAAACTTTCGCTACCACAATTCTCAAATCAGTTTTATAGTTTTATAATAAATCGCCAACTATTAAATATAGCTTAACATCCCATATTTGCTTTCCAGAAATCTGCCACACTTACAAGGGGAGGGTCCCTATTCGTTATCTCCGAACTCGTCCAAATTCACAGGATATGAAAGTAACGCAAGTGGGAGCTCCAGATGACCAACCGAAAATGAAGTAATGCATTATGGGGCGGAGCCCGTGGCTTTGTAGGAAAATGTTCAAATTTGAAAATTTTCGCGGGAATTGTAGCAGGTTAAATTTCTACATAATTTGAATGAAAGCGCCAAATTTATTCGGCTAAAATGCCAACCACAGAAGATATATGTAGATTGCCGATTCTGTAAATGAGATTTCCGTGCATTTTCAAAGATCGCCGGTAAATGGTATGCAAAATTGTTATAGATTTAATTTTTTTTTAAATAGGTAAATGACATCCGATCTTCGAGAAATTTTCTTGATAAAAGCGCATCCATAAAAAACTAAAAATTGGATTAATCGAGAAGTTGTAGGAAAACGTTTCAAAATGAATTTATTAGACAGAATTTTGGCCCTCGAAAATTAAATTTCGCAACTTAATCAGAAAAAAGGGAAATATGTTCAAAAAATCAGAAAAATATCGGGAAATCAGAAACTTTTTCCCACTGGTCTATACGAATGACCTTTTGACATTCAATTTATCAACCGATTTTGATGAGATTATGTACGAATATTCTGCATAGCTGTTAGAATATATAACAAATACCCCCATCCCCGGAATTTTTTTTCTTCTATTTTTATAATAATTTATGGCGAGGCTTACAACTCTGTAAACCACTTCCGTACGAATCTCATAATAGTTTCAAAAAATCATAAAAAGCTCACAATGAATTTAGCAAAAAGTATTATGAAAGTAAATGGTAATTAAACAAGTAAAAAAGCTAGAATTGGTCTAAGACCAATTCTTATGATACCCTAGATGAATGCCCTTATAACATTTCGTATTGTTACCCTACTATGCAAGTTTGATTTTTGAAATGGTTTTTCGCATATATTTCTAGAACGGTTTGTCAGACAGAAAAAATGATTATATCCATTTTTATAGAATTTCGTATTCTGAAGAAGTTCTTTATACAATAAAAATGCCTTGGATTGATCGTTTTCACAGTATACGTAAAAGACCCTAATTTTTGTATGGCAACACCAAGAAGGAGTTGCCCGATTTAGTCCACTTTTGAATTTTTATTTGCTAGTACAATGACAACACCATGTGCCATATGTCAGCGAAAAATGTGTCGATTTTTTTTAGGAAAATTTATTCGCTCTTTCACTCTTGTGCTTAAAATGATTGTAGGAAACACTTTATGAAGTTCTTAGCTCTTTATCGATGCTGATAACATATTTCCTCTTAATGAAAATATTATTTTTTAAATATCTTGCTTTGTTCCTCGCATGGTCACAAAAGAAAAAGCAAGTTTTCCTTAAATATATTTCAAGAAAATGGGAATTTTTTTATACATGACAAAGACATCTTTGTATTTGTTGAATGCTGACTCAATATTCACGCCGCACCCATGCACTAACCTCGTGAGTCGTGATGTCGAATCGCTTTAGATTTATCTGTTATTGTACGATTTTAAATTAATTCTAAGATACTGCTTTTTGCTCCAATAGAAACTATACTCGCTTTATTTATTTTTCATAGTAATAAGTGGAACATTTTGGGAATATGCCTCAACACATAAGAAGCTTCCGACCAAGAAATGTTCCCGTGGCACACCATTATATGAGCCCATATCTTTATTCCAAAACAAATCCACCAAAAATCACAAAAATTTAAATTTTATATACTTGGAGGGTTTGTAAAAATAAAAATTCAAATTAAAAATTTTCCTTATACATTTCGTATTTTTCGAGTTATAGCATTTTCAAAATTTCGAAAAAATGCTATCCTGGTCTTCTTTAAAAATTCATATATATTTTTATATTCATGTTAGGATAGTGAAATATGGCTCATTTGAACGATAGGCTATCTAAAAGAATTGCAGCTTAAACATATATGCAAAAAAGGACATCAAGAATAAAGATTTTATCCTTTATCCTTGATTATCCTGGAAGATGTACTTTTGATTTTATTAATTTATTTTTTAACTTATATTATCCAGTAAAAAATACCAACATTTTAACTTGGGATCTCAACGCGATCAAGGAGTAAAAAATCAAGGAATATTTACCAATCTTACATTTCCCATAATAAATTCATAGTTTCTTGACAATTTCATGAGAGTGGTGCGAGTTGATTCAACATCATTCTAGATTCTCAAAATAATAATGTTGACTTTCGTAGTCAATTTATGAAGAATATGAAACTTGCGAGATTCACAAATGACCCAGTCAAATAAGGCCAAAAAAGTGGCGAATCTCGGAATGGAAGCGAACAAGATATAAATTGGTATTAACCTTTGTTTGGGCATTATAAGAGTTGGAAAAAAGTCTCATATAATCTCGTGTCTGCGTCAGCAGATATTCAAAGTCAAAGGTCACGAAAATCGTTTTTTTTCAATTACCTAGTTTTCCACGGAAAATACGTCATTCAAGGTCATTATGAAACTTATAGATTATAAAATTACCTACAATTTTCATTTCAAGCATTTTATTGTATCTACAAATTCAATCTTAAACATTTAGAACGTGTAAAGTATTTTATATGCGATCAACCGCTTTCAGAAGGCGAAACAGTGAATGTTGTGCGCGGCCGCATCAATACCAAATGATTTCAATGTAGAGAGCGTGCATGAAGTCGTCGAGCTTGGCGAAACAACTGTAACGGATATCGAGGACGATGATAATGATGTCAACATTGACCTTCGGCAACCTCATGACGAAGATGATGACGAACCAGAATAATTTTAAATACGCTTTTTTGTATTTGGTCTTATAATAAAAAAATAAAATTCTTGACCCGCGTTCACATAGCGTTAGACGCTTATACGCTTGTATACGGATGTGCGATTGATCTCTTCGCGCTGTACCTCGAAAACGGCTGTAGATACAGAAAATTCTTGAAACAAAGATTGTAGGTAATTTTATAATCTATAAGTTTCATAATGACCTTGAATGACATATTTTCCATAGAAAACTAGATAATTGAAAAAAAAACGATTTTCGCGACCTTTGACCTTGAATATCTGGTGACGCAGACACGAGATTATATGAAATTTTTTTCCCAGTCTTTAGAATGCCCAAACAAAGGTTTATACCAATTTACAGCTTGTTCGCTTCCATTCCGAGGTTGGATGGTTATTTTACTGGGGTAAAAATCACTTTGTTTTTTTCATATTGGTAATATTTACTATTTGTTGTTGTCGTTTCTATTAACTGATTAAGTTACACAACAGGGTGTGGTAGGGAGATAGGATGAAGTTTTTTACGTGTGCAATAAGGAGCATTGTGCTAAAAGATTACGTACAAACATTATTCTGGTATAAAAAAAAATGTTATTAAAATAAAGTGAATTGAAGTAAATTCAATTAATGTAGCCAACATTTGATTAATTGATTGAAAGTTGCGGTTGAGATCACTTACAAGGGTTCCGGAACGTAGGCCAATTGTTCACCCTCCAGACTTATGAGCAATTGCTCAAGGGTCCCAACCGGACGCTCTTACGAATTTAATTATAGGCTCTCAGCCCTCCGTGCCGGTTTCGTGCAGCTTGTCCAGGAGGTGTGAACCAAGGAATCTCTAATTCTTTCCCGAGAGAGCTGGACAGTGATAAAGGAAGTGAGTCAGTGTCTCGGGTTCCTCTCCACATCCCCTACATACAGGGTCAGTAACAAGCTCTATTCTGTGTAGGTGACCTTTGAAAGGAGAGTGTACAGTAAGAACTGACATCAGAGTACTCCGGGTTGGCTTGCTAAACCCCAGTAGTTTTTTTTGTTTCTTTTGGGTTAGGCTTGACCCAGAGCTCCTCTGCAGTTATACGTGAAAGATCATCTAACGAATGGCGACTATGTTGGCGGTCGGCCCAAGCCGAGATTTGGTCCGATCCCAATTGTGGAAGAGGATGCCTGTGAGGTTGCACCAAGACGAGCAAGTTCGTCCACCTTTTCATGTTCACTTATGTCGCTATGACCTGGTACCCAAAGTACCAGTTCAGTGTGTGTTTACATTCCAATTAAGAGTTGCTTGGCTGTCTGCTCCAGCATTTTCTTCCGATTTGGAGCCGTATGTATATATGATAGGGTTTGTGAATGGCAGAATCACGGAAGTGACTACCATTCTGCCCTATTTGGAATTTTCTTTTTATAATTGCTTTTCAGCATAGTCTCGACGAGGTGATCGCTGTTCCTCTCAATTTCAGGTACGATGGACTGCACGAATTCAAAGATGGATTCATGTGGGACTCTTGCGCCGGTGTGAATCCAGCTCTGACTGAGATTTAGCCTTAGCGCAGCGATTGATACCCCCTTCTTGACATGTATATGCATAGGTTTTACTTTGAAGATATCCTCAAGTGCCCCAGAGCTGGTTGATTTGAGAGTGCCGATAACACTAAGTAGGCACAATCCTTTGAATTTTATCAAATATATTGGGATGATTGGCTTACTCCATTGCCTTCCACCACAGCACAGAACCGTAGGTTAACATGGGTCGGATGATGCTAGAATAGATTTATAGGATCATCTGCGGCTTCAGACCCCAATTCTTCCCTATAGATCGCTCTGTATGGTTGCCAGCTTAATTTTCTGTCTAATATAATAACTAGATATTTTACCCTGCCTTTCAGATCCAAACGTCTGAAGCCAATAAGTGGCAGGTTTAATCTGGTAATACTTATTTTCTTGATAAAGAGGCATAGATCAGTTTTCATTGCGTTGAAGCGAAGTCCAAAATCCGTAACCCAGTCAGTGACCAGTCGGATTGCGTTCATTGTGTCCATAGAGTTATGTTGCGTAGCTACCGGTGAACAGGATTACCGGGTCGTCTGCGTAACAGATGGTTTAGTAGCCCATCCGAATGAGCGTAAGCAGAAGATCATCCATAATGAGCACCCACAACAATGGGGATAGAATATCGCCTTAAGGAGTGCTCTTCTGGACTCTTTTTACTCTTCTTAACCCGCCCAGTTCGGCAAAGACAGTTCTATTGTTGAGAATGTGTGCAATCCAAAGTTTTAGGGACTGATTCACTCGATGTTTTGTTAGCGTTTCAGTGAACTTATGTAGGAGAACATTATTAAAGGCTTGTTCTACATCGATGAAAGCAGCCAGCGTGGATTGTTTAAAGACGAAGACCTTTTCGATTGCGTGGATAACTTCGTGGAGGGCTGTCTTAGCAGACCTTCCGCTTAAGTACGCGTGCTAGTATTGTGATAATCTGTTTTTGGGAATGGAGAACCGCAATTCCCAGTCGCAGGTGCGTTCTGGTGCTTTGAGTAGGAAAGAAGTCAAGTTTATTAGGCTATATGTCTTGGCAGTTGAGTAGTTCACCCGGCCTGCCTTTGGAATAAACACAACGTGGACTTCTTGCCATAGCTTCGGAGTGTATCCAATTTGGATACATGCCCTGAAAGGAACTGTCAACATTTCATTTAGATCTGTTTTTATTTAAATGAATATCTCCGTAAATACATTGTAATGTCTTATCTGTAGGAGACAACATAAAAATTTGTCGCTTTTTTATGCCTTATCAGAGTGTAATGATGTATCTGAGAAAGTTTTAATCTCTTAATTTTATTTTTTATCTTTAGCCGAAAAGTTATAAAGACACTCCTGTTAGAATATGTAGGCTTCCAACAGAGTTGTGCAAAATTTACATGGAATTACTTAACTACCAAAGTAAACAAAATTTTCATGTGAAAATGAACCGAAACCCTCTCTAAAATCAACGGGATGCAGACAATTGAATTATCGATAAAAATCAACATTTTTCACTCACGAACCTTTTTCAAACTTTTTTTTTTGCTAAGCCAGTGAAATGAAGAGGATTAATCACCTGTAAGAATGTTCTACCACGAAAAGTTCGATGTTTTCTATGTTCAGTTGTTGATATATTACACGAACACAACCACAATTGTAACTAGTTGAATATTTTTACTGCCTGATGCTATACGATGAACGTGGGCATATTTGTCATTAAACTTTGTATACATATCCTTGTTACTACATTGAAGGTTGACTCATGCGCTTTAATTAGTTTGTATCCTAGTAGGAGGACTACTACCAATGTAGACTGCTTATAATAAATATAATGATAAACATCGAATATATTCCCCTGAAATACAGTCACCTGTTCATATACAAAGAACAAGGAAGAAATCAGCAAGCATAAGTCTGCCCAGGGTTAAGATTGCTAAAGGGACCTAGTTAGAGACGAACTTTTGAGTGGGTCGCATATCGCTCCTTTTTGTTAAAAAAAAACACAGAAAACAAAACAACAATTTTATTATTTGCTTAAAAAATAATATAAAATTATAAATATAAAAATGAACATTCAACCTATAAATTAGTGCGGTTTTTAATTTTCGCTTTTATTTAGTTTTTTCTTCTTCTATTGTTAGCAAGCTATACATTATATTCGTGCTCTTGGAAATGTAACGAATTTCGTATCACTGTAAGAGTGTGATTCGGGCCAAGCAAACTGTAAAATTTAAAATTAAAAGCTCTCTGGAGGTATTTATTTTGGAGTTATATGTATTAAATATATACATAAAGGAAGAGACACACTAGTGGATTGGTTTTTAAGGGTGGACAAGAAGAAAATCCCGAAGAGCTAAAGCTGGGGGCCATGGTATAGTGTACCATGTTCTCTGGATGCGCAACCAGTGTTTGAAGTAACGTTGTAGTTAAAGGGAGTGTATATCGAATACAGAATAGACCTGTAAGTGCTTGCGGGCAACCAAAGAAAAGCAAAACTCACTTGATGTAAAACAGAAGAAAGAATAAAGGACCTTGAAGCAGCTTTCAACTGGAAATTTTCTCATTTTTCTGATATGAATAGTTTATTATTCCGTGTACATATAAATAGTGTGTTGAGTGCTTTGTGAGAGCCTGGTGTTTTCAGCAGGTAATTAAAATGTTCAAATGAGCTTTAGTTAAAAAATTTTTAATAAAAAAATATAAGTTAAAAAAAAAAATAAATAAAAAAATAAATAAATAAAAAATAAAATAAATAGGCAGTGAAAGATCATAGTGAAAGTGTACTGTAATTTCAAGTCCAATTCATATTTTATTCAGAGTGAGATTATAAGGAGTGCTTAACGTATATAGGTTAAGAGACATATAACACGCTGAAATATCAAGTCGAATAAAGTTAATCATAACAGGTAAATACATATTATATTAAAAGCACTAATTTAACCTTGCTGCTATATCATGAAAAGCTTAATAAATTTTAATAATTAAGCAACTTTCAAGGTCATTGTTGAAAACCCTTTTGGGGGAACAGGAAACAAACATTCTCAGAGTCTATCGATTGTGTAGGACATTAGCTTTTCGTTGATTGCCCTTGGGGACTTTTTGAGACTTTTATGGGTACCGATTTCAAAGAAAAGTAAACTTTTTGTGCAGAATTTTTGTTTTTACCTTCATTTCTCAATTTTTTAACTTCCGGAGTGGGGTATCTGAAAATATACTGTTATTTTATTGTATACTCGACCTATGAAAAAAAATCGCCTTCATGATTTTCATCGAGGTCGTAGAATTTTAGGTCAAATCAAAATATCGTTTTTTTTTCCTTCACATAATTTGTTTTCAATTATTTACTGACATAATTAAAATTAAATACGAAGAAAATTAAAACATATGTGAAACTTAAATACAAAAATTATTAAAATTTATTAATATTTATTAAAATTTTTATTCATTAAACTAATAATTAAGTACTAATAAAAATATGATGACACACACACAGCTTTTATACGCAAAGCACTGGTCGATATTATCACAAAATCTAAGTGCTACTTTGACCGATATAACAGAGCTATAAATGAATAGCTTGTGATATAATATAAATATGTAAGAGAATATAACAAGTGGTAATAAAAAACCCATTGAAACACATAAACAGGTAATTCCATAGGAATATCCTGGCCAATTCAGGCGAAATTTTATATTAAGGTTGCGACCTTAAGGAATTGGAATTAAGTATATTATGTAGGTCAAGGGCTTTATTCTTTTAAAATGATTAGGGTTAGTACCAACTAATAATTCCAACAAATGTCTTTATGCTTTCAAGACGTTACCTCAATTATAAAAATTAATTAATTAAATGAACGTTAATATAATTTCTGAATTTTTGTTTTTGATCTAGCCTGTTAGCGATGTGTAGTTTTTCCATTATTATGGATGAACTATACAAGGCCGCCATGACCTATTTTACTTAAGCTGGGACTCGTAATAATTATTTAAATCTTTTTTTTTTTAATGGGTAATATTTATAAAAATTCTGAGGAATAGTATCTAAATATTTAAAGCGTGCAAACTTGAAAACTGCTCCTAGCTTGAGAAGTATGGGTGAAGGACGAGAGCCTTGGAATTGTGGTAATTACAAACCTAAGCTAATTCTGAACGATCTGATAAAGGAAAAGACTTTTTGATATTTGGTGGACGCTGTGTATTGAAAAGTGGAACTAGATAAATCAACGAATGGTATAATATAACAATAGAACTTTCAGACTTAAGCGATTCTGTTGAGATTATGTTCAAAATATTCGACCAAGCAACAGGGGCGGATTTGATAATTTGACCGACCTAGGCCTATGGTAGATTTTCGCCCCTCTACTTCCTGTAAAACACTAAAACTGGCCGCGAAAATACCAAATAACTCAGTATAATATATGTAGTCTGCAGTGGAGCAAAATTAAAATGATGCGCTGGAACTTGGAGTAAACTATAGTATGCAAAGATCCAGTTCGATGATTCAAAATTTTTATAATTGTAATCTCCATACGTGTAAATTTCTTTTTCGGGGTACTCAAGGCGTAACTACCGGGGGTTTTTGGAGTGTGCATAACATGGGCCCATGGAATCCAAGGGCCCGCTTCAGAGAGGAAAAAAAATTATTTGCAGGCAAAGTCACTCAAGGATAGAATAAAGCAAAATCGTTACATATTCCTTGAATATTTATTTCAAATTTTTAATTATTCTATAGAATTAAACAGAATCAACCTTAAAATGTAATACATTTTTTGTTCAACGGAAATTCATCTTTTGCGCTTTAAGGGAAGCAAAGGTTTCAATTATATATCTGCTACCCATTTTCTGACTTTCTTCTTTACTTTCGATGGAAAGTATATAGGATATAGCTATAGGCTTGTCAACCTTGTTTGGGCCATCGTGCTTCGTAAATAATTTTTTATTATTTTTAGTTTAGAAAATGACAGTTTCGTCCTGGCATTTTTTAATCGTTCATCGCTGGAAAGTTCGTCAAATTTCTTTCTTCTTTTACGAGTTCTCTTATTTTCGTATTTAACTTAATCTTGCACGACTCTACCAGCTCTGAAGCAGCCATTCTAACTGAATGAAAATCACCTCACAATGTTGATATTTTATTATACGCCTTTTTCAAATGATCACATGCTTTTTGCAAGTCGGGGTTATTGAGATACGACATCTAAGGTATTTAAGATTTCTGATTGTATAACAATATTAAGGACAGTTTCAAAACTTTCCATTTTATTTTATTTTTTTATTTATTTTTTATTTTATTGCGTCATTTCTTTCGAGTGTGTTTTATAACACGAAAAATATTTTAGTCAGCGCTTTCACGATATCTTTAAAATGAAAATACAAGGATATTATCGTGTTGTTACACGAAGACCATCGAGTAGGACACAAAACGCTTCACTTTCGACGACAGACTTTATGTGCCAAACTTACTGTACTTAAACGATTTCAGTCATAAAACTTGTCTACTTCTAAAACTGAAGTTACAGCATCATTAATTTCCAAATTCAGGTTGTGGGCAGAACAGTGAATATGCACAGCTTTCGGTTGACTTTGACGAGTGTGTGAATTGTGTTTCTGTATATCACAGTAAGAGCACCCTTTAAAACGATTACATAAAAATCATGTAAAACTCAACCAATCAGATGAAATGTTAGACCCGTAAATCGAATTTAATTAAAAAAATATATTTTCTTGTGCCCAAATGATATTTTAATCGCTTATAAGGAACTAAATTCATTCCGACTTTAATTTTCAAAACATTACTTTTACCTGAATTCTGCTTATGGGCAAGAGACACAGACCATGGTAAACACTATCTTTAGTTCATTCTGCCTGTAGTAATTGCATTTGTAGTCAACATAAAAACATCAAATGATGTTGGCAACTCCAACTGTACTCTAGCGCGAAAGAGAAAACTTTAAATCTTATGCCATTCTTTCCTATAGAACAAAGACAATACCCTCAGTTAGTGGCCAGCCCGCGAAGTTTGTCCTCACTTAAATCAATTCTTTCAGGAATTTTAAAACTTTTAAGTTTCTAGTGTTTCTGCTTTTTGATCGTTTGTTGTTACGAAACCTTAGAAAACTTCTTCAATTTCAATTTCCGGAAATAGTTTCAACTTCTTTTGAGAGCTTTACGAATTGAACCATTATGCTGATCTAGTCAATTAGATATGACTTGTGTACTGTCAATTCTAATTGAGAAACCCAGAGATCCATTAATTTCACTTATTAAATTAATTTTTACTTTGTTTCCCAGAAGTTCTATAATTTCATTTTGTATCTTAGGACTCAAATATTTTATTTTTGTAGTGAACTCATTTACAACTGGATCATATTTTGATACGAGTTTGACGGTAGTTAAGAAATTTTCTGAATTCCCAGTACCTACTCTCGTTGATGATATCCTGCTCAATATCTGTGTCGAGTACTCTTTTACTTTTCCATTGACGCACGTTATGACAAGCATCGATGTGAATCTGTGAATGTTCGTGTCTTTTAATACCCTGAGTTAGATGCTGCCAAACATTATTTCCGTTTATCTACATAAATTTCGAAATATTCCCTTTTGATTTATCTGCAAATAAACAACAAGGCGCACAGTAAACTACATTTAGGTTTAAGGAATATCATAGCTAACTTCTCGGATAATTGACTCCGTTTTGTAATAGTTTTGTGTAATGTGACACATTGAAGCTTTTATTATTGTGATCTCTTAGAAAAAGTCCAATCAATTGACATGGTCCGTGCGAAATGATAAACCATTTATTGATTGTGTTTAAGGTATTTTGGAAAGTTGCTTGGCCAGTAGGAAATGGTGTACTTGCGCAGCAGCGTACTAATGTATCGTCGGCTATAGTTGGGTTTCAGTTATCTTCAATCTTGAAGTTTGACTCTGCGATGGCTATTTACACAGCTGAATCTGCACATTTATTTGACGAATATGAAGAATTCTTCATTTACTCTTGAATTGGAATCCCCTTTACACCTTGTGAATCCTGTTCGTCCTGTGATTCAGCTATTAGAGAGTATTATCCTTGAAGAAACTTAGAAATTTATATTTCACGCAACTTGAACACGTGCAATAAACGTAATTCTATTAAAATGATGAATACAAAGTATAATCTCAGTATGATGAATAAAGCATAATGTTTATAGCAGCTTTAGTATGTAGAATTTAACATACCTCAATATCTGGGCAATTAGATGTTCCGCAAATTTTCGATTTCTATAACACTTGGCCTGCTAGCTCTCTAAATAGTCTAAATGACCATACGAGAACAAACTGACTGAGAAACATCGCGGCTGCCGTGTAAACGCAAGTCAGCGGCTTTGGACAAGTTAATGCAACAAAATGAACATGCAGAAACCTAGACACAAACGTATCTGAGTGTCTAACTGTTGCCTAAAAAACCATTGGAACATATAAAGTATTTTATTCGCCATTTAACAAAATTCATCTTCGCTTATGAATTAATAAAAGATAATCATTTTTCGTGAGACAATGGTGGGTATGATTGAGTCAATGGCATTGATTTTTTGTTTGTTTGATTTTGATAATAAGTGAAGGACTTTACTTACTAATGGATCTTTCGAGACGTGTGTTTTTCTGCGAATTCAGAATTTCTGCTTCTCATATTACGTGTATTAGCGCAGACTGAAATTCTTAGTTGGGATGTTGAAAATGTAATTGCATTTAAAAATGTGGGTATAGTACAGGGGCCCAGATTGAATAATAGCAAACGGGCCCACAGAGACACTGATGCCACTGGTGCTATGGCACATTTTTGAATTTTTAAACATTGACGTGTGGGTTCGCAGAAGGCGCGACTACTAAGAAGAAAAAAAATCTCACCAACTTTTGCCGCCCCCTGAATTTGCCGCTCTAGGCCCGGGCCCACTCGCCCTATATGGAAATCCGCCCCTGCCAAGGAACTACAAAGATGAATGGTTGCTTGGTGCAGTTCAAAAATAAAAAAATAAACACCGAAAATTGTGCATTATGGAAAGCCATCGACTTTCCGAAATTGGAACATTAAAATATACAGGATGAATGGCGAAATCAAAATATAATTACTAATGGCATGAAATCAACAAAAAAAGGAAATTTATATATCTATAGGCAAGGTAGTTGGAAAAGCTATAAATTTCAATCTAGATGTCATAGAAGTTTGTCCTGTATACCAAATAAATAATCGAGTATCAGAATGTGACGTTGTTTGCTCGGTGGAAAGGTTTACTCGGTCTTTAATAGTTTCGGTCGGTAGTAAAATGTCGGTTTTTGTTGCTGGGTAGCTTCAGTGGATTCCAAATAACAACAGCTGGTTTGAGTTTAATTAATTGCTTTATTGCTTATGCCCCTAATATAAATGTAAAATTTTAAATTACTGTTTGGAATGACTAAATCTAACAGAGAGGTGGGATAGCTTTCCATTGCACACGTACCAAGTAAATACTTCCAGTCCAGTTAATTCCACGTACAATCAATAGATTGCCGTTTTTGACGTCCAGGCGGATTTGTAGGCAGAGACGGATATTCTATGTTTTCCGGACAAGCCAGTTCACCTTCTAGAATGTTTGGATCTGATGGTCAGGTGGGAGGTTGAATGTGATCTGGTCTAGTGACATCTCTATTGCTTTACTTAGAATATTGATTCAAGAAGTAACTATGAAAATTAGAAGCGACGGAAAATTTCTTACGAAAAACCTCACAAATGGGTCTTTGAAATGTTTTGCTATATACAGGTTCGTTACAAGCGTAATCTTACAGCTTACTAGAAAATTGACTAGTGAACAACTGATTGCTACTTCAATTTCAATTCAATTTCAATTTATTTACAGGCTGGTAATGTACGCAAGATTACAATCTTTTAAGTGTATATGTTAAATTATAAGTTTAGAAAAGAAAATACTATGAGTCCATATAAAAAATACAATCAAAAAAGAACATAATAAAAAATTGGAAAATCAGTTCTATAAGTAACTACATTAATCTTAAATGATACTATATGTATTATATATATATATATAAAAAGAGAAAAAAAATATAGAAAACCAAACAGCAGAAGCAATCCTATGTAAGCTAATAGCTAATAAATAACAGAGCTAACTAAATTCTTAAAACTACCAAAAGCACCCATACTGCCCACACTGTACATATGGCAAATTGTTCCAAACTCGCGCTATTTCCACAAAATAAGAGCCTTCCTGAACTCGCCTGTTATGTCGAGGAATCAAAATGTTATGATGCCGCGATGACTGCAAAAACTAAAACTGGTCAGTTAGGTAGGTTGGTTTACCACAACGTATGAGCCTATGGAGAAATAATAGAGATTTTCGTGTAAGATAAGCATCCAGAGGGCAACCAAGTAGCATAGACTTAAACTGGTTAACATGATCGAACCTTCGAAGACCAAAAACGAATCTATCATTAAAGGCAACATTCAACCTACACAAGCATAGAGTCTAACTTAGAATAGATTAAACTGCCATGAGAGTGGTGGGGTAAAATCAGGGTCTTAATCAGTTTCATCTTAATGCTTGTCCTTAAGATTTGAGCTGATATGCATAGTCTCCGTAAATCGCCGTAAACTTTGCCAAGAATAGCTGCAATGTGAGGTCAATGCAATGTCAATCTACAGTTCATCTTTACACAGGGATTAGTAATGGTTTCTACAATCAGCAGCGCTTGTCCAGCAAGTAATACGGAGGGGGGGGGGGGGCTGATGTTATACCGTACTATGATATAATACAAGACATTGAGATTTTCCAGGGTTTAGGTTTAGGGAAAGTTGGTTGGTTGTGTAGCTACCAATTATATACTCTGTCTAAATCATCATTTATTCGAGTCATACGGTCCTCCATAAGCCCAATAGGACTGCTGAGAATAACTGAACATCGTCGGTATACATGTGGATGTTAACATCGAGAATGATATTGAGTAAGTCCTAGGACAGATCCTTGGGGTACCCCATAGTGCAATGGTAACATATCAGAGTGCAAGTCATTTATATCAACCTGCTGAAATCTCCCATTAATAAAGCATCCAATCAAATTAGTTGCTGAGGCTGAGAACCTAAAAATTGAAGACAGCAATATTCGCTGGTTAACGCTATCAAAGGCCTTTGAGAAATCTAGCATGACAAGGACACTGACCTCATCATTATCCACGCTTCTTTTCAAACCCGATGTTACCTTCAACAAAGCTATTTCACACCTATGATTCTATCGGAAATCGGATTGCCAACGTGATAACAAATTGTTACCTTCAATATACTTGTAAATCTGATTTCAGATCACCTTTTCAAGAACTTTAGATAGAAAATACAGAATGCTAATGGGTCGAAAGTCGGCAGGACTATAACCATCTTCTATTTCGGAAAAAATAATACTTTAGCTTATTTCCATCTTGATGGAAAAATAGACTGAGTCCAACAAGAATTAAATACATACAGCATATGTTGTCCGATGTAAGGCATTAGGATCTTAACAAACTTTGGCGAGACGTTGTCCGGTTCAGTAACATCTGATGTAATAAAGTATATGGTGCCAATAATCTCATCATAGTCAATACAGCGAAAGGCGGAAACACTATTACGGTTTTGGTCCGAACTACTGATAGACACTGTAACATTATTTAAGGCTGATGGATTCGGATCACTAGACGCAAAAAATTGATTTATATCATTGAGATCAAATTGATGATGGTGGCTTTCTGTGCTATACATATATCCCCACCTGTCTGAGGTTTCTTCATAGAATCTTTGGAGGTAGCTTAGGATTGAATTTAGAGTGAGAATAATTAGACTTGGTGGAGCGTATAGCAGATGTCATTCGATTGCATGCACTTTTATAAATGAAACGTGCAGTAATCGTCGAGGTTTAAACTGTATGTATAAATATTCACATTCAGCTATGAGGGAGCCAATAGCTGGTGTAAACCACCATGAGGACCTCGTTTCAATTTTCGTAGTTCGCAGGGGTACATATTTTTCTAATAAGTTATTAATTAGATTTTCAAGCATTCGTACTTGTTCATCAACGGTACGTGAAGCAATTTGTTGGATTCACAGGCCGAGGTGCGAAATCATATGTCATGAACAACATACCAAGATCAAGCAGCTTCTATTTGATTATGAAATAAAACTTTGCTCTCATCAGTTGTTAGAAATAAGTCAAGGACTGACGGCTTGGAAGTATTACAATATGTGGGTAGAGTATTAATAATATTCAGATATGTTGACGGCATGTAGTGTGTGAAGACGTCTGAGCGAGAGCTAGTTTTAAAGATATTAACATTGAAATCCCCGCCTATAAGATGCATTTTCCAGTGTAAAATGTTCGTGTGGACAGTAAACAACAGACAGAACACACTCGCTAATACTATTACTTAGCTCTACGCAGGTGAATTCAAAATCTTGGGCTCGAAAGAATTGAGTTATTTTAGCTTTGAAAAAGTCTGTAACGTAAATAGCCACCCCACCCCCAATACGATTTTTCCTATCGTTCCGCATTAAGGTGTAACCTGGTATCGAAACTAACATAGATGGTATACAGTCATTTAACCAAGTCTCACTGATAAGGATGGCACTATATATTTGATCACTGTCTGAGAACGCGTCGACATAGAGGACTGAAATTTCGTACACAGTATTTTCATGGTAATAGTAAGTCAATCATCAAAAATAGACTAAATCGGGCAACCTCTTCTTTGTGTTGTCATATAAAAATTTGGCGTTTTTACGTATACTGCAAAAACGACCAGTCCTAGATGGTTTTATTGTAGTGAAAAGTTCTTCAGAATATGAAATCATATGAAATTGGTTTTAAAAATTCTTACTGTCTGATGAACAACGTTCTAAAAATACAGGGTGTTTCCCCTTAGGAGGCCCATAGAGCGGGAGGTGATAGTACTCACCTAGGCGAACCAAAAATTGTATGGCAGGGGTGGGGGGCAATATCAACCGTTTAGGAGTTACAGGGTGATTCATAAAAAAGCTAGGTTTTCACAAAACACCCTGTATCTTACAAACTACAGGGTGTACTGTCACACTTGAGAGCTCATTGTGTGCAGAACTTCATGGCCTTTCCAACGACAGCTCAACCAGCCCCGTACCCCTCTCCCCTCAGAAGTTATGAAGGTCTAAACTAAAAATTTCGGACTTTCTTTCCTTTTTTTTTTACTTTGACTTCTATTATTTTTGCAAAATGGTCGTTAACATAACGTTTTTTTTATAAAAACTGTAAACTGTAGACTCTCCTCTTTAATATGACCTATTACACCCAATGTGCTATCTGAAGCCCTTTAAGAGTTATTAGCTCTAAACCTATTCTCAAACCTATTTTCAACGATAATTTGTTCCCTTAGCACGTCATTTTAAAAAATATCGTCTTTTTTCGGTGTGACCTGAATAGGTTATGAGTTAATAACTCTTAAAGGGCTTCAGATAGCACATTGGGTGTAATAGGTCATATTAAAGAGGAGAGTCTGCAGTTTACAGCTTTTATAAAAAAAAGTTATGTTAACGACCTTTTTGCAAAGATAATAGAGGTCAAAGTAAAAAAAGGAAAGAAAATCCGATTTTTTTAGTTTAGACCTTCATAACTTCTTAGGGGAGAGGGATACGTGGCTGGTTGAGCTGTCGTTGGAAAGGCCATGAAGTTCTGCGTACAGTGAGCCCTTAACTGTGACCATACGCCGAGTAGTTTTTAATATACAGGGTATTTTGTGAAAACCTAGCTTTTTTTATGAATCACCCTGTAACTCCTAAACGGTTGATATTGCCCTCCCCCTGCCATACAATTTTTGGTTCGTCTAGGTGAGTACTATCACCTCCCGCTCTATGGACCTCCTAAGGGGAAACACCCTGTATATGCAAAAAACCACTTCAAAAACCAAACTTGCACAGATGGTTGACCATACGAAATTACATACGGGCATTCATCTAGGGCAGGCATGGCCAATACGGGACGATGGGGCGCATGCGGCCCAAGTGAAGACTTTTTGCGGCTCAGCTGCAGTTTTCAGTTTTCTTCCTCCCCTTCCGCCGATCGCGTATATATCGTAACAGCGCGACGCTCTCTCTGGAGTGTTTCAACACCAGTATTACAAGGATCTTAACTGCTACAGTAAATTACTTCTGAATCTGTTAGTACTAAAAGTTTTCCAAGCTTTCCAGAATATCGGTATGTTGAGAAGAGAATACATTTTCGTTCAGTGAAAACGAGATGGGTTTCCCTACAGCCTGAACTTCCAGATTTTTAGAAAATTGGAGGTATATTTTTTAAAATATTTATGTGAAACTGAACAATAATCAAGATGAAAGCGAATTTTTACTTCTTAAAATCTAACAAAACTTAATATTTTCTATGCTTTATTTTAATCAAGACAAGTTCTCACACACAAATTGTGTAGTGAGTGCACTACCTTCTTTTGTCTTTACAATATCTTTCAAAAATTTATATGATCAACTTTCACTAATTCGTAAATTTATGTATACCTTTCCAAATTTTTAAATCCTATTTATTAAATTCCCTTGAATTATGTTATTTTGCTTTTATGTACGTGTATATTTTGTTAATGAATTAAATTTAATTGTTTTTATTGTACATATCTGCTCATTTATTTTTAATTTTATTGGAATGGAAATACCCAAGTTGTGGGAACTGCTTATTAAAACTTTGGAACGAGAAGAAGTTCGAACTTCTATGAAAAAAGTGGCAATACTATATGTAAATTTTACGATGCTCAATGGCTTCTAGATTTATGTTATCCAACGGATAAAACAATGAAACTAAATTAATTAAATCAGCAGCTATAAGGTGAAAATTATCTGATTAGAGAATTTTACCAAGATATAAAGTAGTTTGAAACAAAACTCAAGCTTTATGAAAACTAATTTTAGTAAAATAGTTCGACTCATTTCCCATTACTGAATGACTTCAGTAGTGACTGTAAAGATTTTTTAAAATATCCTAATGAAGTAACAAAATTAATTAAATAATTCGATACCAGATTCTTATATATATAGGTATGCAAAAGTCTGAGGAAATATATAAAAATATTATTAACTCCACTTATCAGCAGTATCAGCGCTTACAAATTTACAAATGGAACTAATGGAAGTGCAATCAAACGTATAGCTATGTTTCATGCTCAAAGGGAATATAGTTGATTATCATCAGAAATACACCCTGGAAGATAAATTTCTAAAACTAAACCAACTGGCAATAGGCATTACAGCAGAATTTGGGACTACGTATCGCCATGAATCGCCCTTTTCAAAATTAAATGTAGTAAAAATGAAGGGCGGCAGCAGGTTTCTCGATCAAAACACGACCAATCAAATGCGATTAACGTCGGCTAAATTACTAGTTGCTATAAAAAAGATATCAAATAATATATAAAAACAAATGTCATATAGTAACTACAATGATTTAGGTATCATAAGAATTTCTCTTACAAGGAGAGGCTCCCTATTCGTTTTCACCGATTTCGTCCAAATTAACTGTATATTTTGGGCTTAACTAGAAATGAAAGTGGCCAAGCGAAAGCGAAAAAATGCATAATGTAGGTGAACCCGGGGTTAAAATTAAGACTTTTTGGAAAACTTCGATAATTACCACTATGTGGGTATATTCGCAACATTTAAGCCACTTTCCTTTCCTTGCAATTCTCTATAATCTGTTATCTTTCATATACAGAAAACTAGAAAATATTACCCCAATTATTTAGGAGCATTTTCCAAAATAAGATTACCAGGTTTGCTAAATTACTTTCACCTTACATTAATTAGCAGCATACTTACCGTAAAGCTGCCACCTTTATCTCTTGACCAAATTCCAACCGATTTTCAAAATTCTTTTTCTGAGTGTGAGTTTTTTATGATTTTTTAAAGCTATTACCAGATTCATACGGCAGCGGGTTACAGAGTGGTCACCCGTGGAGGGTTACTTATATATTATAATAATTTTTTTTCAGGGATGGGAGTATTTATTTTATATTCTACCATCTATGTAGAATATTCGTACACAATCTCATCAAAATCGGATGATAAATTCAATGTTAAAAGGTCATTCATATACACGAATGGGAAAAGTTAGTCATTTCGCGAATTCAAGTGTTCTGACGGAGGTGGGGTAATTGTTATCCGATTTGCGGAATTCCTTTTGCTGGTTGTTTTGTGATTTTTTTTCTGATTTTTTGAGCATATTTTCCCTCCCCTTCTGGATAAGTTGCGAAATATAATTTTCGACGGCCAAAATTCTGTCTGAAAAATTAATTTCAAAATGGTTTTCTACAACTAACGATTAATCCAATTTTAAGTTTTTTTATGGATGCGCTTTTATTAAGAGATTATCTGTACAAAATTTCAGGAAGATGGGATGTAATTTACCTATTTAAAAAAAATTAAATCTATCAAAATTTTGCATATCCACTTTTCGCCATCTACCGGAGATCTTTGGAAACACACGGAATTGCTACTTACTGAATCGAAAATCTACATTCCTCCTCTGTGGTTGGCATTTTACCCGAATAACTTTGGCACTTTCGTTCAAATTGTGTTGCAATTTATCCGCGACATCTCCCTAGAAAATTTGCAAATTTGAGCTTTTCCAAGGCGTAATTAAGCCTAAAAAATCCCGGGCTTCACTACATTATGCATTATTTCGGTTTCGTTTGGTAATCTGGAGCTCCTACGGTGATGACCAATAGGGACCCTCTCCTTGTTAGACCAATTCTAAATTTTTTCCTTGTTAATTATAATGAAAGAATTATTGCTACTAGATTCTAGAATACGACGTGAAATATCATATTTTTGGATTTAGACATAAAATTGATAAATCAATTTGTAGTTTCTTAGCTCTGTTAGTATAAACTTCAAAATTTGGTTTTGCTACTTTTTCAGATATGCGATTATGATATTAAGTTGAAAATATTTCGTCTTTATTAGACTGAAATTCATTGAAAAAAAAAATATTTTTTTCCCAATGAATTTACAAAATGCATGGAGATGTAGAAAAAATATATCGAACTTTTCGACCCAGCGATCAGAGAGGTCTCATCAGTGTGGTTATCTTTGATCGCCTATGACATTGCTAATCTCGCAGTTAAGCAGTATTACCGACGATTTGTTTTTAATTGACGGTTTTTACAACACAAAATATTATTTAGTTATAACGGTACGAAGTACTACTAATTACCGTTATATCGGTAATTTTTTTAATATGCGTAAGCGGGAAAACTATATAAAATTTGAAAACAAAAATTAAATTAGAAGACACCTCTTTTCTTATGTAAGAAAATTCCTTGTGATGTAAGGGTTTCGGTCTGATATGAAGTACTAAAAAAAAATATAGCTAAAGCTCCCCGTAGTACCTATACTTTTTAAATAAAAATTTCTCGATATCAGCAAGATTTTTATTAAATGACGAACAAATGGTTCACAAAAAATTCAAAAATCGTAAAGCTGCCTTTTCTATGGATTACTGTCCCACTTATCCATAAAATGTAGAAAATAAATGTAAATTCATTGAGCTGTCTTTTTTCCACCAAATACCACGTCTAACCAACCAACGCATGGATCAAGGGGTGATAAAAAATTTAAAAGTACATTTTCTATTCTACGGAACATCAAAATGTCTCTTTACTTGATGCAATTAGGAATCTCCGTAAATGTTAGTCTCTTGATACTGAAGAAATTAGGATGAAAAATTGTTTTACGCATGCTGATTTTAGCTGCTATTCATTTTGAAATAATGAAGACAATATTCCGAATATAATTGACAGGGATATAATTGAACAACGCGGTAAGTGACAATATCAGCTTACATAATAAAGTAGTTAGTTTGGTTTTACTGATGAAAATTTTCGTAGTAAAGGCGGTTGTTTAATCCCGCAGACCTAATTTTATAAATAGTAGGATTTGTCGTAACTAATCAACGATTTGTTTCCTAAATTTTACTGTATATGTTAAAAAATATAAAATGTAGTTCGGTCGTAGTTGGCCTTAAAAAACAATTGAAAGCTTTAAAAAATAATAAAATTAGAATTCAATTCGTTATCACAAAAAGTGTGTTTTTAATTAGTGAAGATGAAAATGACGGCGGCGACGATAGGCCATTAAATGAATGTGTAAACAAAGCACTGAGTATGTACTACCAAATTCTACACTTAGTTTAGTTAAATTGTTATAAGGTACTCCATGCCCCGAATTCTTATAAGTCGTACATATTTATTGGTGCCGTGAAGATTTGAATTATAGAGGTTGCATTGTATTTTTGTTAACCGACTTCAAAAAGAGGAGGTTTTCGACTGGTTTTTAATGTCTAGCTGAAATCTATAGGGTATTTTAAGTTTAACATTCCGTTCTTAGCACATAATGATGGTGGAGCAAAATGGATTGGACATCCACGCATAATATTAAAAGTTAATTTGATTTTTACATGTCCGTCCATCCATCCTCACGATAAATCGAGAACGCGTTCACTTAGAGTGCTGAAATTTTGCACACCGGGTTTAAAAAAAAAGTAAATTTAATTTCGAAAATGAGACTAATTGGACAACAACTTCGTAGTGTTCCCATACAATAATTTCAGTTTTAACTATATATTTGGCCATTTGGGCACTGATAGAGCTGAAATTTGGTATATGGTGTTTGCAATAGTACACAAAGCTAAATAAATATACTCAAGCAGGCAGCCCCTTCTTGGTATTGATATGGAAAAATTTTGGTTTTCACTTAAATTTAACTTTTATTTTCATCTAGGGTATAACATTATTGGTCTTAGATCAATTATAACTTTCAGCCCAACCCTGAGGTCCCTAGTATCAGCTTTCATTGCGCATTTTTTCCCACCTTTGCAGGACGAGGTTTGCTGATTATTCTATTTGTAGGGGTTGCGGAGCGGAATCCGAAACAGTGACTCACTTTCTTTGTCACAGTCCATCTCTCTCAGGAAATTGTAAAGATTCATTGTCTCACACTTCCTGAACAAACTGCATGAAGCAAGCAAGGAGGGTTGGGGGCTGATAGTAAGCTTTATTAGAGTGTCGGTCGGGTTAGGACCTATGAGCAATTGCTCATTAATCCCGAGGTTGAACAATGGGCATTGTTGTGGCCTACGTTCCAAGAACCCTTTGGAGTCGCAACCTCTTGTTGTCAATCCAATAAAAATAATTTCAAAAATTAACTAAATCGAGCTACCTTCTTGGTGTTGCCATACAAAATTTTGATTTTTCGCTATATATTTGGACACTACCTAAGAACGCGTCGACGTAGAGGGGTGAAATTTTGTACACAGCGTTTGGTATAAAAATAGTAAATAAAATTTGAAAAATGAAATAAATGCTAAGTGCTTTAACTAATGTAGGTTTTTTAATGCATTTATTAGGCCGCACTAGAAAAGGCAATAACCCTACTTCATATCTGAATCACATATACTACAAGACAGACAATAATTTAAACATATTTGAGCCACATATATATATATATATAATGGACCACTACAATATTCTATGTAAAATAAAGGACCAATAGGAGCTTTGCAGGTTACAAATAGAGCAATCACTTCCACAATACAAAGTAGATATAGTTAAACTTATAGATAAAATTAAATAAGACCATAGTCCAATGGTATTCTGGAAATGTAATGTACCGCTACTAAATGTTTTGAGAACTTCACTAGTATCTTAGATAAATTAATAAGTTAATCAACCATGTTATTGACAACCCGCCATATATATGTAATAAAAAAATTGAAGCCAATGGGTAACCATGGGGATCTTAAGATTAGAGCTGAAAGTGTCCGCATAATTTGCTATCCGGATTATCCGAAATAATTCGGATCCGATTCCTCAAATTAAGGTATCCGGATTATCCGAATCCAAGCTATCCGGATCTGGATTCGAGTTATTCGGATCGAGACTAAGCAATAAAGTTCGACAATTTCCTCCAGTTTGTACACTTCATGCAAATATCATGAAATTTATATTTTCCCAATGGGGCATTGCAATCTGGATGAAACATTTAACCACTTTTGCTTAGTCGCGACCCGGATAGTTCGGATCCAGATCCGGATAGTTCAGATACCTGTCCGGATAGTTCGGGTCTGAATCTGAATACTTCGAATCCGGATTTTAGCAATTGGATAGTTTGCAAATCCGGATACCCGAATATTCGGATATTAGCATATCGGGATCCAATTTTCAAATCTATTTAAGATCTATTAGACATAGAGCGATAAGCTACCTAAAAAGGTAAAAATCAACTATTTAATGAATCATTAAAATCATAGTATAGGAAATGTAGGAATATATTAAACGCAATTATCAAAGTGGAGAAAATAAGTTACTATGGATGGCAATTTGAAAAGGTCTCAAATAATCCCTGTGGGGTAAAATTAATGAGGTCACGAATAAAAGAAAGTCGGACGCAAGTATATCTCAAAATAAATCAAATAGCGGTGATTTACCTACTGAGCCAAAAACATAATAACAGAGTTAAATAAGTTTTTTACTAATATAAAGATGAGAACGATGAGCGTTACGATTTCGTAAATCCTAGCATTGATGATCACCTAGCAGGAAACAATATTTTTAATTTTGCACCAATATTTGTAGAAGAAATTGAAATATACTCGAAAATGTTCGGCAAGAACTTTAAAGAGTATTTGAACTTATATAACATATGTTGACTTCTTTCTTATATTTTCAACCAAGCAATCACAGAAGATAGCTTTCCTCAACAGCTTAAATGTGCTATGATTGTGCCAATACATAAAGCAACCAACTGAGTCAACCAACTAAAGACCTATTTCCCTCCTCTCAAGTTTTTCGAAAATCTTCGAAAAATGTATTAAGACGGACGTAATGGCGACTAATCAGTATGGCTTTAGGAACAGTTGCAGTACTAGTGATGCGATTTATTATGTAATGACTTTTATAAATTCCGCCTCAGATAAGAATGGATTGAATGGATAGTGGCCATCTTTTAAAATATAAGGAAGGAAGGCCTCTGACATTGTGAATCACGAAATACTACTGATTAAACTTAATCGGATTGGAATTAAGGGGACTTCTCTCAATTCATTTAAATCATTCATAATTGGTAGAAGTCAAATAGTTAATATTCGAGACGTACTTAGTGAACCAATGCCCATTATATCTGGCATTCCTTAAGGCTCAGTAGTAGGTCCTATTTTGTTTTTAATATTCATTAACGGTCTGTATAAATTGGGAGTGGAAATAATAGGTCACTTAGTTATCTTTGCTGATGATACTGTCATCTCGTTCAAAGCCTCATCTTTACGACTGGCAGCACTTCAAGCTAATGAAAGTCCTCGTAAGATTTATGAATGTTTGAATTGTCACACACTCTCTTTAAATATTCAAAATCTAAATATATGCAGTTTGGTGATGATATTCCTAATAGCATACATATTTACGATGACACTATGAACAAAATGCACCACCTATCTCAAGTCTCACAGATTAAATACTTAGAAGACATATCACGCATATCTATAAAATTCTTGTGATTACGAATATGATCCGAATTATTTACTTTTCAATTGTCCAATCAATTATTCAGTATGGCATAACTGGCTGTGGGGAGCAACCTACACTAACATTATTAATCCGTTGCGAAATCTGCAAAATAAAATAGTTAAGCTTTGCCTCAGAAAATAAAAATATTACTCCACTACTCAGGCGTTTTTGGAAATCAGTTTCATGAATGTACGACAATTATATTCTTTCGTGGCTTTAAGATTCGTTTAGAAGAACCTAACAAAGTTTCCGCTTCATCCTACAAGCTATTCTACTCGAAATCAGTTATCAAATCCATTATATGAACTAAAATATCATTAAACTTGTACTCAAAGACATGCTAGCATCTTTAGTTCTAAAATGTACCATAAATTGCCTCTAGGACTTAAAAATTGGAATGCTAACATAATTAGCATCAAAAATATAAAAGACTTGGTGTTTACTCACAAACAAGGAATTATAAAGAAGTAGCTAGAGGCCGCTACGGATTTCCACAACGCTCAAGCGAAAGCTTATCTGGAGATCAGATATAAAGTGTAGTATAAATATTTGTGTCGTATAATATTGTTATGCGCGTGGCTTTTGTTTGTTATTTAAAACAGAATATTTCACATATAACTCACAAGTTATTCTTCTATTTAACTACATATACTGTGTCCTTTTACAAAATTCACAAACAATTGTCAATCAATTCTACTTTAATTATCGCTAGTATTGTACTTCCAATTATTGCAATGCATACATTATACTACGTTCACTTCACTGTATGAGATAACACTCGAATTTTGGCGGTGACAAGGGTCGTATTTATACTCTACAAACTATTCTAGAACCTTCCCGAATATTTTGTTCTCAAAACATCAATTCTCCGTAGTTAAAGTTTTTTATGTCCGTACTTTATAGATGTTGTTTGTCCTAGGATTCTCCGAAAGTTGTTTATGTCCGTACTTAATCAGTCATTCCAAGCGAAGTATGTAGATGTCAGTTGTGCTTTTTGTATTGCTTGGATGTAACAGCATAAATATTAAATAGTTCTCTTTATTATACAATGTACAGGTTTAGTTTAAAATTATATATTTCGGAGCTGTTGAAAAAACTATGTATACATTATATTTTAATATTGCTGAATAAATTAATTATAATAATTATAAAAATCGGGCAACCCCTTCTTGGTGTTGCTATAAATTTTTTTTGGTTTTCACTATTTAACTTTTATTTTCACCTAGGGTATAATATTATTGATCCTACTTAGATCAATTATAACTTTTTCTCTTATCTCCGGTATTTCTAGACCAATTTAGATAATAGTTGTAGTAGTGGAAAAACGGCTATTAACGACGTCTACCCTCACGAGTCTACTCGCACGACACCACGTTCGTCCAACGCGACAAGCACCAGTGATGCCAGATTATGCCATGGACTAATCGCCTCTAGGCACCAAAAGCGCCAAAATGTTTTTTTTTTAACAAGGCATCCCAACAGCCAGCATACACTTATTTTCATATTTCTTCCTTTACAAATTTGAGTTTATTATCTATAAAAGGAACAATCGCCATAAAACAATTAAGTGGAAGAGGGATTCAGATATATCCTCTGAATGAAAGATTAATTAATTTAAATCTGTGTATAAATAGTCGAGTTTTAGCAAATTTATAATATAGTCACAAAACAAATTTCTGCCATGCATTTTGTAAAAGTATGATTACGAGTATTTAGCTAGTAAATAGATTTGTTTTTCATTTTCTGAGTGGAGTAAAAAGTCAGTTTTTTATGTGATAATAAAATGCGTAAGTTTTTACTTAGTTGGAAGACTGAACGCAGACATTCCCATTAATTGAAAGTTTACCGCGGCTAAACAAATGTTAATTAACTTTTTGTAAAAACAATTTATCAAGTTAAAAATGAATATAAAGCAAAGTTTAGCGGGAGCTGTATCTCATTGTGAAAAAGTGTGGAAAGCCTTGAATATAACAAAAAAAAAAAAAATAGTAGCAGCCGCAGTCGGCTTTATAATAGTTACATAAAGTTAAAAGTAAAAAAGAATAAAACCAGGAAAACGAAAAAACAAAAAGCTAAAGAAATACGAGTAAATAAATTATTCGATATTTCGAATTTGCATTTCAAAAAAATTATAAAAAAATAGAAAAAATTAATTTTTTAAAACGGCTTTCACTGCAAAAGTTGATAATTAAGCTCTTTTAAAAAATAAAAAAGTTATGAAAGAAATATTGAAACAGTTTTCCTGAAAGTCCACTCACAACAGCCCAAAAAATCAGTATTTTCGATTTGAGCGACTGTAAAAATTAATTAATCTCACTGAAATTTTCCATAGAAATTTAAAATTATATTATTTAATGAACATTTAAACATTTTCACACTTTTGCAAATCCGTACATTTTTGGGCCACCCATACCTAATGTATGCTTTTGTTTTTGCTGTGAACTGAACACTTTCTGTACAAATATTAATATCACTTTAGTTAAATCACAACTTTTGATATTAAATCCCAACGAACAAACAATAGCAAATTAACTTGCATATTTGTAATTAACTTCTCAAATCGGAATCCAATTGGAAGGATAGTGAAAAACTACACCGGGCCGGCTGCTATTCATAATATTGGTATAATAGCTATTCTTATAAAGAAAGCTTCTTATAGGCACGCACCACCAAACAAGTGAAGGTGAAGTTTGCGTCCTGTAAAAGTCAAATGTCAATCCCAAAATCGTCTAAAATCGCCTGTTCCCAAAAGGTTGCATTAAAATAACTAAAAGAGAAATAGCTAAATTACATTAACAACGCAGACGTCAGCGTGGCCTTACGAATTATAGCTCGTTTTCACTAGGCCTCAAAATACGTAATTTCGAGCAAAAATTTTGGAATTACGAGACGCTGTTTTCTTCATGTTTTACGTAATTTCGTGACAGTTCACTGCAATTTTCCTTGTTCTTAAACCAAAACACGAGCAGTCATCATAGCTATGAAGCACGGTTGGCAATTGTGAAATGAAAAAAATGTCAATATTCTAGCAATTTGGGAGTGTTCGGCGAAAAATACGTAATTTCGATGGTAATTTTGTAGAAATTACGTTGATATGAGCTGAAAAAAATGTATGGGAAATTGCATAATTTTGAGCTGATTTCAACGATGTCATCGAAATTACGTAATTTTGGCCTAGTGTGAATACGCTATTACGATTATATTTACTAATTTTTCACAAAAAGAGCAGAAAAAACATTATCCAGCCCAATTGGGCGTACAACGCTTTTCATGCAAAGAGCCCAACTTGCGGAAAGCGCCCAATCCGGCATCTCTGACAGCAACGCATATCTTACGGCATGGCACCGACTAAACAAAATATATTTTACAGAATTACCATTCCTGACGACAAATCGTGATTTTATTTTGAATGATAATGTCGCCATAGTTCACGGTTATTTGCGCCAATGAGATTTAAGATTTAGGGCGCAATCTCTTGGCAAATAGTACAAGCCATAGCAATTGTTGCTTATTGTTTTATTTTTAACTTTTTAGTGCTTTAGTTTATATTTTTGAAGTTGGTTTTTATTCAAGATTTTATTTTTATCTAAATCCAAAATCGACTTTAAAAATTATTTATTATCAATACTATATCGATTGGGTTTTTTTTTTATGTATGCGCATGATTTTTCTGCCTATGATTTTAACTTTAAAATTTTGTGCTTGATAAGTTGTAATTTCAGTTATTTTTATTCAAATACTATTTGAAAAAAAATGTAAGAAGACAAAAATATAAAGATTTATGAAGTCAAACTCAAAATGGCATCATAGGGAGAAAAATATTATGCAGGAAGCCTACATATAAATGGCACGGTATTATCACGATAATTGCAAAACATCGAAATCAACGAACGAGGAGGCTTACAATCAAAACGTCCTAGAGATTTTAGCAAGCTGTGAATCAGCCAAGAGAATTCTCACAACTGAAAACAAAGAGGTCTGAAGATTCTCAGAACCATCAAACTGCCACAGTTTTCTCTTCAAAATTAATAAAGTTGTCTTAGGACGTTCTATTACTATCGACAAGACTTAACAATGCTACGGAAAAATTATTTTATTTCTTTTTTTTTATACTACTATAAACAAAATCATTAAAGAAAATTAAATTTGAAAAATTATTAGCCTTAGTTTGCATATAGCAATGTGTATAAGACGTTTCGTATTATCAGAAACCAATACTCTTCAGTACGGTCAGTTCCTTCCTGTCGCAGACGCTAGGCAGGAGCTGGCCATACTAAAGAGTATTAGTTCCTGCTGATACGAAACGCCTTATACACATTGCTATCTGCAGGCGTCTGCGGCAGGCAGGAACTGGCCGTACTGAAGAGTATTGGATCCTGTTGATACGAAACGCCTTATACACATTGCTTCCTGCAACTGCAGGCATTGCAGTGTAATTTACCAATTTTTATAAATTGAATTTTGTGAAAGTCTTTCTGACTTTTCTTTTCCTTAGTTTGGATAGTTTGTTATTGTTTACGTAAGAACAAGAAATAAACCTCCGCAAAATATGTGAATACTATTACCAATTTTTTTTTAATGACCTTGTCAAGTAAGTTACGCCCATTTTTAGATCAAAATAAATTTACTTAAAGAAGTAGAAAATTATTTTTCTATAGTTTTTTCTCCTTTTGCTTTGTAAATAGTAAACGCAAAATATCAATCCACTGAAATTATTGTTTCACATGCCCGGGAATCATGTTACGACGAATATGATTCACTTGAACAACTCTAAATTTCCACATCACCATCGAGGATACTCGGAAAACTTTTTTTTTTTTTTTTAGCTTTTCTGAAACTGCTGTATAAAAGTAAACCTCAACTGTAAGAGTGTCAACAAGTAAAAGGTTTTCCATCGTAGCTAAACCTCTGCATACTCCAATGATGGGAAAACGTATAAATATTTATATAGACGAAGACTTGTATTTTATTCGTTTCAAAAGTACCTTCTGTGTCTTTCCTTTATCATGGGTCGTAATATAAAAGAATTGAGCCAGCCCTCCTCCGGGTAACAAAGGTGCGGTAGACATCCAAATTCAATAAGAGAGGTGCAGATGGCTGAAAGTCTTATGTACTATCCGTAAAAGAAACTGTTGTTGACAATCTCCCCTCTCCGAAAGGCCTCATGCATTGACGACAAGACGCTTGTGTGTGCTTTCTTGGGATTATGAAAAAGCTTTCAGTCCTTTTATTGCTTGGTTTATATCATAAGCACTACATAAAAACTTTTTACTTTTTACAGCTCTCAAATGTTCCTCAATTTCCACGCCCCTCCCCCCTTCCCGAAATCTAACAGTAGACCTGCCATTGTGCTACAACACCCCATCTGACATTAAGCGAGGGTATACACTTGCCAAGGGATATTATGGGGGAGGGTAGGTATACATTATTGTTGGTAAAACCTGTTGGTCAAAGATTAAGATGAAAATGTGTTCGTATGAGGGATCAAGGGCAGACAATGTGATCAGATCCTTTTGTTATAATATGTTTGTTGTAAATATAAAAGTGAACAGTTTTGCTCCACTGAACTGCGAAAATTGTTCATGATTACGCTGCAGGCAGAATGACCACTGTTATGTATATATGTCCATCGGAGAGGAGGCCAAAAGACCCGATTTAACGATAATACATACAATATTTTCGTTTTGACCGTTTAAAGCTTCGGTACAGCTTTTTGTGGAGAAGCTGGTACCTATATATACCCAAAGAATTTCACCTCGAACTTTTGTGAATGATTTTTTCGAATCACAATTACTTTTTAAATTGCTGAGATGTGACTCGATTCCACAGTAAATTTTTTCAATTCTCAAAAAATATTTTAGTGTTAATTCCCACACCAGAAATTTTCCAATTTTGCTCTATTGCTTCTTAACTTTGGTTAGAGTGTGAGAGATAATTACCTACTTTCAGCGTTAACTAGTTCACTATTGTGGGCTCATGCTTTAATGGTTTCATATTGAATGCCAAGTAGATAACATTCCGAGGAAAGTTATTGACCGCGAACAAGTAGAAAAAAGCAAAATCATTCCATGGTATGCCTTGAAAAAATGAAAACTCAGTTAAGGCAGATGAAGACGTATTTGTTTTTTCAATTATATGCTTAACCATCGAACCGAACGAATCCAAATTTAGTATGAGTATTGAGTTGTGGTACCGTCCTGATTGAATGCTTATGTCATACTAATCTGTACCGAAAATTTGAACAGAATTTTTATAATAAATCATATTTATTTTTCCGATAAGAAGGAATCAAATGAAGCTACATCATTTTCTACGATTATTGGGCGGGTCCATTCGGATAAATCTGGTCCTGATATTGTAATTAATGCGTTGCTAGCAACAAAAACAGGTATAACCTTGCTAATCAATGCTCAACATAGAGATGTTACGTTAGTTGTCTCGATAAGCCGTAATTCTGGGTATACTCAAACGCAATTGTAAATACCACAGCATATTCTAGAGGAGCATCACGAGACATCGAAACTGTTTCATGTCGATACGATATAGCTACATGGGCTCATTAAGATGATAAGACTCATAAGACTGCCTGAAAACGTCTTGTAAAAAATCCCGGATATAGCTAGGCGTGGAACGGAAAACATCGGTAGCTAATTGATGGTTGGACCTTAGCTGACTTGTTTTGAGAAATTGAGAGGGTAAAGTGAGAAAGACAGTTCAAACTTTTTCTAGGCTCCAACCTTAGTGTAACTTTAAGAACCTCAACCTTGTGAACTCTGCCAAATTTTGCAACTCACAATACGAACTTTGAAAACTTCTAATTGATAGAAGTTAATTCAATAACTTTACCATTGGGATCTAGATAACCTAGTCGGTCAGATTGGAAATATTAACGCTGTGTTTTTCGTTTCTATGTTCAAAAGGTACTGGGCTTAAAGGTACGTTCCCACATGAAAGTTATTGCAGAAGATCTCTTTCTCATACAGCAACTGTCTCGTGGGAATAAGGAAAGTAGGATCTGTCAAAACAACAAAACTGACAGAGAGAAGAAAGAAGTGTCGAACTCTCAGAAGTAGAGCGAGATTCCACATTTTGTACTTTTTGTTGTGTCGACAATGAATCGAGTAAAGTTAAAATGGATAAAGAAAGACTGAGCAGCTTCTGAAGTGGAAAATTCAATAAATTTATACGAAAATAAATATGGAACATTAAGAAGCAATGCATGGAACGAGTTGTCAGAAAAATTTGTAAATTGTGCGCGATCCTGCATTTTTTTAATGATAAAATATAAAAATATATATTCAGAGTTAAAACGATGTGGAGCAAATTAGGCTGCGAATGAAAAAACGAAAAAATTAAGGTTAGGCAGTATTTATCTATTTTTAGCACTATAATTGTTGAGAAATTAAATTTTAAACTTATCCTAATCTAGATTCTCCTCCAGGTTATCGCAAGGTTATACTCAATTACCTCGCATAACAAAATTTTAGTCTTACGGCCTAAGTTTTATAACGCGAATATTAAAAACGCACGGATAAAACAGTTCTCAGCTCACGGCAAACGGAGGTAAATATTTTTGAAGAAAATATCTTTTAAGAAATATCGAAATCATGGACAATCATTAGTAAATGAATATATATATTCATTAAATTTTTTCCCTTTTTTCTTTTTTTTAATTTCGTTGGGATTCGAACGCGTTTCAGACCGCTTTTCTTAAGTTTATTATGACTATTTTCACACAAAAAAAGAGAAATAAATGAAATAATATTATTAATAAAGTTAAGCCAATTCCAAACGGGTAGTATTAGGAAGTATTTTGAAAATTTTTGGATAACGGCCTTGATAGATGAAGGGCAGCAGTTTGACAGAAGTTCTGAAGTATTGCGCCAGAAAAGTTATAAATAAAATATATAAAAAAAAAACTTAAAAAAAAGAATAACTTTTATAAATAAAATGCACCAAAAAGTAAAAAAAATAATATTTTTTTCTATAACTCAAATCAAATCTTAAAATTCAATTTATTAACAATATTATTTTTAAAATTATATTATTCGTATAATTTTTTAATGTTTGAATTCTTTTCAATGAATTGTGTAAAAATGTGCAAAAACCCCGAAAAACGTAATTTTTGGGGTTCCGTACCCAAAGGGTAACAACGGGAACTTCGCTGTCCGTTAATCACCAGATTGTATCTGATGAATCGTAATAGGTAGACAGTTAACAACAAATAATAAAAATTGAATTAAATTAAAAGGGGCCCCATACAAGAAACGTGATTTTTTCGGAGTTTTTTTCCTCGTTTTATTCTCATTCATTATTATTATCATAAGTAGGCATTTTCTTTTCTTCAAATGACAGCATTATTATTATTTTTTCACATGACGCCTGCTCTTATTTGAAAAAATAAATAAAAGGTACATGGTGTGAAATTATGTACGATGGTACGGAACCCTTCGTGCGCGAGTACGACTCGCAGTAGGCTGATTTTTCTTTATCCCATCGGAACACTCCCCATTCACTCAATGTAAATCAAAACAGCCCATGTGAATCCATCCACGTTACTACCCTAAAACTCTTTCCAAGATTTCACATTTTCGTCACGAACGTCACTCTCAGGCACAGAGCTTAGACAAGGGTTAGTGAGTGGATAAAAGTTATTTAAAAAGAAAGATATAAAAGAAAGTTGAAAATTACAAATCAAAATTAAACGAAGTAGTCAAAGTAGGTTAAAGGAAAGATAAAAAGAAGGAGAAGAAATTCAATGGCCTGAGGTAAAGAAAACAAATAGGTGCCACAGAAAACGAGACGGGTTAAAAATACTGTATATTTTGGTTTTATTTAATTATCTTTATTAATATTTTGTTATATTAAATTAATGTGCTGCCATATATGCTAAGTAGAATTATATTTTCGTTGGTCCTGAGCGAAGGACGATGAATGAGTATGAAATTTATGAGTACATTTAATATTAGTAGCGGTGAAAAGTGCTAAAACTAAAATCTGTAATTTGGAGCAAATTTTTTAACGGGTTTATAAATAAAGGAGTATATTTCTATTCACCAACATGGGTTTGTAAAAGGACGCTCTACAACAACCAATTTAGTTTCCTATGTCAACTTTTGCTTAAATTTCCTAGAACAAGGTAGTCAGGTTGTAACACTATATACTGATTTCGGCAAAGCATTCGATAAGGTCAATATTCGCCTGCTTTTACACAAACTTGAGGCGATTGGATTCCATTCTGCTCTTCTTGCATGGTTCGCTTCCTACTTGACTAATCGCATACAAATTATCAAAATTAACGAGGTGTACTCTCGGCCGATTTTGGTACATTTCGGTGTGCCTCAGGGAGCCATCTAGGGCCCCTTCTCTTAATTATATTTATCAACGATGTCTTTAATATCTTTGAATTTTCCTCTGTTCTAGGTTTTGCTGATGATCTAAAAATTTTCATGCAAATTGTTGATATGTCTCAAGTATCCAATTTCAAATCAGAAGTCGATAAATTTGCGAAATGGTGTCATCTTAATCATTTGTTGATACATTCTGGTAAATGTTAACACTTTTCGGCTACTAAAAAAGTATCACCAATTAATTTTGAAGTGTCTATCGATGGGATTAATATTCCTAAATGTAGTATAGTTTCGGTCCTTGGTGTTATTCTAGATAGTAAATTTACTTTCTCCTACCACATTGATTATGTAGTAAGTCAAGCTAATTCTCGGCTTGGTTTTGTTAAACGTCGGGCTAGTGAATTAACTGATCCATACACGCTTAAGGCATTATTTTCAGCTTTCGTTAGGCCTATTTTGGAATATTGCATGGTTGTATGGGATCCGTTCTATGTGATGCATTCTAACTGAATTGAAAATGTGCAAAGGTGATTTACCAGGTTTGCTCTTAGGAGACTTAACTGGACCGGTGATTTACCTCCTTATAATGCCAGATGCCAGTTGATTGGCTTACAGAAACTGTCTCTCAGACGAAAAATTTATAATACTATGTTTATTAGAGATGTTATTGAAAGCAGGATTATTTCTCCTGATATTTTAAAGCTTATACATTTATATGTGCCGTCTAAGCAGATAAGAGTGCGCCCCATTCTTTTTGAAACTTTCCATAGAACAAATTATGGCCTCAGTAGTCCATTAAGTCGTTGTATTCTGCAGTTTAATTTGTGTAGCAGCATAATTGACTTTAGTTAACATAGAGTTTCTTTTAAAGCCTCTGTTTCGGACTTTCTAGAAAGCTTGCTATGATCATAATATTTATATGTTCATATTTTTATATTACATAGTAGGTTAGTTTTAGTTTATGTTCGTACCAAAACATAATTTTAGTTTTAGTATATGCATGGTCTGTTGATTTGTTTGTAATCTGTAGACTAAGAATAATAAATAAATAAATAAATAAATAGTTTTATATAGAGTTCATCGACTCCAAGAAATCGTATGGCGCGCTCTACAGGTGAAACATTTATGTCATTTACCACCCACCTCTCGTCATGGTCGGCAGACCATATTTATACTCTGGAGGTGGAGCATAACAATCAAGGAGTACGGAGGATCAAAAATTTTATTCAAATTTTGCTTTTATAACAAGCCTGTAACGAGATGAAGATGGAGGTTTTGGGCCACGCTACTTATCGAATTTAAGTTACAAAACTAACGAAAGCTGCTAATGATTTCAGGCGATGGAAGAACTGGTTGTCTTCCTATACCCTTTAATAAATGTCATGAGAAATGTAGAAATAAGTATAAGAAAGTGTCCTGTGTGCATGTCCAGCGATAGCTCAACGTGGAGTGGCAATCTTTGGTTAAGCAAAATTGGATCCTAGTTAGTTGGTGTACAGATCTGTCAGTTGATACTTAAACCTATTCTAGGAATCTGGCTCGAAACTAAGAATTGTACATACATTTTGAGGCTTTAAAAACAAAAATTAATCTTATCAGTTTCTTTTAAGAGGTAACATGGATTTCGAAGGCTAAAAAAAGCATATTTTGTAAACATTTTTGTTTTATATGTAGATATAATAAATAAATTATTTTATTCTAAATTTTAAGCATATAAAAGTGAATATTTTGTAAAATTGTCATTAAAAAATTTCGAAAATTCAGCTGGTAGGATCTAATTGCTGGAGACCCTTAAAAAAAGTGTCCTTGTGGTAGTCAGGAGGATAACTCGTGATAGTGTTATCTCAAATTAACAAACAAATTTTTTCCTGTTAGTACTTAAGTATAGCTCGTGACTGAACATAGTATTTAAGAAAAAATTGAAATTTGAATTTTTGGCATAGTTGTATACAAAGCAGTACAATTTTTGGTACAATTTACACCATTTGTATTCGAAAAAAAGAAAACCTTCGTTCATTCACTAGTCAATCCGATTTCGAAGAAGTGTGCAAATTTAAAAAAGATTGGTGTATTAGATTTTGAGAAATCGTGTCCACCGAGTTACAAATAGTCTTTTTATAAAAATAAATATTAAAAGGAAAAAACCGATTTTTTCTTAAATTATATAGAAAATATCATGCAGTTGCAATATCCAGGTCATAGTAAAATAACAAATTTAAAATAGCTGACCCGTATTAAGTGAGAGAAGCGAGCAAGAGAGACAGGCATACAATAGCTAAGCAGCTGCCTCAATATTCTTGCGTCGCTGAGGATAATTTCCAAGGCCTCTCTCTCCTAGACTTTTACTCCGAATTTACTTGAAACTTTTGGGAGAATATTCTAGACATATTTTACTATTAGATACAAAAATTTAGAAATAGAATGCTTTTTCAACCTTCGAAACCTTCGAAACCAATGCACGAAAAATAGTATTATAATATCTTGGTTACAGAAATTAGAAACACGTGTATTGATGGCGGTATGAAATACTAATTTAAGAATTCGAGTTTCAGGTTTGATATTCGAAAAAATAACACCACGAATCTTCAACACTTATTTTAGTTTATTTAAGTAAAACTAATTTTTTCCCTCCAATGACATCTAGGAAGTATAAGTATTCGCGCAGTGAATATCGTCTCGACTTCAACATTACTATCATGGAATTAGGGTCTATGTTCGTTGTTCTATACTTTGTACTTATTGTTTTTTATTACATTAGATGTGCAATTCAATTTTTGAGGCATATTTTAAAATTATAACACTTTATTTTGATTTTAGTTGTTTTATCTAGGCACCCTTTTAGTGCCGAGCGAAAAATTGAAGTTGTGTGAAACTTATATAATTTATGGAGTTTAAGGAAAAGTATGAAAAAGTATTTGTTTAAGGATAATTACAAAATCAAAACGAACACACTGAGAACTAAAAAGACAAGGAATATATGATTAGGGAATTTCAACATTTAAAAATATATAAATAATGCTTATTAGAATTTAACAAATGTTTTTTTTGATAGCTGGTTAATTTTGGAATTAGCATTGCTGAGAAAAGGCATTTTTTTTTTTTTTTTAATATTTTGAAACCAAGCTCAGGGGATGCAAAGCATAGCATAGCAGAACATGTTGGACTGTTCCACATTCGCACAGTTCGGGATAAAGAAAGCATCACGGAATTTAACTGTATGGCCGAAGGTAATTTTAAGGGTAAAATGATATGCGCGGTTTGCAACGCGAGTATTGCGTACAGGAATCATTCTACAAGGGATCAGACTAGATATTTCAGTGGAACATTTACCATACATGTAGCAATAAAAGAGCGAAACGCATCCAACATTGCGGCGGTGCTCGAGTGAGTGAGTCGATATGACAATGAGCCAATGAACTTGAAGGCTCTTTTTTGGAGACAATATCCAATAAAGCTAAGGCTTTTTTATTCTAACATGGTGTAATATATAATATAATATAAAATACAAATAACTTACGAGTAGTAGTTTGATAAGTCAGTGACGTTTTGAATAAAAGATATTTTTTTTCGACAAAAAAGTGTTTTATTTCTCTACATAGTCTTTTTTAAGGTAGACCACATTAAGTCCAGCGTTTTTCCAATCTGTAATTCCTTCAAAATAACAGGTTTTCTCAAGGCCCTCAAAATAAGCATTTGTTTCACTGATGACCTCTCTGTTAGACCCAAATCTCTTACCGCACAGCCATTTTCTCAGGTTTGGAAGCAGAAAATAGTTGCAGCGAGCTAAATGCGGAGAACATGGCTGGATGGGACAGCAGTTCGTAGCAAAATTTATGGATTTTTGTCATTGTGACTACACACGTGCGCATCGGTACATTATCTTGATGAAACATCACTTTTTCGTCTCCGGCAAATGAGGTCGTTTTTGCTTTCAAATCAATATCCGATCTGTCCAAAAGCTCTGAATAATATCCGTTGGTAATCTATGTGAGTGACACCCCCGTGAATCCCAAAAAACTGCGGCCATGACCTTGTTGGCCGGCAGACCCATCTTGGCCTTCTTTGGCGCACGTTCCACTCGGTGAAACCCCTAATATTGATTGTTCTTTGGTTTCTGGTGTGTTATGTTGGATCCACGTTCTGTCCACGGTTACGACATGATTCAAAAAACTCGTTCGAATTGCGGCTGAACATCGCCAAAAGACTTCATTGAAGTGGTTGACACGATTGCGCTTATGGTCGAGTGTGAACAATCGCGGCCACCCATCGCGCAGATAGCGTTTTAATGTCCAAATATTCATGTAAGATGTGATGTAACCTCTCAGTTTAGATGTCTAAGCCTTAGGCAGCTCACGCTTTTTTATTCTCCGATCCTCCAATATCATTCTAGGGATTTTATTGACTATATCTGGCGTGGTGACCTCTTTTGGGCGACCTGAACTTTCGGCGTAACTTGTGCTGGTACTACCACAACGGAACTCAATAAACCAATTCGTTACCATTGAAATTGATGGTGCAGAGTCCCCATAGTATTTAATATACCTTTTTGGTGATGGTTTTTTTTTACGCAAAAAATTATGCTTAATCAGCACACGAAATTCACTTTTTTCCATTTGCGTTAAAATTCACGAGGTTGTCTGCTTTCAATGGCTGTCAAAGGGCAAACAAAATGACGCAGCTTGCTCAAAATTTGACAGTAGTCTACTAATACCATGGCAGTTGGTGGGAGAACTGTTGCAATTTAAAGTAATAGTGCAGGAATTCAAAGACCATTATTTCTTTAACCATATTTGAATACGTACCATTTTCAAGGTTCTTAATGTTAAAATCATCCGCCAAGACTATGTTTTCATTCATATCTGCTAAACGAGTGCCATATTCCGCACAAAAGTCACAAACTTGTCTTTCGGATGAACTAAGAGATCTATAAGTCAACGTTATCAGACAAGAGCACCAACCACCATATATTTTTATTAACCACTACCTAGTTACCCCTTCAAAGTGCCATTCATTTTTTTAATTAATCACGACTCCGCACAATATATTAAACATTGAATCACATCTAATCAAATAATATCCATTCATATCTACTCCACCATCGTCGACATCTTCAGTTAAATGAGTTTCTGATAGCATAACTGTCCACAGCGTAACATGGTAACATTTTACAACATTCTTTAAACAGTATGAAGACTTATACTAAGAAATACTTTTAATGTCAACGAAAAACCTTTTTCTAACAAATAATTTTACATACCGTCCATTAGTATCATCGAATATCAATAACCGGCATTTATATCTAAATTAAAATTAAATCAAGTGTACACTCATAATTACCATGTGAATAGGACTGAAAAGCAATCAGTAATTATGTGTTTTTGTTCTTCATAAACTTATAAATAGCTGTGTATGTATAACTATGTACATATTCATATATATATATATTTACCTAAAGGAAACTTTACATTTACGGGGAACTGTATACCTTCAAGACAATGTAGCCCTCTCTGGCTCATTACATTGAATGGGTTCTTATACAGTGAAGAAAACTTCAGTTAGTTCATTGTTTCTTCAACAGCGAAAAAACAATCAAGTTAATTACTTCCACTCTTCATTATGTAAGGATTTTGTACAGAAAAATTAGTGCTCTATAAGAAGCTGATCTTGTAAGAATAACAAGCAGTTGTTGTTTAAGGATTTTGTTTCGAGATGAAAAGACATTGTTAAAATTGAACCTATTTACTGCAATTTTACTTAGAGCTTTGTAAATTAATAATTTAAAACTTTTAATTATTTAATAGAGTAAATTGAACCGAATTTTAAACGTGCTCAATTATAAGTAGGAGCAGGTAAATCAATTAAAGCATTATTTACAATTTTTATCAAGGAATTACTATTTTGTAAAGGTTTATTCATTAGTTAGAATCTTGTATAGGCCCATGAAATTGCAGCGTTACCTTCCAGTTGCACTAATTGTTAGGAGTTGTGCTGTACATTTGGAGAAGTATATCTATGTATAATGTATAGCTCATGTAAACTTCATGTTAATGTATATATATATATGCACTTAAAAGCATCATAGAAAATAATTTTCTATATTTGAAAAATAAAAATTTTAGCTAATCTTGTAATGTTCTAATTATAAACGATTTTATATGACCGAAATAATCTGAAAATATTATATTTTATAGATAGCATACAAATTTCATATCAATCTCTGATAATTAAACTGATTTATTGAAGTAGTTAAAACTATATGTTTTAGCTGTTCCATCACATTTTCCTAATAATATTTATAATTTATTTTTACTGAAGTCATATTGCAGTCAATTAAAAATATAAAACAATATTTTTGCAAAAACATGAAAAATAGTTTCAGGTTAACATCATAGCAAATATTAAAAATAAAGTATAATATAAATACCAAATTTAGCGCTAATATCGCTCAGAATTATATATCCATAAATTATAATCGTGTTTTCGATGATAGATGATTTAAAACTTCCTTCAGCCGCTATAGAATATAGTTCTCTAGTCCCTGTCACTCTGCAGGTGTAGGCGCTGACTAATAAACTAAGTCGAAATATGTCAAAACTAAAAGAAAAACTAAATTGAAACCCTCCCTTGTAGTCCAACGTCGAGTGTGGCTCGACATAGATTTTAAGTTTAGGAAATGCAATTATTTTAATATTTTCTGGGCGTCAACGAGCGATTGTCGGATTTAAGAAGTAACTGTACATCGCTCTACAGTCTTGAAATTTCTTTATTTTTCTGGCGTGAAAACATCTTTAATTCCGGTGCGTACTATGAGTCATTCCAAAAATTTGAGCGACAGACACAACAACGGTAGCATATGAAACGACTAATACTTACTACAAAACTACTGGACGGTGGGCAGCGTTCTTAAGCAAAAATGTCATTTCCAAAAGATAATTGCTTACTTTCTGTCATTTATTGAATTTTTTCAGCCATTTTTGCTGGATATTCTTATAAGAAAAAGTGCAAAAAACGCAGAAACGGTTACATTTTGGGTACAGAGTGTCATACGTCATTTTCAAGGAAATCTGTTGGGCTTCTTAAATCCAATATGAATATTTGGTATTATTGATAAGTTTTTTGAAAAAATAGTAGTTAAATAAAAAACAACACGAGTTAAAATTCCGAAATTTTGAAGTTGTTGAGCAATAACTCACAAAACGGAGTGGACGACGGAAAAATTTGTAGACCATTGGAAAGGTCAAACGTTTATGTATCTACTACTACTACCAAACTTTAAATCATCATAATAGGGTGTAATGTCCAGAAGTTAACATACAGAAATATCTTAAAGTCCGATATCTCGGAAACCGTTAAGATTCCCCTCCCCCCGCCTATAATTTTTTTTCTCGTCTATGCATAACCTATCCGTAGCTTTCAGATATAACACCACTTATGGAACAGCCTGTATACACATAATTCTAGGGTTTGATAGCTGCGGTGGAGACAAGCAAAAAAGTATAAAGTTAAGGGGGGCTAAGACGTGTCTTTTCGGTGGTATGTGCAACTGCTTTTGTAATATTCCCATTTCTATGATTCATTATTTCATTAATTTTGCTAATTTTGAGTAGAATTTTATAAAATTAGGCGTTATTCCTATTCTATCGTCAGTTGCAAAATTAACGAAATATTGAATCATAGAAACGGGAATATCTCAAAAACGATTGGTTCCATTTAGGTAGACACATGTGCATAATCAAATTAAAGATAACATTCGGGGATTTCTATATCTTGTAAAAAAAAACTGTAGAATTATCATGCATTTTGGCGGAAAAATCGTTAATATTTGAAAAATGTGTAAATTTTTTTTTCAATCTTTTTTCCAATCATTAAGAAGATATTTGCTATCATCTGAGATGATACGATGATAGGATGTATACCAACAAAGTTACAGGGCGTAAAGGGGAAGAAGTACTAAAAATCTTAAATCCCCAACCGCCGAAACGACGCGTCTTACTCCCCTCTTCACCACATAATTATTTGCTTGTCTCCACCCCAGCTATCAAACCCTTGTGTTATGTGCAACAATTATGAAACACCCGTATAGATTGATAAATATCAAAAATTAATCCTGAGAGCATAGGGTTAATTATTTCAATCATCATTTCAACCGCCTACTCATCCTACTTCACTCACTTAACTTTACATTGGTTAAAGGAACTTGTTCACTATATAAGGATTCACCGGAATTATCAAAGTTCATATATTGCAAATATGCTTAATAATTAATAAACTTTTGTATCTGAACAATTCTTTCGTTGATTGGTGAGTATTCGCACATTATAAATTTTCATGTCTATCGAGTAATATAATTAAAATTTAGATGATGATTTCATTGCAGCGATTAAAAATGTACCAATTAATACATTTTAAAGTTAATTATGAAATAATGTTATGTTTATACTCCCAAAGAAAGAACCGTTATTTCTTTCAAAGGAATAGTGAATAGAATGGTACACACTTGCAAATTTTGAGGAATTTTCTTTTGATATATATTCTAATGTAGTATAAAATTTATTCTAAAGAAGTACATAGGACAAAGCACACATCGAAATCCTAGCTGAATATAAAATCTATAACTTAGCATACAGGGTGCTTTCTGGTGAGAGATCCAATGGGAAGGAGGTTATAATACTCACTTAGCCAAATAATAAATTGTATGGCACAACAAACCATTTTTACAAAAATTGTGGACTCTCCTTTTTAATTTGACTTTTCACAGATATTTTCTAACTGTATCCGTTAAAGAATTATTTGCTCATAACCTATTCACAGTGGCGGATTCAAGGGACAGGGTACTGGTGGTCATGACCCCCCTTAAAAAATTAAAGTAAAAAATATGTAATTAATTGAGTTATTTGAAAAAATATATTTTTTATTTTATAAGTTTTATTATTTTAATTCCTTTTCTCAAATATGTTGATGAGTATTTCATTTCTTTTTCACGATTACTACAAATGTATACAGGGTGTTTCCGTCATGCAGGTCCATAGGGCAGAAGGTGATAACAGTAGTATCATTACACTGTACTTTTTAAGACACAGGGAGTTTTGTGGACATCTTCCATATGTTTTTAATCATCCTGTAACTCCGCAACGGTTAAGATGCCCCCGCCCCCGCCTTTAACAAATTGCCCTTTGGAACTCTTTGGTGATATACCCTCTATACACGAAAAAGAAATAATGTTTGCCCTTTGTATTTGGAATTTTATTTCAATGTTAATGAAAACATGGGGGACAGTTCTCCGATCCACTCTAGTTATACGTGTAAGCGGGTCCCCAAAAACTTTCGATACTCCAATCTGGGCTTGAATATTACTTTTTATGTTGAATTCATCGGTCTGTCTCTTGAGGCTCGTTTTCATGACACAAAATTGTATCTGTTGAGTTGCTTGTACCTGAAATGTCTTAATTCCTAAACTTGTTAATGGAGATGACTTTTGTATATGTTGTTGAAGTTATCTTGACAAACATATTCAACGATTCCTGTTTATTAAGCAAAGACGTTAGAACTTTCCAAACAATGGTTTAGAATATTGTGAACTTTCATGGCGAAAGTTTCTCTATTTGCCTTCAAATATCAACTGCTTCTTGAAGGGTAGTTGTAACTGCTTAACCTCACCTCACTTACAGGCATGCAAAGAGTCTGTGCAAAGTTGAACAATTCGACAAAAGTTAAATAGAACTAAGCCTGGAGCCGCAATAAACTGTTTTTTTTTTGTATATGGTTTTATAGTACTTAACTATACAAAGATATGTTTGTACATAATAATATGTATGAGGAGCATATTTTGATTATATTCAGCATGAAAAAGGCCCCAACTATTGCAACTTAAAGTAGGAGTCGGGGTATTCAACTTCAACAATTTGCTGTTCTCAGCAAGATTCTTTGCTTAATATTAAAAAAAATTGGAAAAGGAAACATTCTTGTTGAAGTTTTTCCGTATTCTTGGCATTTATTCAAGCGCTCGAAATGAATGCTCAGAGGGGAGCGTGCATTTTTACCTCCCGGAGAGTACTTAATTTCGTTGTTCTTTTTTGTTACTCTTTTTAAAACGAAATTATTCACGAAAAGTCAAACAGAAGGGCAAACATGTTCGCAGCGAATTTTGTTAATTTGCCTCAGTGAAGGGCATGATTATTTATTTTGGGGATGCTTTGTAGGAAATTTAACCCTTTTGCGACACACTTTTGAGCTTAGATAATAAATAGCGGTTCTGGCACTCTCCTTCATTTAGCTAGCCCGTCAGCAATACATGAACATGTACCTACATTTTCCAATTATTATATCGAGCAAAAGTTCTAAGATTCCCCTCAATTAATGTTTGTGTTCACTGAGAAACAATAATAAAATTAATTGTGTACTTTCCCAAGCAGAAACAACTAATTACACCCGTTCATGGTAACAAATCAACTTGCAAAGCTCGTTTATAGATTTTTTGAGTCGGAAAATGCTGACCGTGCTCAAATATAGCTAATGGTCCATTGGGGAGAGATTTCGCAGAATTAGTGACAGTCATTTGCGTAATTCGTTTATGCTTAAACAATGTTTTGCAGAACTTTTAATAATCCCTTGTCGGTATATATATATATATAGCGGAAGTAAGCAGCCACTTTGAATAGGTATCCAAATAAATTAATAATAGGTACTATAATGAGTTTTGATGTAGCTTTATAGAAGTGTTTCTATAGCATTGAAAAGTGTAAGCGTACACTCGGGTATCATTAACCATTAAACTTAAAATATTTATACTGACAATGAGCGCAATTAAATACCTGAATTGTACATAAGCTTCAGTAAATTGTTATTATACATAAAATAATATTATTTACTTGGAATAATTGTATTGCCACAAAAATATCGGTTTAAAGACTTGTTTGAAAAGCCTGATAACAACTAAACAAGTTTTCAAACAGGTCTGATGATAGGCAAACGGAATTTTAACCAGATAGGAAACACTTGTGACATAATCGATTAGACGGAATCAAGGTCAAATTGTAGCCTCCAAGACCAAAGCGTCACCCAAGAGCAGACACTTTCGGTGACAAAGCTCAAGGTAACGTCAGAGGGTAAAGGTGAAATTTTATCCTCCAAGATCACGTGTAAACATTTTTTCCTCTTGCCCACGCTCAACCGTCCTAGTATCCCGATCATTTTCAAATGCGGATTCTAGACAACGATTTTTAGAACAAAAAGTTAGCCAAAATTTGGTCGATTTAAAGAACAAAAGTCTCCCAGAACATACATACGACAACTACTCAGTTCAACGAAAATTGTAACTGTTTCAAGCAGCAATTTTTGTAACTGTTACGTAAGTATTACCCACCTTGTAATAATTACCATAAGTTAATCTTACATTAAAATTGCAGTTACCTCAAAATGTATGTAACTTCGCAAAAAATTCATACGATTTTGGTAACAATAACTAGGTGGTGATATGGGGTTCGTCACATTACAATAATGTAAATTTAGCTTCTTGAAATCCGTCTATGTTACTAAACTTAGCTCAAGATTGGCGTGGTAATGTAACTATTATGACCATTTTAATGCTGATTTTACCTTAATGTGAAAAACGCGCCTACAAATGGAGAGCTACTCGTACATATATGGCAAAGTATTTATATATGTACATAGTTTCAGGAAACTTTGTATGTGTAAGGTTAATTTAAGAACTTGATAATCTTTTGGTAACTAGCTATATCGTATGCGATATTTTCATTATTTAGATAATGGACACAATATGACATAAATATGACATATTGGAAATATTGTGATTTGGAGTCATGGTACATCATGTAAAATTGCAAACGCACTCCACTTTTTTGTTAAAAACACATTAAATAGTTCGTCAAAATTTACGCGCTTTCGTAAAATTTTGGATTTATTAAAATGATTTAAAAATACATAAAAAATTATTTTTAAAAAACGTCGTTTTTTTCCATTTTTCTTTATTTTTTATCTTGGAAGGAAGGGTGAAGTATAAAAATTTATTAAGTTTTTGTTTTTAACTTGAATTGAAAAAAAAAACAATTACAATTTTAATAACTAATCTCATAACATCTAATGTCCGCCATATGAAATTTATTGACCCCAAATTTTTTTTATTTCATTGGTTTTAATAAAATAAACTTAACATAACATATACGTGGAAGTTAGTTAGAGATTAAATATTAGGTATAGTTAACTTTTGAAAATGTATCCTGCAGTCTGCAGCAGATAGGAACTGGCCATACTGAAGAGTATTGGTTCCTGCTGATACGAAACGCCTTATACACTTTGCGATAGTTAACTTTGTTGTAACAAATTTGCAATTAATGTTGAATGTATTACATATAAAATCAGAAGGAACTTGAATGAAATCAGGATTTAACTGCTTTAATGTAAGTGTGGCTTTAAAGTTGTTTTAACGTAACACTGACCTTAATTTAACATAAATGAAAGTTTTGTCAGCTGTCAGCTCACCATTCGCATCTTCCAAACTAGAAGTGCATTACTTACTGCATTAAATCAAATTGTGACTACTGTTGAAGGCGGAGAAATACGTTTTGCATGCGTACCAGCTTCTTGTGTAAAAGGTTCAACATTATTTTGGGCACCGAAACAATCGACAAGAAAAATATATGTATGACCTTCGTTTGAAGTGTGATCCACCCTGTAGAAATTGGAGTAAAATGAAATTTGTGGTTAAAAATTGTGGTACCATTAATAGTTTTATACAGGGCCTCGACCGTGAAACGTGGTTTGTTTCATTTTCGGATATGCAGGTGGAGAGCAGCGGTAAATTGAAAGCATTTATTACTTGCAAGTCCCCAAATTACTATGTACAAACTATTCAAGGTACTTTATTAAAAAGAAACAAGATCTAGGATCATGGTTTAACAACTAAGAGTCATAATATAGTAGAGATATCATAGAAAAGAGATCAGCACAAAATTTGATATACACTTAGGTGCAGCTGCCAATGAGAAAGATGCGAAAACTCCTGTCCTAGGCAAGCATCATCATCTATTGGAAGTAATAGCATAAAGGAATTCACATTTTCTCTCAAAACTGTAAACGAAGCAAACAAATTAAATGATTCTCTTGCACAAAGGTAACTGATGAAAATTTTGATAAAAAAATAGTATATAACATCGGAAGAAATGACGGCGAAATTGATGGTTATTTCCTTAACAAAATAAGCAAGCAAATATTCGCGGACGATATTTTAAACAAAGTTTTGTAGCGCCATAATTGATTTAAAAAAAGAAAAAAACACATTGTTAATGCAAATGTAAATCTATATTTTCAAATGAATAGAATGAACTTTTTCTTAATTGTTTTCAACTGTGTGTAGAAGGGTAAAAATACTAATTCCTCTTGGTACTTTAAATCAATTTCTTTATGTTCCACATCATCCAGTAGATACTTACAGATTTGAGCGTTTCGTCATAAATCATACAAGGAAGAATATATGTTAATAAATGAAAATTTAAAAGATTCTGTGAACAAGTCAGTCTTTTTCTGGATATTACTTCCATATATGTATATAAGCCTTCTTGACACGATATCTCACATTTAACATCTCTCTTATAATTTTGTATTTGTAATAAACTATTTGTTGCTCTCATTGGGCTGCAATAAAAATCTATTTTTTAATTCGAGAAATTGTTTGCTATCATCTGAATCTTGCCTTTATAGGGTGCGTATATCAGAAAGTTACATGGTGATAAGTGGAAAAATACTAAAAACCATAAACCCCCCTGCCGCCGAAACGACGCGTCTTACCATACATTTTTTTTTGCTTGTGTACACCTCAGCTATCAAACCCTTGAAGGACCCTATATAAGTAGTGTTTGTACTAACCTATAGTCACAACAAGCCCAATAGAAAGTTAACTTTACCTGGTTAGTTTTCATTGGCATAACTAGGACTTTTTTCTGGGATGGGCCAGGTCCCCCAACTTTCGTACATAGGTTTTAAGAACGAACATTTTGTTTGCGAAGTATACCAGCTCATGAGCATTCCCAGCTTTTGACGGAAATTTTTTATGCATTGCTCTGAGCATTTACAAGATATTGATATAATGCCTAGAGCCAATGAAATTGCATAAATTAAAAACACCATAAAGTTTCTAAAGTTACAGAGAGTAGAGCGAGTCTATAAGTTACAGAATTCACAAGAAACATAAGCTGTGTTTTTTTGTGTACTTTGTTTTAGAACTCCCATATACTGGAGAGAATAAATTGTAAGGTAAGATTTCTTGAGGTACTGTCGCGATGCAGATAGGCTCTATTATAAGAAAACGTATTTAAATAATTTACAAAATCTGAAGTACTTCGCGTTATGGCGGTATTAGTAGTAAGTGCGTTAAGTACCAGTATCGGGTCTTGTACTTGAGAATTTTTTAAGTACCAGTACCGGGACTTGTATACTTAAAAAACATTTAAGTCCAGGTCCTGGTACTGGAATTAATATTTAAGTACCAACGTACTTAAGTACTTGACAGTCTGAAGTTATATAAACATTTTAGATCAATTATTTACGTTTTTATTAAGCACTAATAAAAAGATATAGTTGAAGTAGTGAAGTAGTAGTTTTGTTTACGGGTTTTTTTCTGTAAACTTATTTAGCACCTGTTGCGCTATTAGTTTGTTTTAAATTATCTTATTTTCACTATTTATGAGTGCCATGTTCGAAAACCTCCCCTGAAGCAGTTGCACTTAACCAAGTTTTAAGTCGATGGAAAAGCTTTGTTTACAGCCGGCCGAGCTGACAGGGCCAGAGCTGCTTGCGGCTACTAGTATTAATTTGCGCAGAAGTCTTCATTTATTTCTGTTTTCAGTCTTTCCAAATTTACAACAATGCTCTTGCTTTGGAACATATTATTTATTATTTTTGTTTCAGCCTGTAAGGTGGAAATGTCTACATTAAAAACATTTTTATAATTTTCTCCAAATGCCTTTCCATGTTTGAGGTCGAACTTTACAAATTAGTCAACTGAATGTGCCAAATGTAGATTTTCAAGTTTTGAAATTAGTGATAATGCTGTCCATCACTTGGTTGTAAATATGTATGTTCCAATATTCAAATGGCCTCGTATCTGCTGGAAAGTCTACTAAATTTCTTTTACCTAGAGTGGATTCTACCCTTTCCTTTTTCGAGACTCGAGTAGGTTCTAGAAAAATTTAATGTATTTCGGTGTCTAGAGTGCTAATATAGTTTTATTCCATAATGTAACGTAATAAGAATATTATTGAAGTTTTTATTTTCGCAGTAAATATTTCTTCCTTATAAAGATAATCAGCCTTATTCTTGAATCCGTTGGTATTAGAATCGAAAAAGCTTAAGAAAGCTTTTTTTCGGAAAATTAAACAAAGTTTTACGAAATTTTGAAAATTTCATTGATATCAAAGGTTATCAATTGAAATTTCCGCACAAACTGTCAAAATAGTTCTGCATGATTTCTCCTATGGATCACGCCTTTCTCAAAATTCAGTGGAATCAGAGCAATCTCAGAATAGTTTTTAAAAATTTAAAAAAGATTTAATTAGGTTTTCTTGAAGAAAAGAACTCGTTAAAGCCTTTTCCTTTTCGATTCCGATCCGAACGAATTCAATTTAATTACTACCTAGTTACGCCAATGTTAGTTTTGTCATAGCAAAAACGATCTTAGGCTAAATGCTCTATACCCACATGTGACGATCTAATATAGGTATTCTTAGACTTAAATATTTTGGAGGATAATTGTTTTAGTTAGTTGCCTGTGTTTACATTATTTTGTTGTTATCATTTAGATTCACGAAAACAGATTTCTTTTGAAATTCGCAAAAATTCAAGAGAAACTCCTAGAAAGAGTGCAAGATATCCTTAAAATTAATTAAAAATATCTATTGAAGAAAACGATGATGTACTTATTTCCGACTTACCAGATGACAGTGAATCTGAACTCGTTGTGTGAACTAAAAGTATGGATGGAAAAACGATGTAGAAACTAAAAACCGAGTAGCGGGAATTGTAAGATTTGTTTGATATTCTAAATTGTTCAGTACTATAACTTCATCAAGCAAGGGGTTAGCTGCGCATAAGACGTCTTACTTTGGTCTACATTTTTGTGCTCAGGGAAACTCTCTAGGTTTTTAAAAAGTGCATTAAGTGTTTTAATTTTGAAAAACAAAAGTGTATTTTCAATATTATTACCCACTTAAACCGCGGGAGTTCCTGCCATATGATTGATTTTGACATTACATTTTCTTTGCCTTAATATTTATTTTTTCTTATATTTCACAGCCAAAATCTACTGGGTGCTCTAAATAGAGATAAAGCAAAATTAATAGTTGTGATCAAATTAGTTCCACATTTGAACGAAAAGTTTTACATCAGTCTTATTATTTCTCTCGTCGCATCTCTTTTTATGACTAAGTTTCCGTTTACTTAAGAGTCATTTCGATTGTAATGAACGATGATAGGTCGTTAATGTTAATGGCGGTTGATGTTTAAATTTTTTTTTAAATATAGCCTTCTTCATGTCGCATTCTTTCTTTTATTTGTATATTGTACAAGATTTCGTATAACATATTCCCGGAATTTATTGAAAGAATTCCTTTGCAATCTGAAGACATTTCATTTTCTGTCTTCTATACACATATTTTTTTATTTATGTCTCAATTGGGTTAGCATTTGGTGTATGCGAATCCAATAAGATTCCATTAATATCGGTATCTAACTCTAGGAAACAGATGTTGTCGTGGAGTTTTTAAATCGACTCAATTTTGTTTTATTTTCTTAAAACTGATAACATAAGAATAAACAAACAAGAAGTGGATATAAAAGAAAGGAAATAAAGGAAAAAGGTTCGGTAATCTTTCTGAATCCTTTTCAAACGAAGCATCTTTTGAATTTGTAGACATATTAGTCCCTTCATATTGCATACAAAGTGGTTATTAGGAAATGATAGTGTTGACAGGAATTGGAATAAGTAAGATTTTGTTTGTTTGTGTGGCTACCAAAAACGTTAAAAATTCTATTCAAATATAATTCATTTTGTTATATAACGAAATTTTCTTGCACTTTTAAGTATGTATATGAGAAATATTTTATATATTTTTTTCGTTTCAGGTAAATTGACGATTTCTATACATTTTTGATTATCACCAGAGGTATCTGGAAAGGCAAAGTTGTGCGACTAAAACTTTTATAAAGTTATTTTTTCGTAAGTACTTACTAAAATATTATTTATTACCTGGGGTTTGCTATTAAAATACTTTTTGAGTATAATACATGAATCAGCATATTTTATATATTATCATGATCCCTTAGATTTGAGTCGGTTCTTCCATATTGCTCCTCCGTAACAAAATCCTCAAGCAACATTTTGTTCTTACATAAATAAGGAGACTCAAGATTAGCTTCTTATGCTCATACAATATTTTATTAGGTCTCATGAATGGATTATGTGATACTATCGATTGAGAAAGAGTAAGCGTTAGCATTCTATAAAAAGGTCATGGTGTATGCTTTAGAGTTAGAAATACGCAATGGATTTTCTTGACAAAGTTACTCAGTGTAAATACAAACAGTTATGAAGTAAAACTATCTCCAAATGAAAAACTAATCACTCGCTGTTAACCTTTGCTTTACCCAAGTATATATTTCGATTTACTTTTCCTTATAAATCTCATCAAATCGCAAAACGCCTCCGACTTAGTGACTAAATTTTAAGTTTATTTAAGGGGTTAGGCATATTTTAGGTATATTTTGTGATTTTTTTCTTCAGTGAAACCATAAAATAAATCGGATTTACAAATATGGTTTTTTATTTTACATGTAATTGGCAATACGAGGTGCAGTATAAATACTTGGGTTTTTTCCATAGTGTATGACTTTTTAAAGGTTTCAGCGTCACTTTCAGGTAGCGACAAAATTATCTAGTTCATGACTTTTTGTTCAATTAGGGGAAATTATAAAATATTAAATATATCTGACGTTTTCTTGAAAAGCAAAAATTACAAGTTTCAAAAGCTGTCAAATGAAACTATTATGCGATATGTCACCTAGCATGATAAGAGAATACATTGGTATCCAAGCCACGGTACCTATACTAGCTGTATGTAATATCCTCCAGAGACGAAAGAATAACTGAGAATTAATGTGAACTGAATAATCGGAATGACATTCCTATTGAATTGCAAAAATTATTTTTATCTATAAGGGCTATATTTAGATAAATGAGTTCGCGGAAATTCTCAATTAATGTTCTGTGGGTCTGCAGTATGAGGCTTCCGAAATTTAAAAACATGTTGTTTAATCCTATTTTTACTACATATTATTTACATTCCAAGAAAAAAAATATAAAGTTCCACTTTTTATAAAAAAGAAAAAAATGCAGAATTAAATTTATTTTTTCCTTCTTCCTGTGAAATGTGAAAGTATTTCTCCATTTCAATTTTAACATTTCAATGAACCATTTTTTTTACGGGGTCAAGAAAGCAATTTAAAAAAAATTAATAACAAAAAAAAATTTAATTCTTTTGGGCTCGAAAAAGTAAACAAATAATTTGAGCTATTTAAATAAAACCATGGAGAGGTCATTAGTTACCATGTTGTAGTGTTGTGTTAAACAATTTCCATATAAATCGTTAACTATAATTTTTTAAAATTCGACGCGATCGTTCAATAAATAAATTATCAAAATTAAATTTTATCCGCCAAGTGAAGGGCTCTTCTATGCATGCCCTATCAACATTCTATAAGCCAGCAGCACGGTAACGTTTCCTTTCCTTCGCTTCATCTGTGATCAGTGCAAATGCATTAGCACTTGTCACTGATCAGCAATCCGGGTGCACTCAGCTGTGGTCATTGAACTGCACGGTCTGAGGTATTGAAAGCAGCAATAGGCATAACACTATTGTTGTTTTTTTTTTACCTCGCTGTGTCGTTGACTGCTGCTGGTGGCGCCCAAATATTTGTGTTGTTGTGTGTCGCTTTTTTTCTTTTTTGCTTTTTTGTTTTTGCCTTCAGCATGCAGAATTTTATTTTAGATTTCTGCAACATTCGCGGATTAAGAGCAAATCGGTTTTCGGTGTACTGCCACCTTAACTCAAAAAATCCGGCAATTTTTGCGCTAAGTGAAACCAAGGTCGTTTCTGATGCTGATATTAATCAGTATCACGTCCCTGGTTACAGCTTCGTGCCTCTTTTTTCTCAGCATAGAGGGATCGCAGTATATATTCGGAATGATGTGGCCTTTACTATTCTTCAAGATTTTCCTTCTGCTAATCCAGAGTTTAATTATATCTGGATTAGGTTCAAACTTCACAAGCACATCATATACTTCTGTTTCCTTTATCGTAGCCCAAATATGTCTGATGACGACACGGTATCCGTATTTGACAATATCTCCAACAATATTGATCATTTGCTTTCTGTTTCCCCCTCTTCCGAAATCGTCCTGGCAGGCGATTTTAATGTTCATAATATACCGTGGCTCAGACATTCTTCTACCACAAGTCCTGCGGGCCGTTTCGTTGAACTCTTCTGTGAATCATTTAATTTGCAACAGCTAGTGGATGCACCAACGCGAATTCCTGATGCAGCTGGAGATAAAGCTAATTTACTCGACTTGTTTCTAACATCTCATCCTGACAAATATTCCATTTCAGTCGGTTCCCCTCTTGGAAATTCAGACCATTGTTTAATCACGGCTCAATTTACCACCTCAAACCTGTGCCGACCAACTGCTCCACCTACAAGTAGGCTTCTTTGGCACTATAAGAATGCTGATTGGGAAAGTCTCAATAAGTATCTTAAAGAAATTGATTGGTCGGTCTGTTTTGCTTCGAGGGATGTTGATGAATGCACATTACAATTTAGTAACATACTAAATCTTGGCATGCGTGAATACATTCCGTATTCTTACAGCAGGTCTCAACAACAGCATGATCGCTCCTGGTTTAACGATAAGTGCAACCAAGCTATAAAAGCGAAAGAGTCTGCTTTTCGCGCCTATCAATTGCATCCATGTCCGGAAATGAAACAAGTCTACAAGACTGCACGGAACACCTGCAAGTCCATTATCCAGAGAGAAAAATTTCTTTTTGACCAGAATATTAGACAAAGAATCTTGACAAGCCGCAAAGGTAGCAAAGGTTTCTGGTCCCTGGTCAAAACCATCAGGAACAATTTCACCAGTTCCTCTATACCTTCACTACTTAATAATGGTGAAGTGATTGTTGACTCCCTGGATAAAGCTAATATTTTAGCTGCTAGATTCGCTTCAAATTCTCGTCTTCCACCAACTTCACAAACACCTGTTTTGCATCGCCCGTGTGAATGTGTACAAGAGCCAATACACCTTCGTACGAGGGATGTGGTCAGGGTCCTTAAGGGGATCAACGTCTCCAAAGCCGCAGGTCCTGATGGTTTTTCGCCCCTGTTAATTAAAAGCTGCGCCTCATCCTTGGCTAAACCTCTGCGCAAACTCTTCTACTTGTCTTATTCGACAGGAAAATTTCCAACTGCTTGGAAGCTAGCTCACGTTCAGCCTATTCCTAAGAAAGGAGAGGGTAGCGATCCCTCAAATTATCGACCAATTGCCATCACTTCGATTCTTTCAAAGGTTTTTGAATCTATCATTAACTCAAAATTAATGAAGTATCTAGAAACTAATCATCTCATCAACGATCGCCAATATGGCTTCCGAGCTGGACGCTCATCTGGAGACTTGCTGACCTTTCTTACGGAACGTTGGAATCGTAGTCTTCACAATTTTGGTGAGTCTAAAATCGTTGCCCTAGATATTTCAAAAGCCTTTGATAGAGTCTGGCATCCAGCCCTTTTAGCCAAACTCAAAGCACTTGGTCTCTCCCCTCCTCTTGTATTATGGATTGAAAGTTTCCTATCTAGTCGCGAAATACGTGTTGTATTAGATGGCGTTACGTCTGAACCGCATCCCATAAATGCCGGTGTACCTCAAGGCTCTGTTATCTCTCCAACTCTCTTTTTAATTTTCATTAATGATCTGCTTTCCCCTTACTTTCAATCCCATCCATAGTTTCGCAGATGACAGTACTCTTGATTTCGCTTACTCCTTTGACACTCTTGCAGAATCCAGGGGGAATGCTGCATGTGTTAAACGAGATTGCATGACTAGATCATTGAATAACGATCTTGCCAATATCCTCGCTTGGGGCAAAGCGAATCGCGTCGAATTCAATGCATCAAAGTCCCAAAGCTGTCTTATCTCATTAAAACAAGATCATAACTTAACCACACCCGTTTCTTTTGATGGAGCATTCATTTCTGATTCACCGTCACTAAGCATTCTTGGCATTAATATTTCCAGTAAGTTAAACTGGACAGATCACATCTTCTCTGTTGCCAAAGAAGCATCGAAATGTCTTGGATTTCTGAAAAGGTGTAAGAAATATTTCAGCCCGTCAAATCTAGCGCTCCTCTACAAGTCCTACATTAGACCTAGAATGGAATACAACTCCCATATATGGGCCGGGGCTGGTCGCACAGCCTTAGCTTCATTGGATATTGTCCAAAAGAGAGCCTTCAAGCTCATTGGCGATTTGGCAATAACTTGTCATATCGACTCACTCGAGCACCGCCGCAATGTTGGATGCCTTTCGCTCCTTTATCGCTATATGCATGGTCAATGTTCTGATGAAATATCTAGTCTAATCCCTTGTAGAATGATTCCTGCACGCAATACTCGCGCTGCAAACCGCGCACATCCTTTAACCCTTCAAATTACTTTCGGCCGTACAGTAAAATTCAGAGATGCTTTTTTATCCCGAACAGTGCGAATGTGGAACAGCTTACCATCTTCTGTTTTTCCTCCGGCATACAATCTGCGGAAGTTTAAGGGCGACATACATCGGCACCTCCGCCACTTTCCTCATATCCCCTAATCCTTTCCCTATCTCCTTCCTGCCATGCTGTGCTTTGCATCATAGGGTATCCCCTGAGCTTGGCTTAATAATATATAAAAAAAAAAAAAAAAAAAAAAAAAAAATGTTATAATTAATTATAACAAAATTTGTTGTTTTCACGATAAAAAAGAAATTAGACAAAGGGAGGATTTACATTATGATGGCATGCATTTTTTCCAGATATTGTAAGCAAGATAGCTTATTAAAATTTAAATGCAACTACACTACTACTACAACACCTTACACGTACACTTCCCACTACTTTTTATGGGAAAAATCGCAGGCTCTGCTTCCTGTTTCTAGTCGAGAGACTACCTCCGAAATAATTTCAATCCTTTCCATAAAATAACTATTTAACAACTTTTAATATCACGATATTTAATTATAAATTAAAAGCGCATTTTTACTTTTTTTGATTTTGACAGATAAATTAAAAATATTTTGCTATAAAATTATAATAAAACGTGTTGCTTGTTGTCAAAAATTACAGATTAGGTTTTGTAAGTAACAATGTTTTTGTTCCAGCACCCATAAAATCTTTATATTGTCTTTATGGAAATAAGGTTTTCCGGACACGTACAAATTGACAAAACGAGATGTGGAAAAATTCAGAAGGCGTTTGCTTCTTTCGGCACTAATTAATAAATTTCCGTATACGATCTACTAAATATCTCCCTCTTAATATCTGGAAAAAATGCATCATAATGTAAATCCTCCTTGAGATTTATTATTCCGTTTAAAATGTAAACAAAATTTAAAATACCACTGCAGTTAAGGTACAGTGTAGCAAAGCAAGTTCCCATCTACTGATGTATTATATGTATATATATATATATATAATTCACATACTGTACTGTTTATTTTCTTTCTCTATTTTGCATACGTTTTTCCTAAAGTTGCTTAACCTGAAGAAAGATATAAAATGACAAAAGCAATTGTTACGAGCCACTACATATAAAGAATTGTGTATAAAAATTTGATTTATCAGATTAAGAAAGGTATATGCTACAACGATGGGTGGGTTTGAACCCCTCAAACTCACCTCATAAATACTGTCTTGAGAATAGCTATAGAAATACGTAGGAATTTTTTGAAATGATGTTTTTTGTAAAAATTACGCATTTCTAAATCAAAAATTAGAAAATTCCATGAGAAAATTGTTGGAAAATTGTTTATAAAAAAGGAATTATGCAATATATAAAAAAAAATTCTACGTAGTGCCTTAGAAAAAGTAATTCTAAATGCACTGTAAAAATTTGAAATGATTCGGTTGAGTTGATTGTTTGTGTTATGAGTGCGGCCGACTTGAAAATGAAGTTTTGAGATAAATGCGTTTAAAGTTTGTTGAAAATCAGGACATGAATAATGTTTCAATACCTTTAGTCTGAAATAGACGCTTCTCGAAAGCTCGTGAGTCGAAACTGACATCTACAGAAATATGTCAGGATTTTACGTGAGCACCTTCCAAGTATGGCTTAATCTCATGGCATTCTTCATGCACGGATTGTAAAGATCAATCAAATTCCTCGTGTCGAAACAACGAGTACCAGTATGCGAAGATTGCATGACATGACATCAACTTACTGGTAGAAGCGAGACCTATCCCATCTCTCTCGATCTGAGGTCACGGCACCCTAGACCACAGCCACTACGATGCTCCCATAAAGGGGCCATCCCAAGTTGAGGTGGATAAAACCTTGTTATCCAGAGCTCCTCTAACCCCGTAGTACCAAGTTAGCCAATGTTGGGTCGCCCATTTGGTATGGCTTTCGTAAAGCATGATCAACGGACCATGAATACTTCCAGTTTCAATCTTTCATGCTAGATATCTTTTTTTAAACGGCACTGGTAACTCCGTTCAGGCCTAGATCTTATTAGCAGTATCCAAAAGAATTGTACTTAACCTATACAGGTAATACAATCTTTTGGGCGCTGACAGAGGGGACCATGTGAAGGTTAAGATATGCCCAATTCAGTCTGGATAGGCTTCGAGATTCACCACTGACATCTACAGTCGCTGAATAAACTCTAGCGTAGTTAGGTATCAAATGTCTTTATTATCCCCTGCGGTATACCTCCTCCAGTCGCCCAAATTACAGCCTACTACTGCTCGCGGAAGCTCGCTATGGAACAAAAGGGGTTGCGCTAAAATACGAAAATTGAGTACTTCTGGATTTTGCACGCACACAATCTTTTGGAATATATTTCTATATATACTAAGATTCCTTCATAAAAAAAAAAAATTTTTTTTTTTGAAAATCCTGTAGTGGCCTAACCCCTTAAGAAAATAATAAAATACATAAAAAACTTCTTTTTTTTGAAAATCCTAGAGTGGCCTAACCCCTTAAGAAAATAATAAAATACATAAAAAAAAAGTTTTAAAATAAATAACTTTTCTAAATAAATTGCACTAAAAAGTAAAAAACAATTTTTCTTTCTCAGTAATATTTCACAAGAAAAGTTTCGTTGTAAAATAATGAATGCTACAGCTAAGATTAAACTTTAAATGCTTGAGCATCCATAACGATAATCATAAGACCACAACTCAAGTATAATCTTTTAAGATTTAATCTGAGCTGTACCATTTCTTATTTTGCAAAGAAACTTTTCTTGTGAATACCTATCTTTAAGAAAGAAAAAATTATTTTTTACTTTTTAGTGCAGTTTATTTATAAAAGTTATTTATTTTCAAAGTTTTTTTAATACAGTTTATTTTCTACTTTTTAGTCATAAATTCTATACACTCTTTCCACTCGCGACTCTCAAATCTCAACTCTCGACCCTCGACTGTCGAATCTCGACTCTCGGATCTCCAACCTCGTCTCTCGGCTGTAGAATCTCGAATCTCGGCTTCCGAACCTCGAATCTCCGCTCATATTAAACACCGGCTAAATTGGAGAACCCCAGCGTTGCTAGTTACCACACCCACCCCAAAGCGCCCCAAAACGTAAGAAAATTTTACCCCATCGGAAAGAAAAATTTCGGATTTTCTTACATTTTTTTTTACTTTCACATCTTTGTTTTTTTATAAATAGGTAGTTAATACAATTGTTTTTTCTTATAAACTATAAACTGTGGACTCTCTTCTTTAATTTGACCTATTGTACCCTATGTGATATCTGTAGCCGTTAAAGTGTTATTTATTAGCTCTTAACATATTCTCCAAGCTATTCCCAAATCTATTTTCTAAGATAATTTGTTGTGTAGAGAGTCCACAGTTTATTGTTTAAAAAAAAATTATGTTGACTGCGTATTTATAAAAACAAAAACAATATCAAAGTAAAAACAAAAGGTAAGAAAATCTAAAAGTTTTAGTTTAGCCAACCATATCTGCTGGGGAGAGGGCTACGGGGCTGGTTGAACAGTCGTTGGAAACACTATGTAAGTAGCTCTGCGAGCTTTTGACTGTGACCGTAGGCCCGGTACTTTTTAAGATATAGGGAGTCTGTGAAAAATTAGGTTGTCTTTTTACGCATCCTGTAACTCCGAAATAGGTGATATGCCCCCCCCCCCCCCTGCCATACAATTTCTTGTTTGTTTAGGTGAGTACTATCACCTCCTGATCTATTGACCACCTAGATGGAAACGCCCTATATACCAACTTAAATTAGTTAAATATCTTTGAATTACTCCGCATTCTTTTTTTTTTATTATATTTCATTATTTCACGCATCTTTGACAAAATAGTGTCCTAAAACCGTGTTATAAAAATTTTCGAATGTATGCCTGGGATTTATGAAATTTGTCAAGTAACTGTCTATATTTGGTTACCAGTATTTCTGGAAAAAATGGATGACAAAATGTTCATAGGTGACCAATTTTTAAATAAATTTCATTGTAATTTTTGTCATTATAACATATGTAATTTTTCTTGTGCTATTACTAAATACACCTGCAGTGTACAATCAACTAATTAGTATAGCCTGGGTAAGAGTCTACATTCTATATTGATAGTGTCTATATGTGACATATGCTGTTCAATTTAGTGATGACCAATTGAGGAGTCGGTGAACAGAGGGACACTCTTAAAACCAGTTTTCACGACTTTTTTTTTGCATATTTGACTTTTTCAAGCCAATAACCGAACAAAAGTGAACGTGTTCATCAATGTTTGAACATTAAAGCACATGTAAATGTGTCAATGCGTGCCGTTTCTGCAGTAAAAAGGGTAAATGGTCAATTTTGTTTTTAATTTTTTCTCCTAGTAGTAGTTGTACCTCAGCCACTTTTCCAGTTATGCGTTTTTTTTTTAATTTTGTGATGCTCTTATCGTTACTTGCTATATACCATTGAAAACTTACACTAAAAAAACGTATTTTTGTCCAAAAGTTCAATGTACACTAAATACCTTTTTTCTGCTATTATAAAAAAAGTGGATTTTTGTTCAAGGTACAAACTACATGATGTACCTTGGCTTGGACATTAGAGTAATTTAATTAAAGTAGATGAAGTGAAGGTATATTTAGGCATTAGTCATATAGTTCCACAGCAACTCGATTATCTTTCCTTGATTGATGAATTCCTATATACCTACAATTTTTGATTAAATTCCATTTGTACAGTTGTTTTTCAGTAAATCGGCAATTTCATATAGGTAGGTATTATTAATGAAATACAAAAGTACAAAAACTTAGCTTCTTCATAAAATAATGACTCAATTAGGAAATTTATAAAAAAAAATGTCCCAATACTTTGTCAATTCCTTGACTTCAAAATTATCTCTTTTTCCTTGAATTTTTTGATTTTATGAACAATTTCGGACCAGCAGCGGTACAGCATACAGCCCAGTTCCAGTTTTTAGAGACTTTTTCATGGAAAATATTAGGCACCCTCTTCATTAGTCAACAATACGCGTCCGGGAAAATATTTGCTTTCATAAATAAATATCACAAAATCTCCAATTCTATAGCTGTCGTCACTATGATGCAAGTTTGTTGTAGAATCCAAATGGTTAAAAAAATCAGTTGGAAGTCTGAAAGACCTGTTAGAGTCCAAAGAGTATTGAAGGTAGAGCACATCACATTCATCTGAATAGATGCTGAAGTTACTGTTCGAAAAAAACCGTCCTTGTGGCACGACTTTTGACTTTTTTGTTTCCTATTCTTTAGCCTGGACGCCCTCATATTTCTTTTGCCCCCAATTTTACCTTTTTTTAATTCCGCGATTCTTTCCTTCTCAGGTATGTCAACGAGATTTTCTTTTTTCTCTTCCCTTATGAATATTTTTTCTGGGCTCAGTTTTCGGATGTGGTCTAATCATAGCAAGGGTAGTAATATTGGAAGTTGAGGTTGAAGGTTGATCACGTATGTCTTGTACTTGTGAGTGAGTAAGGACATCAAGAGGCATAACATCATTGTTCATGGTAATTGGAACTTCAATATCTTAGGCAATTGAAATGGCAAGAGGGCGGTCAGTAATGTCAGATGGTGAGAATTTATGATCACGAAAAATGTTGGCATTACTAGAGAATATGCCGCTTACTTTAAATCCTTGCATTATGATTGATGGTGTGAAAGCTAAGGGAAAAGCTTTCCCAATTTACCGGCTGACAACATAAATGGTAAAGGGGTTTACCGATATATCCTGGAGTGATCATGAGTTTCTTCATCGCAGTGTTATGGTATGTTTTGAAAGGCCCAAATATTGTCCGGTCAGTAGAAGGTGACTAAAATCACGCCATTTTCTTTTGCTATATCGATGATAGGAGAAGATATGTGACTTTCAGGTTTGCCGAACATTATGTTACAATGAGATTACTTCGATGGTTTGGCATATTGCAAGAAATGCTTGAAAAATAAATAAATAATTCTTGATTTGATCATCCAGATGGATTTGCTGCACCAATTGTAACTGCAGGAGACTCATTTAGCATAAAATCTTTAAATTTAACGCCCGAAAATATTAACATTGGTATGGGTATAAAACCACCACCAGCCTGTTATCATCGTTTGTGCCTCTTTCTGCACTTGTCATGGACCCAACCTGTTTGGTACCTTTAGGGGCTAAGATTTTTGGTGGAATATGCACAGTTGATATACTGATTTCATCGACGTCCCATATATTTACAGGCAATATGTTGGGTGGGAATTTTTCTAATGCTGTTTTGATGTTAGAAAATGTTTTGGCAACATTGGTTCTATTAAAAGCGGTTGACCGTGCCAGACTTGCAGCTTTTGGCTTGCGAAGCGATATTTCTTTGCTGAATTTTTTTCTAAATAAATGGTGCCAAAAGTTACCAGCCGTATTTTGTTTATTCCATGATGGCGGATAAATTTTACCATTTTGCTTAGCATATTGATAAGCTAATTCTCTAATTCTCTTAAATTTATCAACGTTAAATCATTTTGTAAGGTAGCAGCTTCTTTTATGTAGTTAAGGAGAAGTAGCTCTTCCTCTTCTGTGAACACTTTCTTGGTGGAAATATTTTCACGTAGATTACTTTGTTCGCTCCCAGTCTTCAAGATGTGATCTTGGTGTCTCCTGATAGTGCTTCTGGGTATTCCTGTAAGTTTTGACACACCCAACAGAATTGACGTATTATTTTTTAATAATTGAAGAGCTTTTATCAATTTCTCATTATCTATTGGTATCCTTTTAACTTCACTCTTGCTATTTTTCAGCTATAAAGTAAGTATAACGTTATATATAAAGAATGTATTAAAATAATAAGTACACACCTTGTACTTTGAACATCTCGATGTACCGTGGACATGTCCGAGGTACCACGTGCTCATTGTGTCCAAGGTACAACGCACGGACAAAAGATATTTAATAGTTACATTACAATTTTTGTTTAAGTTCATAACAGTTTTGGTTACACATTCCACAAGATTAATAAATAATAATAATAAAAGGTATATTAACAATATAGTTAATTGTAACATATTATAGATACTTAAGGCAATACTTACCGGAACAAATTTACTTTTTGAGTGAAAAACTTTGAAAATTCAAACGCGGGATCATTTCAAAACAGCCTACTGGACCTAGGTAAAACTTTGTCCAAGGCATATAGAAAGTATATATAGAGAATTCACTTGAACAGCTGTTCAATAGAAAGAGTTTACCCATAAGAGTAGGCGTCATGTTAAAAAATATTAAAAAAAATTAATCCAAATTTTGAAAGAAAGAATTGCATGTAGCATTTAAGGAAATTGAGCATTTGTGTGACAAAGAGACGTATACTTTTTTTCTGAAGGAGAAATGTATACATTTTTCAATAACCAAGCACGTTGTTTTTTACACACTGTTGAATAAGGGTGTAGGTGGTTCACTGTTGCTTTTTACACACTGGCGAATAAGGGTGTATTGAACAGCTGTTCAAGCTGCTCTATTAGTATACGCTAGCCGGTCCAAGGTACAATAACTTCCCCTACATTTCACATTTGGCTATGTTCTTAACATATCGGGAAAGGCACCAAAATTAGCATAAACTATTAAAATCATAGTGGGATAATTTCAAAATTCGGAACAGGTCAACATTGCGAAACGGCACCGAATTTCTTTAAACTTTGCACACTAGTTCCTTTTTACTCACAAATCACAAACATGAAAACAAATTTTAACGGAAAGTTATAGTATCCGAGATAATCGACTTTAATGTTTCCGAACTTTGTACTGCAATTCACAACACAATTTGACATTCTCACAATTAATTAACTCTTCTTCTTCTTTTTAGTAACAAGTATACAAGTAGTGTTAACATACCTTCCCAACATTCGGGTTACCAGCATTGCGTTTTTTTACTCATTTCAAATATTACTTGGAGGTCAAAAGTCATATATTTGGGACTCATCTAAAAGACTTAAAAAACTAGTCCACGACTACACCACTACTATGCTCCCAGCATAAAAACATATGTAGGTGTAAGCAACTATATTCGTGATTGCTTGTCTATATAATAGGTGTTTAAGTATAGCTGCTAGGGACTATTATATAGTTACTGATTACCATAATTATAGGTGCATTAATAAAATTAACTTAGAAATCATATCAGTGTATTCAGTGGAGTCGGATCGTTTTGAAGTGAAATGTAAAAGTAAAAAAAATCAATATTGTTCCTCTGCGCGTAGACTTTCATTGTCTACTCTTTAGTGTAGACAATAGCATAGACAAGCTAATTAGTGTAGACAATGTCGACAATGTAGACTATTGTGTCGACAACGTAAACTTTGTATACTGTCAAAAATAGATCTGGTAGTTGTACGTGACCATCGCTAAGTGAAGTTGTTCTTAATAAAATAAAAAGCTATAACTATAAAATGCCAGGCAGGCCGAAAAATAAAGCTTTTGATGAGCTCGGATTCGATCTCGTAAGAATTAATAATAAATATTCCGCTGTTTGTATACAATGCAAAAAGAATTTGCTTAATACTGCTGAAAGTTGACTAAGAGGACACAGGAACGACAAAATAAAATATGTAAATCTGTTCTGTTTTAAATGAGAAGCTTATATAGTATTTTAAAATATTTGTAAATTTTTGTTCTTTGTTAAGAAATGTTTACAAGCAACAAAATATAGAAGCCAAAACAACTACTCAATTGCAAACGAAAGAACAAGACAAAACTATTAACAATTATATTATTTTGGATGACGCAGCAGTTCAACAAAATGAAGCGATTATAGGCTTAGCTTCGGATCCATTATTAAATGCTTAAGCAGACGTGCCGGTGATTACTTAGTATTCAAGTCATTTTATTGTACACCAAAAAATTGTGATCATACTCATAATATTACAGAATGTGGATTCTTTAAACTACGAAGGTATGTCTAGCAAAAATGTAAGCTCTTCACGTCCATGCTCATCTGCTTCAGCATCTTCATGACTGATGGATCTTTAAAAAAAATCAATTTTCGTCAGTTTCGACTTCGACATCAACAATCAACTCTGGAAATACGACACCATCATCTCCTTCACTTTCAAAAAGTAAAAATAATAAGAGGTCGTTCTACAAAAACAGTTCGAATTCAATGTCGAGTTATGTTGACAAATTGAACGATAAAGATGAAGAGGAATTAAATGACTCCCTTTCAAAATTAATTTTTGCGTGTAATTTACCATTAGGGTTGGTGGATTCTATTCTATACTTCAAAAATTTTATTAAAATAGACGGCCTGCATATACAGATAAAATTCCTGGCAGAAAAGCAGTTTCAACCACGTTACTTGGTAATGCATATACAAAATGCATTTCTTCAGCAAAAGCTTCTCTGACTGCGGATTCAGTTTTATTGATCGATGGATGGAAAAATTGTTCTATCAATGCGAAAACTGTTGTTTCGATTTTGCACAATACTAACGGGGAGCAAGCTTTTTTACAAGCTTGGAACCATACTGGTGATTCTGAGACAGCTGAAAAATTGTTCGAAATTGTTGTAAAATCTGTGGACCTTGCAAAAGAACTATACTCAACCAATGTTTATGCTGTTGTATCCGATAATGCTAGTCCAATGGTTAAAATGGGGAAACTGTCACAGCATTTTATATGGCATAGCAACTTTAGTAGCCACACAGGAAATTTATTTGCCAAGGATATTCTAGATCAACAATTAACAAATAAAGTGACATCTATTTTAAAAGACTTTAAGCAAGCCGACTTTGAAAAGCATGTTATTGAGAAAGGTGGAAGTAGGATTAAGCTGCCATGTGATACTAGATGATGTTCATACCGAGATTCTTATCAATGTTTGGTACAAAATTTGTCATATATGAAATGTATTGCAGCTGAATAAAAAAATAAAAAAAATTAGGCAACATGTTGCTAAGTTACTTTTTGACGATGAATTTGTAGAAGATGTTAAAGATAACATAAAACTTTTTGACCCCATATTTGAACTTATAAATACTTGTCAATCATGTGACTGTTCAGCTGCAGATGCTGTAAATCTTTGGCTTTCCTTAACACTTCTGGACAAGTTCAGTGCTAGCTTAAAATCACGAGTAGATATGGCGTTGAACAAATACGCCATGGCAGCTTTTTATTTGCACCCCACGCATGATAATGTTAAATTGAGTAATGGTCATAAGGGGACAATCAACAATTTTTTATTCAAGAAATTGAATTGTACGGGAATAGAAGATTAGGATAATTTTCAAAGGAAAACTTCATTCTTTAAAAATCTATACGAGAAAGATAAAAAAAAACTATTAATATTTTGGAATATGGCAGCAATGTATCACCCAACTCTGTCCCAGTTAGGCTTAAAATTGTTGCAGATTCCACCATTACCTGCCCAAATTGAAATACTTTTTCAAGTTGGTCACACGCGCATTCTCCAAACAGAAATCGGTTAACCTTTCAAAGTTCTAAACGATTGCTGTATATTTATTATTCCCTCAGAATTAAGGATGATGCATATAATGAAGATGATGATAATTCTAATTAATTTATTTTAATCTGAATAACTTTTCCTAATTATAACTCAGTTTGTTTGGTGTAAATATAATTAAGTTTATTTTTAGTTTACTCATAATCTATTTTCTAACTAAAAAAGTATAATAAATTCATTTGAATTTCTACTAATTTTTTGTTCTCTACATTGTCTATGCATGCTTATAAAATAAGTGTAGACAAGAGATTATTGTCTACAGATAATTGTAGACGTGTAGACAATAATGTAGTCTACATCACGTAGACTACGTCGCACAACACTGAAAACACTGAAAAAAATATTTAATAGTAATTGGATTCTGGTAAACTGGCAAGTACGAACTGTCCAAATTATTGAAGTAAAGTGATATGATAATAAATAATAGGACACAATATTTGTACTTGTGAGTATAAAAGTAGTTGGTAATGACTATACTTCGCTACCTTAGTTCTTATGTGTCCAATACGCCACTTCTTTCACTATACGAGTTATAGATCAATCTGTATGTAATCGATCACGCTCTATTCATTTTTCTTATCAGCTTTGTTCTATCTGCTTTAGTTTTCGAGATAATATTTTTGAATTTGTTCAATATCCCTGAAATTTCGGTTATTTTCAAACACATTTTGTTCTTATTTGTCCAATGCCGAGTTTTTGTATTATATTGGATACAGTCTCATAGTATCTGGCTAATTTATAAATTTTGTGCTTAATTGTTCTATGTGCAACTTTTTCAGATATTGGACATTTTTCAATTTCTAAAAAATAGTTAAATTTTATGCTTAAGTGTCCTATTTCATAATTTTCGTCTTAAATGTTCAATATCATATAGAGAAGATCAACATTACTGTCAAAAAGTATAAATACGGGAGCAATTTTGAATTAATTTTCAGTCGTAGTCTAACCGTTGTTGAATGAGGAACATGTTTGTGAAATAGCGTAATTTAAAACCCGCAGTAAGATTATTGCTTATTAATAATTTTAAGTATTAAAAATTTCTAGAATGTCGCATAGTACTTCTTCTACTCCACCAGAAGTAAGTCCAAACTTACTCGAAATTCTTTCCCCAACAGGTTTGAGCGATGATTCTGTTGCAGATCCAGAGTTTGTACCTTCATCTCCAGAAAGACTTGCTGGAAGGAATGATATATGTGAGCCAAACGAAAATACTATTGAAGTTTTGAACACACCGAGATTTGTTGTCGGTACGAAGAAAAGCCCGAGGAAGAGAACTGCAGAGCCGAATAATGATGAGTACATGACTGACAGTGGAAAATTGAAACCAGCAAAATCTGTCCAAGTATCCAAGTGTGGAAAAAACTCTGCGTATAATTGCACTTCTTATTTCACGGATCAATGAAACAACAAATTCATAGCTACTTTTGGACGCTAAACGATTCTGAAAAAAGTTTTTCTATAGAAAGTATATTTTCATAAGTTCACCAAAGGGCAGGAGAATCAACTACGAATCAAGAAAAAAGAAAATATACGCATACAGTGTAGCTATAGGAAACAGCATGCAAAAAGTGTGTAAATCATTTTTCTTAGCTGTGCTAAATGTATCACAACGTACAGTTTATTACTTTTTTAAAAACAATTTTGACATGGCTGTGTCTGATCCAATTCCATCAACGAAAGAAAAACATGTAAAGAAGAAAATACCTGACATCCAAGTTCAGGTTGTGCGCAGGCATATACAAATTTTTCATGTGTTGACACCACTGACATGTATATAAATTGACTGCTTGTTGAACCAAAATGGCATGCAAGCAAATGGCACCACTTTCATATTCCTGTCTCTTTCCGTGAGAGCATACTTTCCCACTGAACTGTTACGATTAGGAACGAGAAATTGCTTTTAAAAATCCTTGTAAAAACACTTTCTTTGACTCATAATTAAAATTTAACGATACAAATAGTCCCGAATATTTTTGTGGTAAATTCGGTAAATCCCACGGACATGCATATAAGTTAATTCGCAAATAATTTAAATATAGCGCCAATTTACGACAGTTGGTAGCATTGACTGAGAGCCTTCTTTCTGAAATCATAATTGGTGCCCCATGAAACAGGAGATCAAGCAGTCCATTTATATATATGTCAGTGGTTGACTCACATTTCGTTCCAGCAAAAAGAGAAAAACAAAAGCTTGAGTGTGGTCTAAATCTTAGTAAAATGTACCATATGTACATACGTGGAAGAAAATAAAAGTAATCCTGTCAAATATAATATTTACCGAAAAATATTTAATACGGAATATAATTTAGCTTTTTTTAAACCTAAGAAGGACCAATGTGACATTCATGTCACATATGAGAATATACGTAGTCCCACACCTCAAGATCAGGACATTTTTAACAAACATGAGGACCTAAATAATAAAGCTAAGGATCGAAAAGCAGGTGACATTGCGCAAGCTTTCAATAATATAAATCTAGGATTTATATGTTACGACCTTCAAAAAGTATTCTCATTACCACAAGATTTTACCGGAAATTTCTATTACAAGAGGAAATTTAATACTTTTAATTTAACAGCACATCGCAGAACAGATAATAAAGCATATTATGTTATATGTTACGAAACTCTAAGTGGTCGTTCACGGAATGATTTGGCGAGCGCTTTGGTCATAATTTTGCACTCTATTGCTGATAATAATCCAATGCTAACACACTTCATTCTGTGGTCTGATGCTTACGTTCCGCAAAATAAGAACAGAATAATGTCACTAGCCATTTTGAAATTTCTTGAAAAAAAAACAAGAAATAAAGACAATATCACATCGATATTCGGAGCCAGGACATTCCAGAATACAGGACATGAACTATTCCAAAGGTATCACTAAAAATCTAACAGTGTTTATCAAGAGACTTTTTTAACTATAATGCTGCAAGTGTCGGATTTAATTTTTCTGCTGTAAGATATAATTCTGTTAAAGAAGTTGTCTACGGTACTAACGAGCTATTTCACATCACATTTCAAGAGGACTATGGCGAATTCGCTGAGAAGATATATCTTCGATGCTTCCTTACATGCCTGCGGATGCAATAAAAAATGAAACAAAATCGTTTATATTTTTCAGATTTAGTTTCGTTTACGAACTTACTAATTTTTTGAACGTATTTTGAATTTATTTTTGTGAGAAATTATTTATGTTATATTTTTCGTTTGTTATTTATTAACTATGTACGGTAACCCTTGACTAACATGGTAGTTTGGTTCCAAGAATACTCCGTGCTACTTAAAATTGTGTTAATCGAGTCTAACAATCAATACAAGTACTAATGGGGTTTGGTTCCAAAAAAAATTTATTTATGTTTTTGATAGTTTTTATTCAGTGCAAAAAAAGAAAATTGAAATATCCATACATATACATATAGACTTGAAATTAAAATTTAACACAAAAATTAAATGAAATAAATTCAAAAATTAAAAGAAATAAAAATCTGTCATAATTTAGATTGACCATAGATGAGGCTAACCAATTCCATCCTAATCACTTTCAATTTCATCATCGCTCTCAAGATCTCTGAAAAATTGTGTAATGTGTGGCTGATTCATTTTGGTGTTTCTTTATCACTGGAATAATTTTTTGACACTTCATCAGCCGCTTATGGTTTCTGGATTATGGTTATAAAATCAGTGAGTAGAGCCTGTTTTTGATTTTTTTCAAGTTCTTTTTGGACCTCTCGGTAAGGAGCTAAGCACTTTTCTATCTCACGTTGAACTTTAAGAAAACGGTCCATTGATGGGTCATTATCAAGGAAATGGTTTTCTAATTTTTTAGCAATCGCAAATCCTTCTCTTAATGATTTAAGTGTGAAATTTGCTCTGTGGCATCACTCTCACGATCAGTATCTGAACTTGGTAAATCCGTATAAGTTTCGTTGACCATGGCCACTAACTCCTCTTCTGCTAAATTTGGTTCGGCTAGCAATTCTTCCACATCCCGAATGGCCAAATCTTTAAATCCCTCTCCGCCTAAGGAATGAGCTAAATCAACAATAGCACGATATTCATCAACCACTGGTTGAATTATATTATTATGTAGAACCAATTCAGGCCATATAGGTTTCCAGCTACCATTTAATGTGGAACATTTTAATTCCTCTACAGCCAAAGCAACTATTTTTACGCAGTCCAAAATTGTAAAATTCTTCCATTACTTGACTGATGGTTAAGCTAGAATCCGAATCCATTTTATCTAAAATTTTCTTAAACGTTCGCCTGATATAGTATGCCTTAAATGTTGATATAACGCCCTGATCTAAGGGCTGGATTATTGGAGTTGTGTTAGGTGGCAAAAAAACAACTTTGACATTAGGATGACTTAGCTCTTGAGGATGTCCAGGAGCATTATCCAATAGCAATAAAACCTTAAAATTAATATTTTTCCAAATTATGTACTTTTCTACCTAGGGAACAAGGCAATTCAGAAACCAGTCCTTAAATAGGCTAGAAGTTACCCAAGCCTTTTTATTTGAACGCCAATGCACAGGTAATTTTGCTTTGTCTAGAGATTTCATTGCTCTTGGATTTAATGATCGATAAATGAAAAGTGGTTTAGTTATGAAATCTCTAGAGGCATTGCTACAAAACAGTAATGTTATGCGTTCCTTCGTAGCCTTAAATCCGTGAGCAGTTTTTTTCGTTTTTTGCAATATAAGTGCGTTTTGGCATTTTTTCCAACATAGGCCTGTCTTATCAGCATTAAAGACTTGATCAGCAGTATAGCCGTGTGTTGTATAGTTGAATAATAACTGGATGGATAAGTACTAATTACTTTATTGATATAGATTAAATATACAAGACTTGGAGTTGATGTTATGTCGTCGCTAGTCCTATTTGAACTGGTCCTGAATGACATGCTGATGACATGACAATGATACTGACTGAAGTCACTCGCAGTTCAGCTAGCTCTGCCTGGTAAACAGCACTAATGGAATGGTTTGTGACTTGGTTGAATTTGGATATATATTCAACATCTTCCTCTATAATTTTGGCCAGTTCTTTTGGAAATCTTTTAGCAGCAGCCTCGTCAGCTGATGCGGTTTCTCCTTTAAGTTTCACGTTGTGTAAAGAAAATCTTCTCTTGAAATTTTCGAACCAGCCTTTACTTCCTGAAAATTCACGAATTGAGGTCTGTTGGTCAAATGATTCTTGGGAAGTTGATGGTTGGCCAGGTAAAGTTGGCGCTGGTCTGGTTTCTTTTAGATGGTTAACAATTTTAACCGCCTTATACCTGATGACATTACCATCTAACGGCATTCGTTTTTGGGTATTGTCCTCTATCCAAATCATTAAAGCTTTTTCCATGGTTTCCATAATAACGTCTCGAGCATGAGATGTTTTCTTTGCACTTATGGAAGATGCAGCTGCAACGCTCTTCCTTATTTTATTTTCATTTTTTTATGGTTCGTATAGTTGCCTCATTGAAACCAAAAGCGTTGGCAACTAAATTGAACCTTCTCCTTTTCTTAGACGATCTAAAATTTCCACTTTTTGACCAAGAGTCATTGTGTTTCTTTTTAATTTTGTTTTTGTTTCTTTCGGCATAATGGACTAATTTCCTAGAAATTTATGAAGTTTAGAAGAGTAATTTTTAATTTAAAGAAATCTTACAAATTCACTGCCCAAAAGTATAAGTCAACCAAAATCCTCTTGGTTTTAAATGTAAATGAACTGATTTTAAATGATTTAAGATTTAAATTTCACACTTTCTGACAATTTTTATTTTTTAGAATCACTAAAATTATACAAAGCTTCTTCTCACTACAAGAAATCAGTAGCAAATGACTTGAAGGCAGAAACACATCCAGGCCTCGAGGCTTCCTCGGTGCGTTGTCAAAATTCCCAACACGGGTTTTTAAATGAGGCAACACAAAACCAAGCCTGCAGCTAGCCTCAAGGCCAAGCCGCAAGGCGAGCTTTGCTCAATGTTGGAATTTTTCTCGCTCAGGCCTACTTCTGTCAACAGATTTTTTTTTCTTTTTTTAATTTTGTTCCGTTAAATGAGGCTTGCCTGGATGTGTTTCTGCCTTCAGTTACAACCTATGTAGATATGTATACATACATATGTATTTAAAAAAACACGCCAACTCAGATTGTTTAAATTTGAAAATGTAGAATTTATTTAAAAAAAAGCCAACTTAAATTATACAAATTTAAATTTTGAAACCGCATTAATTAAGGGTTTTTCTGAATGTTAGCCAAGGCTGTGCTACAATTTGTCAACCGTGTTAAAACGAAACCGTGTTATTCAAGTACCATGTTAATCAAGGGTTACCCTCTAAAAATGAAAGAAAGACTTATTTTTGTTTACCTAATTTCTTTTATTTTTGTAAAAATTATTAATTTTATCTTCGTTTAGGAAGAAAAAAAATTCTTTGAAAAACAAAAAATAACCATTGTTTTACTAATTTGATGGAAGTATGTGTTTTTTTCTTAAACGTCCAATATCAAATAGCCAATTTATATTCAAATTGGCGTATTGGACACGGAGAAAACACATAGTCGTGGATCTTTTATATTTATATGAAAATTGTCCAATTTGCATTTTTGACTTTTTTCTTAGCTTCGTTAAATTCAACAAAACAATTAAGTTTCTCATATTAAATAACACTTCGATCATAAATCTTTATTTTACTGGGTTAAAAATGAATTCAAACTTTAAAATTCGTTTTTCTCCCACTTCAACTTTTTGTATGTTGGACACTTAAGAATTCAGGTAGTGACTTTAACAAAATCAACTATATTATATTTATGCGGAAAGTAAAAATATAGTTGCTATATCTTAAATGCCAAGGTATGTTGTCTGAAATATAAGACGCAAGCAACTACAATATAGAGGAATGTGTATGAAAGTAGTTGCTGCTGACTATACTTTACACATAAGCAACTTTAAAACAGTTGATTACAACTATATTTATAGCTAAACACAAATGCATAATGGTCGCAACCAACAGAACAATATAGTTTTGACATCAAATTTATTTTGTCGCTCGAAACTTTATTCTTGTCAATATATAGTCGTAAAATCTAAAAGCATTGTTCAAAATATAGTTATGAAAACTATAAACCATGTAATAGTGAATAGATTTTAGAACTATATGCTAATAGTCTAGGTGTCTACTTTTTATAGCAGTTTGAAATTATAGTGTCGTGGCATATACTCGTAGATTATTCTTTCAGTGTAGTCGTGCTTTACTAGGCCATGTGAAGTTCGCTTATTACAAATTGACCTTGTTGGATCATAAGTTGTCGTCCCAAACAGCTTCTGCTGTAATTTCAATAAAACAATAAAGCAGAAATGGGTAATCTTATAATCAAATTTAACTTTACTAATCAACATTTTATGCATCAGGTTCTTAACTTCATTGGGATGGCTCATGTATATTCAATACAACTAATTTCGAAAAGTTTGTCTGCTATGAGTATAACATAAATTCGGTCCGAAATTAAGTTTACTCTGTCGGATATATTTATCTTTCCTCTTCCATAGACTAAAGTTCCTTGTATGGCGTTTTTTTTCTGGGTAATCAGTCAGCTACAATAATTAATGAAAGTAGCCATCAAAGTTCTACAGAGCAGAAAAAGGTTCATTCCGGCGGGATACATTGCCCCAGGGATTAATAATGATCGAAAAAGAGTGATAAATACTTCCGTTTTTCGGAATGAATCTGGCATAAGGATAAATCTAAAACGTATTGGCAAACAAAATTTTATAAATTAGATTTCTTATCTACAGTAATTGTAGTTACGAAAATATTCTAGTCTACATTTGCTCTTAACCAGTTATAATATACTTAATTCTAGATATAAGCAAAATTGTGATATTTTCTTCCTTTTTAGAGTTGAATTTTGTGTGTTTTAGTTTGAGAACAAAAAGTAGCCACGCCATCAAAAATTTACGCAAGCTAAATAACTCTTGAAATTTTTCATACATATTATGTAGGTATATGTGTATAATGAAATGAGCCATCGCATGTTGGAAGAACATTTACAGGAAATTTTTTCGAATGTTCACTTTCGTGCAAAATAAAAGCTCTCTTGAGGATGCTGGTGTAATTTAATACTTGTACATATACTTATGTACGTGTTCTCACTGCTTGGGTACCTAATTTGGTAACGGAAAAATTATATTGAGTAACTTAATTTTATCGGGGCAAAAATCGATAAAGTTGAACTGCATTAATTATTTCAACATATTTGCCTCGAATACCTACTCGTGTAATCCCTTATTTTAGGGGATCGAGGTTGTAAATTACTGATGGAATAATCGAAATTAAGTGATGAATGTATTTCTGGCAATCGCTTATTTGTACCTAATCTTGTTCGTCCAACATCTTTGAATTTATTTCCTTTGGTGGAAATTCCTCCTTTCACACATAAAATTATATTTATTTCCAGCTATAGATTTATTCAATTTCTGAATTTCCATTCAAATTGTCTTTAGAAGCAGGGAACGAAAATAACAGTTATTATTTTTTTGGAAGCGAAAAAACTCTTTCATAAAGTTTTCTAGGAAGTGTAGCGTAGTACAAAAGAGGTCTATGTACAGCACTTAGACTAGCTGCCTACGTTGAAATCAAGAAAGTTTGCATTTTAATATATAAATCCAATCCTAACTGTTATTGTAAGACATATTTCTTATATTTCAATTTTAACTGTTTGAAAAAAATACTTATATTATTTTACAGCTATATAAAACTCTTTGCCAGAGTTTTACACATTTCGTCTATTATACGAATTAAAAATGAGTTTTATTTTATTCCTCAAGAAATAAAACTCATAATTCGAGTTTTGTATTTCCCTCAGGAAATAAAACTTATCAATGGACGTTTTCTATTTTTGTTGTCATATATTTGTTAGAAGATAAAATTTGTTAATTTTTTTAAAAAAATTTTGTATAGCAACCGTACGAAGAAGTTGCCCGATTGGTCCTATTTATGAACATAAATTTACATTTTTTAAAAAAAAACGCCGTTTACAGTGAAAAACCAAAGCTATGTATAGCAACACCAGAAAGGGGTTGCCGATTCCAGTTTTCCTTTCCCTAAGAACCTTATTCGGAAAGGTTTATTTCTTGAGGAAAAAAATAAAACTCATTTTTAACTATTAAAAGCTGAGAAAAATGAAAAACTCGAATTATGGGTTTTATTTTTTGAGAGAAAAAAATAAAACTCATTTTTAAATGTTAAACCGAGTGAGAAATATAAAACTTAAGATAAGACTGTTATTTACTCAGAAGAAAATAAAATTGTCATTTTAACTATTTCATTAGAAGATAAAATATAAAATATCAATAACAAAGTGTTAAAACCAGAGTTTTAAAATATTTCTTATAAGTCTTTCGGTCCCTGCAGATTGTGAGATTGTTTCCAAATCAGAAGCCAAAAAAGTGCGAACTATAATATTTAAGTTGATAAGACAAAAATCTTCAATTCTGACAGAGGTCAAAAAATATGAAATTGCACAAGTTCAAAAGCCTTTACTCGCACCCATAAATGACAAATTTGCGTATTCGTGCTATATATTTATGGATATGCTGGATATTATAGGAATATTAAAAGTAAGCGTACAGTCAAGTGGCAACAATGCATTAGTCACCCAGTGGGAAATATGTCAAGCGCTTCAAAATGGACGCGCTTCCACACCATGGGCCCAATTCTTGAATAACGAAGGCAGATTCCGTATTCGTTAAGCTGTCAAAAACTTTCGGAATCGACACATGTGATATTCTTGGAATCTCAATGCGTTATATACCGAACGCAAACCCTTCGGTATTTAACGAGGAATTGAATCAGCTAGTATTCTACGTTCGAAAATGGAAGGACACTACTGAAATTGTTTGCATTAACATGAGATCACTTTTCTTAGTTTTCTCTTTTTAGTTAAGTACTTTATTTCGCTGATATATATAAAATCCACTATAGTTCAATGGTTTTTCCAAATGAATATACAGAACTAAAATAGATGTCAATACAATATTTCTAATATTTTCTCTATTCCTTATATCTACTTTTAGTAATGATGATACAAAAATTACTTGATTTTATTTTCATAAAAATTTGGTATAAGGAATATTTGATGTTATAGGAGATAAACCTCCAATAAAAATACTTAATAAGTTTGAATGTATTTGGCATTTGTTGAACTTGAAATATGAATATGCAAGGGAAAATTAAACTTGAAATTAAAACAATTATCACATCCCTCTCAACAAAATTGGTTCCACATGAATAGAAAATGAAGCAGTACATGTTATACCTGTCAGTGAGGACAACCCAATGGGGAAATATAATAACTCCTTCAGTTCTGATGCAACGTAGCTGTGACAAGAATATCTTCAATATTGGAACCTAACAAGAGTCAAACCAAACATTATAAATTATTCAATGCCCTAACATTTTCTTCAATATCAATAGCTGATCAATGTGATGCACCAACCATATATGGATTCAACTTATAGATAAAAACATCAACCATATTTCTCCATAGTCGAAAAAGCTTCGCAAATTTATGGTGGATCAATTCAAATTAATTTGTGAACAATGATAAGTAACTGATGCTAGCCATTTTTAAAAGTAACAAATTAGCAGATTTAATTTTACCACACTCGTTATTTAGAAAAAAAAATCACCACTTCGACTTAATAACGGTGAGCTTCAAGAATACGAATACGGAGTATTCGCTTCTTTGTCAACCATTCGTTATTTACCGAATTCTCAAAAATCATTCGACATTCAAAAATAGGGCACCATAGTCCATAGCTAGAAAATATCTCTTCCGAATCGCTCCCTGACCATAGCTAAGGGAATCTTTGCGGAAATAGATCTCTTCTCGGAGTTTAGGCTTATTTGCTGACAAAAGATGACTCATATGTATCTGAAAGCGCAGCAGAATTTTCATTCTTTAGTAATCAGTTGGAGTTTGCTGTTAATTAAAATTTTAGTAGTCAAATAAAGTGTGTGGTTATGGAAATTTCTTAATAATATAATACAACAACATTGGGTTTTCTTTTTTTGGTTTAACAAAAGTATGCCCTTGTAATTAGCATAAATTTTTAAATGAAACGCATTCAGAATAAAACTAAATTTTTTAATAAAGCCCTAATCTTGATTCCCTCTGTATTACCTATAAGTGCTCTCAGATTACAGAAAGCTGTCGGGGGTTGTTTAGTATAATGATAAAGGAAATAAAGTCAATAATTTTAACCATGTCAACGGTAAGAATTTCTTGTTTTTATATATTTTGCATACGATTTGGCGCTTTTAATTCATTTCATCACCGTCAGATAGAATGATGTGCTTTTGGAAAGCATTAACTTGTTTTGAAAGTTCTGCGGACTGGAGTCTGCATGCTCGGAAAGTGTATGCCGCCAATTTCTGCATTAGATATATGTGTGTAGATTTTGTGGAATATTTTCAGTTTTATCCTTGGTAATTTCTCATTTTTGCTTGGGAGGCGAGAAAGTTTCTTGGGTTTTAGTGAAGCTGTAGAAAGGAGAAAATGGAACTTCTTAAACA